>CP139506.1:322268440-322868440 GCA_021014915.2 Artemisia tridentata subsp. tridentata | reverse complement strand
ATTTCTTTTTCTGCATTGCCAACACTTCTGCCTTGTAAGGAATGTCTTCACTCTTCAGGGTAGCCACCGTTTTCGTCAACTCCAGGTTAGGCAGTGAAATAATTCTTCTAATATGTTTCTAGTTGTCTTGATGCATACGAAAACTTTCTGTGCAGCAAGGGAGTATCACCGAGTCTCTTTCTGAAATATCCCAAAATTGTTCCGCCCGCGGGTAAGGAATCTAATTGCTATTTCAGCTTTTCCAAAACTCCATTCTCAATCAAACTAAGCTGTTTCTCTCGGTTCACGAAATTTCTCAATGGTATCGCAATTTGTAAATATCATCCAGAATTCTTCTGCAAAGTTCAAAAAGTTTCAGTCCTCCATTCCGCTATCGGTCTTGACCAATTGGTGATAGTTTTCAAAACTTACGGGATTTAAAGAGGTATCCTCAAATAAAGACATCGTTGTCTTTACAAATATCAATCTCTCAGAATGCACAAACGATCGACGAATTTCCTAGCAAAGTGCAAAGATGATTTTCATGCTCTTCCTCGTTTCTGAACATACTATTAAGTCATACAATGACCATTTGCCCAAGTACTTACGAGAAAACACTATTTATCAAATTCACGAAACAGTCACAGCTTTAGCTAATACTATTAGCGTCACTAACTGTAACACCCCAACCCGACAAGGGTAAAGATATCACAACAATGGTTTCATATCAGATCACAAGCATTCAATCCAAAACATCATAAGTCTATAACCTTTAAGATAAAAGGGAAAATAAGTCAACATGACTTATGCCAGAAGTGAAAACATAAATAAACTGAAGTACATAAATCCAAAATGCCCAAACAATGGCATAACAGAATCAAAATCCAAATGGTAAAACTAGAATGTCTAAAGTCTAAGCTTCACACAAGTCGCTCTCATCCCAAAGCTAAAACCCAGCTCCTAGCTTAAGTACCTGCCGCAGGAAAAGAAATGCGGCTGAGCTACGAGAGCTCCGTGAACAGATATATAGATAACAAAAGCAGTAACGGAAACAATACAAGTAATCAGAAGTACAGATCATACAGATATAATTAAAGTGAAGGAATAAGAGTAAGGGGAACAGTGTAAAGGGAAAAAAAAGTAAAGGTTATAAGATAGGAAAACAGTAATCCACCACGAGCCCAGAAACAGATAATATAATAACCAAGTAACCATATCAGTAATCCAGAGGGGATGCCTCTCAAGTAACCAGATAATATGAGGGGTGTCCTCATGTATCAAATATATATGGAGTGATCAGCTCCCAGAGGTGTGAAAGACGTGTATCGCACACACCATCAGTCACCTGAGGTATACATGTAAACAGTAAATAATAACAGATAACAGAGACAGAACAAATCTAGGATGCATCCATACGCCCCAGGTGGCCAGAGTCTACCAATATACACCAAATCAGATAAAATAAAGTCAGGGACGGGATAGGTCATCTCTCTCCTACCCTAGAGTCAAGCTATCGGTGCATCAATGACAAGGACATGAATACCTCATGCCTAGTGAGTTGGCTCGGGTATCAAACCGTGGTCAGAGTCAAATATCATATCAGAGGGTCAAAAATAAAGGTTCATGTCAAAAAGTTCACAAACAAAGGGAACATAGCAATGGCTTAGGGAATCCTAATAAGGAAAATGAAAAGCAGAAAGAAGGAAATGAAAAACCCTTACTGAAAAAGGGCAGAATATCTGTACCTTATTAGCACAGCAGAAAAACAAGAAAGCAAACACGAAACAGAAATCAGTGCTTCTCCTTCTTCACACCTAAAGGAGTAGAATATGGAATTACAAAGGGGGTTCAAGTTTAGATTACCATTTTTAGTCATCTTTCCATTTTAAGTAACTTTCTATTTTTAGCAAGTTTCCAGAATTAGCAAGATTATAATATCACAAATTAGGTTGAGTCATTAATTAAGGATTGTTATGGTAATAAGGTCCATTTTAGTAAGTTATAAAAGTTTAGGGTTATTTATGACAAGTTCACATAGTTTAGGGTTTTAATTGTAAATTTAAGTGTAACAATAATTTTTGGACGTTCAAAAATAATATAATGTTGTCCCAGAAATTAATTTACTTGATATGTAGATCGTTTTCAGAAGTTTGGAATCAATTCAGAATTTTTATAAGTGATTTAATTATGTTTTATGGTTTCAGGGGTAATTTGGTCATTTTACAGGTTATCTGAATTTCAGGTATTACAACTTCTTCCCCACTAACAAAAAAAATTCGTCCTCGAAATTTGCAGAAAGCAGAAAGAAAAGAGAGCAGAAAACAAAACAAGACATACCAGATTAAAACGAGAAGTGCGGATAACTAGCTCGTATTGATTCCTCGGTTTCCCAGGTAGCCTCACGCTCCGGGTGATTCTTCCAAAGAATCTTTACGAACGGAATAACTTTATTTCTCATGACTCGTTCCTGACGGTCCAGAACCGCTTCCGGTTCTTCAGACAAAGACATATCAGGTCGGATCTGTATCCCCTCAGAAGAGATACATGGAAAACATTATGCACATGAGATAGCTGAGGAGGTAAAGCCAGACGATAAGAAACCTCCCCAATACGCTCCAGAATTTCAAACGGTCCAATAAATCGAGGACTCAACTTGCCCTTGATTCCAAAACGCTTGACACCACGGAAAGGAGATACTTTCAGAAATACCCGATCACCTACATTAAATTCCAGATCACGACGGTGCTTATCAGCATAACTCTTCTGACGAGCACGCGCCTCCTTCAATTTCTCCCTAGCCACAGCTACCTTTTCATTAGTGATCTCGATCATTTCAGGACCCTCAATCAGACGTTCACCTACCTCATTCCAACAAACAGGAGCCCTACATTTCCTACCATACAACATTTCGAAGGGAGCCTTTCGGATACTCGCATGCCAACTGTTATTATACGCAAACTCCACTAAACACAAATACTCATCCCAACTACCCGTCCATTCCAAAGCACAAGATCGTAACATATCTTCCAAGGTCTGAATGGTCCTCTCAAACTGACCATCAGTTTGGGGATGAAATGCAGTACTAAACTTAAGGCGAGCGCCCCAAGCTTTATGAAGTCCCTTCCAGAAACGCGAAGTGAAACGAGGATCACGATCAGAAACAATAGACGAAGGCATACCATGCAATCGAACAATCTCTTGCTGAAAAATCTCCGCCAACTTACTGATACTATAGGACATACGAATAGGTAAGAAATGAGCAGATTTAGTTAGCCGATCAACGACCACCCAAATCGCATCATGTCTTTTACGAGTCAAAGGCAGACCAGAAACAAAATCCATGGAAATTTCATCCCATTTCCATGCAGGAATTTCCAAAGGCTGTAACAGACCACTAGCTCGCTGATGCTCAATCTTAACTTGCTGGCAGGTCATACATCTAGCAACAAATAACGCCACATCTTGCTTCATACCGTTCCACCAGAAATGCTGTTTAAGATCCCAATACATCTTGGTAGAACCAGGATGAATAGAGAAAAGAGAACTGTGAGCCTCAGTCAACACAGCCTCACGCAAGTCAGAATCATTAGGCACGCATAAACGATCCTCATACCAGACAACCCCATCATCATCAACCTTAAACTCAGTTTGCTTACCCTCTTCAATATTTTGAACCATAGCCCAAAGCTCACCATCATCTTTCTGAGCCTCTTTAATACGCAACATCAGATTCAACTCAATCTTTAAGCTAGCCCAGTAACCAATATCACGCCGAACACACAACTCGACATCCAAACGCTCTAAGTCCCTGAGAACACGCGGATCAATCTCCAAACTAGCAATCATTCCAGATTTCCGACTAAGCGCATCAGCAACCACATTAGCCTTACCTGGATGATACTGGATGTTCGTGTCATAATCCTTCAGAAGTTCTAACCATCTCCTCTGTCTCATATTAAGCTCCTTCTGAGTAAAGATGTATTTGAGACTATTGTGATCGGTGAAGATATCACACGATTCGCCAAACAAGTAATGTCTCCAGATTTTCAATGCAAAAACAACCGCTGCTAACTCCAGATCATGAGTTGGATAATTTTCTTCATAGGGTTTCAATTGCCGAGAAGCATAGGCAATCACCTTGCCGTGTTGCATAAGCACACAGCCCAAACCCTTCTTAGAAGCATCACTATAGATTTGGAAACCTCCAGAACCCGATGGTAAAATCAATATAGGTGCAGACACCAATCGCCTTTTCAACTCTTCAAAACTCTGTTCACGTTCATCTGTCCATACAAACTTTTCACCCTTCCGCATCAATTGAGTCAAAGGCAAGGCCAACTTAGAAAATCCCTCTACAAAACGCCTGTAGTAGCCAGCTAATCCCAGAAAACTCCTGACTTCAGTCACAGTGGTAGGTCTCGGCCACTTGGTGATAGCCTCAACCTTAGATGGATCCATGGTGATACCATCTGCAGACACAATGTAACCAAGGAAAGCTACTTGGTTCAGCCAGAACTCACACTTAGAAAATTTCGCGAACAATTTCTGCTGCCTCAGAATACCCAGAACAATACGCAAGTGCTGTTCGTGCTCCTCAGACGATTTAGAATACACCAGAATATCATCAATGAAAACGATGACGAACTTATCAAGAAATTCATGAAAGACCCGGTTCATCAAATCCATAAACACAGTAGGAGCATTTGTTAAGCCAAAAGGCATAACCAGAAACTCATAGTGTCCATAACGGGTACGGAAAGCAGTCTTAGAGACATCCTGCTCTTTAACTCGCAATTGGTGATAACCAGATCGCAAGTCGATTTTAGAGAAAACTTTAGCTCCTTGCAGCAGATCAAACAAGTCATCAATGCGAGGAAGCGGATAACGGTTTCGGATGGTAATACGATTTAACTCACGATAATCAATGCACAACCGCATACTACCATCCTTCTTCTTCACAAACAGAACAGGTGCGCCCCATGGAGATACACTAGGCCGAATAAAACCACACTCTAGCAACTCTTCCAGTTGCTCCTTTAATTCTTTTAATTCAACGGGTGCCATCCGGTATGGAGCCTTAGAGATAGGTTCGGCACCGGGAATCAGATCAATAGAAAATTCCACTTCTCTAGCCGGAGGAAGACCAGGAAGTACTTCGGGGAAAACATCAACAAAATCCCGAACAATGGGAACACTAGAAATATCAGGACTCTCAACAGATGAATCTTTAACCGAGGCCAGATAACCTTGACAACCATGAGACATCAAGGTTCGTGCTTTCAAAGCAGAAATGATTTTAACAGTTTTTAGAGGGCGAGACTCATGATACACGAATTCAGGATTATTCAGATCAACAAAAATCACATTTCTGGTGTGGCAGTCAATGGTTGCTCGATGAGAAGCCAACCAATCCATACCCAGAATGACATCAAAATCAATCATGTCCAGAGGAAGTAAATTTGCCGGACGAATCCGATCATCGAAGCGTAACGGACAGTTCAAATATTCATGGTCGATAAGGATATGATTTTTCATTGGGGTAGATATAGCAATTTGGTTATTTAGTGGTGTTGAAGGTATATTCAGTTTCTTAGCTAGTTTCACAGATATGATAGAATGTGTTGCTCCGGTGTCAAAAAGCGCGTAAACAGTAAAATTACCAATATACAGAATGCCAGTAATGGTACCTGATGCCTTAGCTGCCTAGTCACGAGTGGTTGAAAATACACGACCTGTATTCGGTAGGGGAAGAGGAGGAGGAAGAAGATAGTTTCCAGCTTGTGCCGGATTCTGCTTAGGACAGTCTCGCACTCGATGCTCAGCCGATCCACATCTAAAACAAGTACCCGAAGCCTTACGACACGCCCCGGAATGACCTTTCCCACATGTAACACAGATAGGATGAGAAGGTAAACTCTCAGTCGGTCCCCTCTGAGAACCCGATCCAGAACCCCGACTATGCTGACTCTGCTGAGAACCCCGACGCGGGTTGTTACCACCATGACCCTGCCAGTCATTCCCATACCTACCAGAATCCCGCCGATCCTGACTCCTGTACTCCTGACGCCTCTGATCATATCTCTGATCCTGACAACCCCTCTGATCATATCCCTGGTCCTGACGACCCCTATAATCCTGACTCTGGCCCTGATGACCCTGCCCCCTGTAGTTCACCCGATTTCCATCCCTGTCTCTCTTATTCGAACCTCCATCAGCATGCAACATCTCAATGTTGCGGGCATCATTCGCAACTGCAGCAACATCCTCATACTCGGTGTTCACAATACGATCCAACACCCACTTCTTCAATGCCCATTTAAAGTGTTTAGCCTGACGAAAAGCATTACCCGTAACCTCTGGTCCAACAAAACTAGCCAGCCTCATGAACCTCTGCATGAATTCCCCAGACGACTCTCGCTCCAACTGACGAATAGACCCATACTCACGTTCGTACCTCTGCTGCTCTGACACCGGAATATACTGCTTATAGAATATGCCACAAAAATCCTCCCAAGAACAAGGATCAGCGAAATCCTCTTCCTGTGACTGAACATACGCTGTCCACCAACTCAGCGCATCACCCTCCAGTTTAAACGTAGCCAAGCGCGTCTTGAATTCATCCGCGCAACCCAAGACCCTAAACAACTTCTCAACATGAGTGACCCAGTCCTCTGCCTCAGTGGGAGTGGCAGCAGACCTGAAAGATAGAGGCTTGAGCTTATTGAACCTTTCGATCCAAACATGAATACCAGCAGGTGGAGCAGTGGGTGGAGCACCGCCACCACCACCACTTGATGAACCCGCACCATTTCTGATGTTATTGGTGACTTGGGTCACCAACTGAGGAAGAGCAGCAGCCATCGCATCGGCTATCATGGCCTCGAAATTAGGGCCATCCTGTCCATCAGTGTACTGGGTAAAACGCGTATTCACCATCTGAACGATCACGAAAATGATTAGCAAACTCAAACAGAATATAACAGAGCAGATTAAGAAGATATGACAGAGCAAAACAGGAAAAGAGTGCGCGAAAGGAAACCTAATTTCTACCCAATCCTCACAGGTCACGAGCCTAAGCTCTAAGGGTTTTGGATTCCTATGCTCTGATACCATAAATTGTAACACCCCAACCCGAAAAGGGTAAAGATATCACAACAATGGTTTCATATCAGATACACAAGCATTCAATCCAAAACATCATAAGTCTATAACCTTTAAGATAAAAGGGAAAATAAGTCAACATGACTTATGCCAGAAGTGAAAACAGAAATAAACTGAAGTACATAAATCCAAAATGCCCAAACAATGGCATAACAGAATCAAAATCCAAATGGTAAAACTAGAATGTCTAAAGTCTAAGCTTCACACAAGTCGCTCTCATCCCAAAGCTAAAACCCAGCTCCTAGCTTAAGTACCTGCCGCAGGAAAAGAAATGCGGCTGAGCTACGAGGGCTCAGTGAACAGATATATAGATAACAAAAGCAGTAACGGAAACAATACAAGTAATCAGAAGTACAGATCATACAGATATAATTAAAGTGAAGGAATAAGAGTAAGGGGAACAGTGTAAAGGGAAAAAAAAGTAAAGGTTATAAGATAGGAAAACAGTAATCCACCACGAGCCCAGAAACAGATAATATAATAACCAAGTAACCATATCAGTAATCCAGAGGGGATGCCTCTCAAGTAACCAGATAATATGAGGGGTGTCCTCATGTATCAAATATATATGGAGTGATCAGCTCCCAGAGGTGTGAAAGACGTGTATCGCACACACCATCAGTCACCTGAGGTATACATGTAAACAGTAAATAATAACAGATAACAGAGACAGAACAAATATAGGATGCATCCATGCGCCCCAGGTGGCCAGAGTCTACCAATATACACCAAATCAGATAAAATAAAGTCAGGGACGGGATAGGTCATCTCTCTCCTACCCTAGAGTCAAGCCATCGGTGCATCAATGACAAGGACATGAACACCTCATGCCTAGTGAGTTGGCTCGGGTATCAAACCGTCGTCAGAGTCAAATATCATATCAGAGGGTCAAAAATAAAGGTTCATGTCAAAAAGTTCACAAACAAAGGGAACATAGCAATGGCTTAGGGAATCCTAATAAGGAAAATGAAAAGCAGACAGAAGGGAATGAAAAACCCTTACTGAAAAAGGGCAGAATATTTGTACCTTATTAGCACAGCAGAAAAACAAGAAAGCAAACACGAAACAGAAATCAGTGCTTCTCCTTCTTCACACCTAAAGGAGTAGAAGACGGAATTACAAAGGGGGTTCAAGTTTAGATTACCATTTTAAGTCATCTTTCCATTTTAAGTAACTTTCTATTTTTAGCAGGTTTCCAGAATTAGCAAGATTATAATATCACAAATTAGGTTGAGTCATTAATTAAGGATTGTTATGGTAATAAGGTCCATTTTAGCAAGTTATAAAAGTTTAGGGTTATTTATGACAAGTTCACATAGTTTAGGGTTTAATTTGTAATTTATCTAATTCAAAGGTTTAATATGAAAATACTTTGAGTTACTGAATTATATACTCATTTTATTCAGAATTACATTTTAATCTCTTAAGTTTCACAATTTACAGTTTATACCCCTCTAGTTATATAATTTATAAAACAACCTTATATTTACAAAATTTACAAATTAACCCTACAATATCCATATCTACCAAACAAGCATCTTATTTTACATAATTACAGAATGTAACATCAGAATTAAGTATATTACAGATCAGATCCCTCAAAATTCAGAATTTACATAAATGGTCCTTTAAGTTTACAAAACTTATAAATTAAATCATAACTTCATAACAATTACATATTTAACCCATAAATCCTCAAAATTACACATTACAATTTTAATATCAGTATTTACTCAGAATAACATCAAGATTCCAGAATTTACACTTTTAGTCCCTCTTTTTTATTTAAATTCAATTCGAACCATTTATTAACAAATAAATCCTTTTCTTGCAAATTTTACACTTAGGACCCTCATGTTATATTTTTCCTACATTAGTACTGATATAAATAACCTTACAAAAATATCCCAAAAGTTTCAGAAATTACAATACAGCCCTTTATAATTTTATTTCCCAAATCGGTAAACATTTTAATAACAAAACCTAACCCTAATTGATCCCAATCATTAAATCAATAATTATGTAATCATAGTACTGCATTAAATGTCCAGATTTCATCACATAAACCCTAACTCTAATCGGTTGTAGGGTTTTCTTATTCTTTCTTTACTTTTTACAAAATCCGATTATATACAATAATTACCACGATCAATTCTAGGTTTCAATAAATCAAAAGATCATTTTTCTAGAGTCTTATGGGTCATATAGGTCTCAAATAAAATAGGTGTTGCACCCAGAAAAATCGTATAGAGTATTTTAGATTTTATACACGTTTTTGATACCTATAATTACCACGACATATTTAGGCCTTTATAATTCGTTCCATCATTTTTACCAGATCATATACTTCATATGAGGTCCAAATAAAATAATCATAACACCCAAAAATTCGTATCACATATATTTACAAATTACGTGTGTTTTATTTATATATTTTTCGTACGCATGATTTAGCTTGCATGATTCGATTTATACAATTTATATGAGTTATATAGGATGTAAGGATCATGAGAAAAATACCAGATCAGTTTTTGAACATGTGAATAAGGTGCACGAATTTTGTACCTATCGGATGAGAAATTCGACAAAGAAAATGTCCCTCGATCGAACCAGCGAATCCACAAGCCCAACCTTATTTTTATTAGCCTCCTTGGATGAAGATCAACACCAAAAAAATACTAGATAACCTCCAGAAAATCGTATGGATTGTGTGTGAATTTTTGTGTGTGTTTTTGTTTATTCGGCTAGGGTAAATAAGAGATAAATGGGAGTTAACCAAATAATAGGAATTATCGTGACTTTAGGGGGGGGGGGAAAGGACCAATTCACATGGTTTATTAGCTGGCCCAAAATCAAGATTCAATTTTGTTATAGTTTCCTCTTTTAAATTGTGATTATCCTTAACTTAATTGATTTTAAATATAATTAAATAAGTAAAATAAAATTTCGGTATATACATATATATATTAAAGTGTAACAATAATTTTTGGACATTCAAAAATAATATAATGTTGTCCCAGAAATTAATTTACTTGATATGTAGATCGTTTTCAGAAGTTTGGAATCAATTCAGAATTTTTATAAGTGATTTAATTATGTTTTATGGTTTCAGGGGTAATTTGGTCATTTTACAGGTTATCTGAATTTCAGGTATTACAACTTCTTCCCCACTAACAAAAAAATTTCGTCCTCGAAATTTGCAGAAAGCAGAAAGAAAAGAGAGCAGAAAACAAAACAAGACATACCAGATTAAAACGAGAAGTGCGGATAACTAGCTCGTATCGATTCCTCGGTTTCCCAGGTAGCCTCACGCTCCGGGTGATTCTTCCAAAGAATCTTTACGAACGGAATAACTTTGTTTCGCATGACTCGTTCCTGACGGTCCAGAACCGCTTCCGGTTCTTCAGACAAAGACATATCAGGTCGGATCTGTATCCCCTCAGAAGAGATACATGGAAAACATTATGCACATGAGATAGCTGAGGAGGTAAAGCCAGACGATAAGAAACCTCCCCAATACGCTCCAGAATTTCAAACGGTCCAATAAATCGAGGACTCAACTTGCCCTTGATTCCAAAACGCTTAACACCACGGAAAGGAGATACTTTCAGAAATACCCGATCACCTACATTAAATTCCAGATCACGACGGTGCTTATCAGCATAACTCTTCTGACGAGCACGCGCCTCTTTCAATTTCTCCCTAGCCACAGCTACCTTTTCATTAGTGATCTCGATCATTTCAGGACCCTCAATCAGACGTTCACCTACCTCATTCCAACAAACAGGAGCCCTACATTTCCTACCATACAACATTTCGAAGGGAGCCATTCGGATACTCGCGTGCCAACTGTTATTATACGCAAACTCCACTAAACACAAATACTCATCCCAACTACCCGTCCATTCCAAAGCACAAGATCGTAACATATCTTCCAAGGTCTGAATGGTCCTCTCAGACTGACCATCAGTTTGGGGATGAAATGCAGTACTAAACTTAAGGCGAGCGCCCCAAGCTTTATGAAGTCCCTTCCAGAAACGCGAAGTGAAACGAGGATCACGATCAGAAACAATAGACGAAGGCATACCATGCAATCGAACAATCTCTTGCTGAAAAATCTCCGCCAACTTACTGATACTATAGGACATACGAATAGGTAAGAAATGAGCAGATTTAGTTAGCCGATCAACGACCACCCAAATCGCATCATGTCTTTTACGAGTCAAAGGCAGACCAGAAACAAAATCCATGGAAATTTCATCCCATTTCCATGCAGGAATTTCCAAAGGCTGTAACAGACCACTAGCTCGCTGATGCTCAATCTTAACTTGCTGGCAGGTCATACATCTAGCAACAAATAACGCCACATCTTGCTTCATACCGTTCCACCAGAAATGCTGTTTAAGATCCCGATACATCTTGGTAGAACCAGGATGAATAGAGAAAAGAGAACTGTGAGCCTCAGTCAACACAGCCTCACGCAAGTCAGAATCATTAGGCACGCATAAACGATCCTCATACCAGACAACCCCATCATCATCAACCTTAAACTCAGTTTGCTTACCCTCTTCCATATTTTGAACAATAGCCCAAAGCTTACCATCATCTTTCTAAGCCTCTTTAATACGCAACATCAGATTCGACTCAATCTTTAAGCTAGCCCAGTAACCAATATTACGCCGAACACACAACTCGACATCCAAACGCTCTAAGTCCCTGAGAACACGCGGATCAATCTCCAAACTAGCATTCATTCCAGATTTCCGACTAAGCGCATCAGCAACCACATTAGCCTTACCTGGATGATACTGGATGTTCGTGTCATAATCCTTCAGAAGTTCTAACCATCTCCTCTGTCTCATATTAAGCTCCTTCTGAGTAAAGATGTATTTGAGACTATTGTGATCGGTGAAGATATCACACGATTCGCCAAACAAGTAATGTCTCCAGATTTTCAACGCAAAAACAACCGCTGCTAACTCCAAATCATGAGTTGGATAATTTTCTTCATAGGGTTTCAATTGCCGAGAAGCATAGGCAATCACCTTGCCGTGTTGCATAAGCACACAGCCCAAACCCTTCTTAGAAGCATCACTATAGATTTGGAAACCTCCAGAACCCGATGGTAAAATCAATATAGGTGCAGACACCAATCGCCTTTTCAACTCTTCAAAACTCTGTTCACGTTCATCTGTCCATACAAACTTTTCACCCTTCCGCATCAATTGAGTCAAAGGCAAGGCCAACTTAGAAAATCCCTCTACAAAACGCCTGTAGTAGCCAGCTAATCCCAGAAAACTCCTGACTTCAGTCACAGTGGTAGGTCTCGGCCACTTGGTGATAGCCTCAACCTTAGATGGATCCATGGTGATACCATCTGCAGACACAATGTAACCAAGGAAAGCTACTTGGTTCAGCCAGAACTCACACTTAGAAAATTTCGCGAACAATTTCTGCTGCCTCAGAATACCCAGAACAATACGCAAGTGCTGTTCGTGCTCCTCAGACGATTTAGAATACACCAGAATATCATCAATGAAAACGATGACGAACTTATCAAGAAATTCATGAAAGACCCGGTTCATCAAATCCATAAACACAGTAGGAGCATTTGTTAAGCCAAAAGGCATAACCAGAAACTCATAGTGTCCATAACGGGTACGGAAAGCAGTCTTAGAGACATCCTGCTCTTTAACTCGCAATTGGTGATAACCAGATCGCAAGTCGATTTTAGAGAAAACTTTAGCTCCTTGCAGCAGATCAAACAAGTCATCAATGCGAGGAAGACGGATAACGGTTTCGGATGGTAATACGATTTAACTCACGATAATCAATGCACAACCGCATACTACCATCCTTCTTCTTCACAAATAGAACAGGTGCGCCCCATGGAGATACACTAGGCCGAATAAAACCACACTCTAGCAACTCTTCCAGTTGCTCCTTTAATTCTTTTAATTCAACGGGTGCCATCCGGTACGGAGCCTTAGAGATAGGTTCGGCACCGGGAATCAGATCAATAGAAAATTCCACTTCTCTAGCCGGAGGAAGACCAGGAAGTACTTCGGGGAAAACATCAACAAAATCCCGAACAATGGGAACACTAGAAATATCAGGACTCTCAACAGATGAATCTTTAACCGAGGCCAGATAACCTTGACAACCATGAGACATCAAGGTTCGTGCATTCAAAGCAGAAATGATTTTAACAGTTTTTAGAGGGCGAGACTCATGATACACGAATTCAGGATTATTCAGATCACCAAAAATCACATTTCTGGTGTGGCAGTCAATGGTTGCTCGATGAGAAGCCAACCAATCCATACCCAGAATGACATCAAAATCAATCATGTCCAGAGGAAGTAAATTTTCCGGACGAATCCGATCATCGAAGCGTAACGGACAGTTCAAATATTCATGGTCGATAAGGATATGATTTTTCATTGGGGTAGATATAGCAATTTGGTTATTTAGTGGTGTTGAAGGTATATTCAGTTTCTTAGCTAGTTTCACAGATATGATAGAATGTGTTGCTCCGGTGTCAAAAAGCGCGTAAACAGTAAAATTACCAATATACAGAATGCCAGTAATGGTACCTGACGCCTTAGCTGCCTAGTCACGAGTGGTCGAAAATACACGACCTGTATTCGGTAGGGGAAGAGGAGGAGGAAGAAGATAGTTTCCAGCTTGTGCCGGATTCTGCTTAGGACAGTCCCGCACTCGATGCTCAGCCGATCCACATCTAAAACAAGTACCCGAAGCCTTACGACACGCCCCGGAATGACCTTTCCCACATGTAACACAGATAGGATGAGAAGGTAAACTCTCAGTCGGTCCCCTCTGAGAACCCGATCCAGAACCCCGACTATGCTGACTCTGCTGAGAACCCCGACGCGGGTTGTTACCACCATGACCCTGCCAGTCATTCCCATACCTACCAGAATCCCGCCGATCCTGACTCCTGTGCTCCTGACGCCTCTGATCATATCTCTGGTCCTGACAACCCCTCTGATCATATCCCTGGTCCTGACGACCCCTATAATCCTGACTCTGGCCCTGATGACCCTGCCCCCTGTAGTTCACCCGATTTCCATCCCTGTCTCTCTTATTCGAACCTCCATCAGCATGCAACATCTCAATGTTGCGGGCATCATTCGCAACTGCAGCAACATCCTCATACTCGGTGTTCACAATACGATCCAACACCCACTTCTTCAATGCCCATTTAAAGTGTTTAGCCTGACGAAAAGCATTACCTGTAACCTCTGGTCCAACAAAACTAGCCAGCCTCATGAACCTCTGCATGAATTCCCCAGACGACTCTCGCTCCAACTGACGAATAGACCCATACTCACGTTCGTACCTCTGCTGCTCTGACACCGGAATATACTGCTTATAGAATATGCCACAAAAATCCTCCCAAGAACAAGTATCAGCGAAATCCTCTTCCTGTGACTGAACATACGCTGTCCACCAACTCAGCGCATCACCCTCCAGTTTAAACGTAGCCAAGCGCGTCTTGAATTCATCCGCGCAACCCAAGACCCTAAACAACTTCTCAACATGAGTGACCCAGTCCTCTGCCTCAGTGGGAGTGGCAGCAGACCTGAAAGATAGAGGCTTGAGCTTATTGAACCTTTCGATCCAAACATGAATACCAGCAGGTGGAGCAGTGGGTGGAGCACCGCCACCACCACCACTTGATGAACCCGCACCATTTCTGATGTTATTGGTGACTTGGGTCACCAACTGAGGAAGAGCAGCAGCCATCGCATCGGCTATCATGGCCTCGAAATTAGGGCCATCCTGTCCATCAGTGTACTGGGTAAAACGCGTATTCACCATCTGAACGATCACGAAAATGATTAGCAAACTCAAACAGAATATAACAGAGCAGATTAAGAAGATATGACAGAGCAAAACAGGAAAAGAGTGCGCGAAAGGAAACCTAATTTCTACCCAATCCTCACAGGTCACGAGCCTAAGCTCTAAGGGTTTTGGATTCCTATGCTCTGATACCATAAATTGTAACACCCCAACCCGACAAGGGTAAAGATATCACAACAATGGTTTCATATCAGATCACAAGCATTCAATCCAAAACATCATAAGTCTATAACCTTTAAGATAAAAGGGAAAATAAGTCAACATGACTTATGCCAGAAGTGAAAACAGAAATAAACTGAAGTACATAAATCCAAAATGCCCAAACAATGGCATAACAGAATCAAAATCCAAATGGTAAAACTAGAATGTCTAAAGTCTAAGCTTCACACAAGTCGCTCTCATCCCAAAGCTAAAACCCAGCTCCTAGCTTAAGTACCTGCCGCAGGAAAAGAAATGCGGCTGAGCTACGAGAGCTCAGTGAACAGATATATAGATAACAAAAGCAGTAACGGAAACAATACAAGTAATCAGAAGTACAGATCATACAGATATAATTAAAGTGAAGGAATAAGAGTAAGGGGAACAGTGTAAAGGGAAAAAAAAGTAAAGGTTATAAGATAGGAAAACAGTAATCCACCACGAGCCCAGAAACAGATAATATAATAACCAAGTAACCATATCAGTAATCCAGAGGGGATGCCTCTCAAGTAACCAGATAATATGAGGGGTGTCCTCATGTATCAAATATATATGGAGTGATCAGCTCCCAGAGGTGTGAAAGACGTGTATCGCACACACCATCAGTCACCTGAGGAATACATGTAAACAGTAAATAATAACAGATAACAGAGACAGAACAAATATAGGATGCATCCATGCGCCCCAGGTGGCCAGAGTCTACCAATATACACCAAATCAGATAAAATAAAGTCAGGGACGGGATAGGTCATCTCTCTCCTACCCTAGATTCAAGCCATCGGTGCATCAATGACAAGGACATGAACACCTCATGCCTAGTGAGTTGGCTCGGGTATCAAACCGTCGTCAGAGTCAAATATCATATCAGAGGGTCAAAAATAAAGGTTCATGTCAAAAAGTTCACAAACAAAGGGAACATAGCAATGGCTTAGGGAATCCTAATAAGGAAAATGAAAAGCAGAAAGAAGGGAATGAAAAACCCTTACTGAAAAAGGGCAGAATATTTGTACCTTATTAGCACAGCAGAAAAACAAGAAAGCAAACACGAAACAGAAATCAGTGCTTCTCCTTCTTCACACCTAAAGGAGTAGAAGACGGAATTACAAAGGGGGTTCAAGTTTAGATTACCATTTTAAGTCATCTTTCCATTTTAAGTAACTTTCTATTTTTAGCAGGTTTCCAGAATTAGCAAGATTATAATATCACAAATTAGGTTGAGTCATTAATTAAGGATTGTTATGGTAATAAGGTCCATTTTAGCAAGTTATGAAATTTTAGGGTTATTTATGACAAGTTCACATAGTTTAGGGTTTTAATTGTAAATTTATCTAATTCAAAGGTTTAATATGAAAATACTTTGAGTTACTGAATTATATACTCATTTTATTCAGAATTACATTTTAATCTCTTAAGTTTCACAATTTACAGTTTATACCCCTCTAGTTATATAATTTATAAAACAACCTTATATTTACAAAATTTACAAATTAACCCTACAATATCCATATCTACCAAACAAGCATCTTATTTTACATAATTACAGAATGTAACATCAGAATTAAGTATATTACAGATCAGATCCCTCAAAATACAGAATTTACATAAATGGTCCTTTAAGTTTACAAAACTTATAAATTAAATCATAACTTCATAACAATTACATATTTAACCCATAAATCCTCAAAATTACACATTACAATTTTAATATCAGTATTTACTCAGAATAACATCAAGATTCCAGAATTTACACTTTTAGTCCCTCTTTTTTATTTAAATTCAATTCGAACCATTTATTAACAAATAAATCCTTTTCTTGCAAATTTTACACTTAGGACCCTCATGTTATATTTTTCCTACATTAGTACTGATATAAATAACCTTACAAAAATATCCCAAAAGTTTCAGAAATTACAATACAGCCCTTTATAATTTTATTTCCCAAATCGGTAAACATTTTAATAACAAAACCTAACCCTAATTGATCCCAATCATTAAATCAATAATTATGTAATCATAGTACTGCATTAAATGTCCAGATTTCATCACATAAACCCTAACTCTAATCGGTTGTAGGGTTTTCTTATTCTTTCTTTACTTTTTACAAAATCCGATTATATACAATAATTACCACGATCAATTCTAGGTTTCAATAAATCAAAAGATCATTTTTCTAGAGTCTTATGGGTCATATAGGTCTCAAATAAAATAGGTGTTGCACCCAGAAAAATCGTATAGAGTATTTTAGATTTTATACACGTTTTTGATACCTATAATTACCACGACATATTTAGGCCTTTATAATTCGTTCCATCATTTTTCCCAGATCATATACTTCATATGAGGTCCAAATAAAATAATCATAACACCCAAAAATTCGTATCACATATATTTACAAATTACGTGTGTTTTATTTATATATTTTTCGTACGCATGATTTAGCTTGCATGATTCGATTTATACAATTTATATGAGTTATATAGGATGTAAGGATCATGAGAAAAATACCAGATCAGTTTTTGAACATGTGAATAAGGTGCACAAATTTTGTACCTATCGGATGAGAAATTCGACAAAGAAAATGTCCCTCGATCGAACCAGCGAATCCACAAGCCCAACCTTATTTTTATTAGCCTCCTTGGATGAAGATCAACACCAAAAAAATACTAGATAACCTCCAGAAAATCGTATGGATTGTGTGTGAATTTTTGTGTGTGTTTTTGTTTATTCGGCTAGGGTAAATAAGAGATAAATGGGAGTTAACCAAATAATAGGAATTGTCGTGACTTTTGGGGGGGGGGGGAACGACCAATTCACACGGTTTATTAGCTGGCCCAAAATCAAGATTCAATTTTGTTATAGTTTCCTCTTTTAAATTGTTATTATCCTTAACTTAATTGATTTTAAATATAATTAAATAAGTAAAATAAAATTTCGGTATATACATATATATATTAAAGTGTAACATTAATTTTTGGACATTCAAAAATAATATAATGTTGTCCCAGAAATTAATTTACTTGATATGTAGATCGTTTTCAGAAGTTTGGAATCAATTCAGAATTTTTATAAGTGATTTAATTATGTTTTATGGTTTCAGGGGTAATTTGGTCATTTTACAGGTTATCTGAATTTCAGGTATTACACTAACTGTCATAGCAGTCGTTACGAATACGGAAGTGATTTCAAGAATAACTTCAATTCATCAGAAGGAAACTTCGCGCTCCGAAATTAAACAAATACATAGTCGTTTCAAGGTGGATGAATATTGGCTCCTAACAGTATTACGGTTCAGCTTCCTGTAATCAATACATATCTCCAGTCACCATCCTTCTTTATCACGAACGAACTAAAACACGCCTAGGAAATACACTCAAGTAAACTCACTTCCTGGTCTTCGGTTGCTGCTCTTCCCGGTTTGCTCAAATCAACTGGTATAATCCCGGACACATCTGAAAGATACCTTCGCTTAGTGACTAGACAATCTCTCGTTATCATGTCAAATCCTACTTCACGCTCCGGTGGAAAAAATAATTTGGTGGTTCGACCAGCAATCATATTCAGAAAACTCAGGGTGCCAAATAACTCTCAAGATAAGGTTCATTCATTGGTGTACGAAATGGTTTCTAGGAAAACTTCATAACCGCGAAAGTAACACACGAGTCTCTAGAGTAATAGTGATAGCAAAAAGTTTAACAATCGGTAATCATGGTAGGGAGTTCAAAAATTGTTTCGAACGCCAAAAGTGAGACATAGGAGGATAGTTGTCAATATTTGAGTAATCAATCAACCAATTCCTTGTAGGAATAAAATCGAAGTTAACTATCCGAGGAAAGACAGATCAGCATAGCCAAAACTTATCGTTCCAAAGTGAGAGGAAACATTCTAATACTCGTGGTTAAACACCACAAGACTTCTCGTAGGGACAGAGATGGGTGAAACGAAATCAAATAGTGTCGGAAGATTCATAGATACTTATCAAAAGCAAAAGACAATTAACAAAACATATCCAGTACGCCATCGCCATGGAGGTTCTCAGAGTGCCCGAAGAGGCGTCAAAATGATTAACGAAAGGATCAGAGATCAGAGTCAAAATCTGAAGATAAGGATCAAATAGTGTCGGGCAATTATTATGAAATTCTCAATGCCTTCAAGATTTAATCAGGTTCAAATCTTAGGTGGTGCAAAGCATAAGCTTTCACTTTCCAAAAGTGGTATCAACAGGATCTAACCAAAAGCAAGGCACGAATCAGAGTGATGCGGAAACAATGATACTTAAACAAATGCCTTATAGTCTACCCATTCCTCACTGGTCAAAACTTACGTTCCTATAGGGAAATCTTAAAGCAAATTTTCAAAGGTTGTCTTACGAGCGCCTACAGGGAAAACTTAGTGGTCCTAACTTACACAGGCCAAGGGTAATGTATTACGAATCGCAGCCTGTCTCTCTGATACCATAATTGTAACACCCCAACCCGACAAGGGTAAAGATATCACAAAAATGGTTTCATATCAGATCAAAACAAAGCATACATTTACAGTAATACAAGAATCTCAAAGGTTACAAATGAAATACTGAAATTACAAGGTTACAAATGCGAATACAAATTCTAAAAATATAATATCTTCTAATCAACTCTAATCCAGAATAACTACCAAGTCTTCTAAGTCCAAAAGTCTCTTCACTCATACCCAGCTTCCAACTAAAAACCTGCCGCAGGGAAAGAAATGCGGCTGAGCTTAAAAAGCCCAGTGAACAGATATATATAAACGAAAACGAAAGCAAAAGGAAACGAACAGATATAGTATAGTGAATTGGAAAAACATAAGGTATAGACAAAGGTACAAAGTAAGAAAAGAAAAGGATAGGTCAGTAATCCACCACGAGCCCGAACACAAATCAAATATAGTAACCAAATCTTCATAATCATATAGAGGGGAGACCTCTCAGATAATCAGATAATATGAGGGGTGTCCTCATTCTTCAAATGGAGTAGCTAACTCCCGAACTTGTGAAAGACGTGGACTGCACCCATGCATCAGTCACCGAACAATAATATAATATCAAATCATGTTAAGTCCACGAACACGGACACGAACCTAGGATTGCAACCCATACGTCCCCCGAACAATAATATTGGCCATAATAAATAATAAAGCGCGCATGTCAAAATGGGGACGGTGTGAGAAATCACTCACCCACACGTGAGTCATGCCACTGGTGCATCAATGACACGGCCATGTTACCTTCATGGCTAGGAAACGAACTTGGCTCGGGTATCAAACTGAAGGGTCAAAGGTCAAAGGTCCAAATCATAGCAAAGGTTCAAATAGTCTAAGTCATCGAATCATAGTCAAAGTCCAAATATCAAAGGTTCATGGCAAAGGGTTCATATCCAATATCAAAGTCAAACGAATCCAAACGAACCAAAGTGTAGGGGAAACATAGCAATGGCTTAGGGAATCTTAAAAACGAATCAAGATCAATGAGTCATGAGAAAGAAGACACCCTTACTGAAAAAGGGTAGAATATCTGTACCTTATACCGCAAATGCAAACATATCTAAAGATCGGAAACAAACTCCATCTCCAGCGAATCTACACGCATACATGGTCGTCTTAATATTAATATCATCTTCAAATCAGATTTCTCATTTTAGTCGGCTTTCCACTTTTAGTAACTTTCCATTTATAGCAGGTTTCCAAAATTAGTAAGTTTCCATTTTTAGAAAGTTTCCTTATTTAGCAAATTTCCATAATTAAACAAATTCCACAAAGTAATTAGATTAAGTCATTAATTAAGCCTCATTATGGAAATAGGGTACATTTTAGCAAGTTATGATAGTTTAGGGTTCACTATGACAACTTTTATATTTTAGGGTTTCAAATGTAAATATGCCCAAAGTTAAAGGCCTAAAATGAAAGTATTACAAATTATCCATTTTAATCCATAAGTTATCTATAATTACAATTATAACACTTCAACTTTAACAATTTACAATTTATACCCTTACTTTAATATATGGTACGAACACACCCTTAACTTTATATAAATTACACAACAAATCCCTTAAGTTAATTAATTTACAAATCAAACCCTTTATTTAAAGAAATTACAATTCGATTCTCAAAATATTAATAATTACTCATTAAGCCTTTAAGTATCCAAAATTACATATTACACCCTTTATATCATTATTTATACGAAACCCCCTTTAGTTTCTAGAATTTACAAAATTAACCCCTCTATTTTAATTAATTTCAAATCGACACATATATTACCCAATAAACCCTTTACTTGCAATTTTTACACATAGCACCCCCATGTTATAATTTTTACATGTTACCCCAGATCTGAAATGCCTTACAAAAATATCCCACAAGTTTACCAAATGACAAAACGCACCCTTATAGTTTTATTTTCCAATCGGTAACCATTTTTTAATCCATAAACCCTAACCCTAGTTTATCAAATCATGATCTAATCATAATAACACATTAATTAACCAGATTTAATCATAAAACATAAACCCTAATTCGTACGATCCAAGTTTTCCATTTTTTTCTCATTTCATTTTTAACCCGATTAGAAAACAAATATTACCATGATCGATCTAAGCTTTAACAAATCAAACAAACGTTTTTTCCAGAGTTGTATGATGATTATAGATCCTAAATAAAATAGATTCGTAACCCAAAAAATTCGTATGAACAATTATGGATTTTATTCACGTTTTCGCTATTATAATTAACACGATCAATATATATGTGCATGATTCGATTTAAGCATTTTATATGAGTCATATGTAATGTAAGGATCATAGGAAAAATACCAATTGAAGATTCGAACGCGTGAATAAGTCGTGAGAATTATGTACCTCTCGGTTGGATAATTCGACAAACAAAAACCCTTACGATCAAACGAACAACTCCACAACTCCAAACTTATTTTTCCTAGCTTCCTTGGATGAAGATTAACACCAGAAGAGTGATCACAAGTTTCCAGAAAATCGGATGAAGAAGAGATGAATTTTTGTGTGATTTGTGTGTGTTTCGAATGGGAAGTAACAAGAAAATAAATGGGATTGCTAAATAAATGGGATTTCCGTGAGATGAGGGAGGGGCAAGGACCAAATTACACGGCAAAAATTGATATGGGATCAAAAGAATTAATTTTGACAAAGCTTCCAATTTTAGTTTGTAGTTATCCTATTCTAAAAAGGTTTAAAAACTAAGTAAACATTAATATTTTCGGTGTATATATAATTTTGTGTGCAATAATAATTCTTGGACATGTACAAATGTTGAAAGGTTGCCTCAAATGTATTTTACTTCATATGTCGCTCATTACCAGAAGTTTGGAATTAATTTGGTGCTTTTTGTGTGTTTTAATTAAGTTTTGAAATTTCAGGGGCAGTTTGGTCATTTTGCACATTATGAAATTTTGGGTATTACAATAAATCTCTCGTGTCTCGGTTAGATCTTTCCATCCCTTATTTATTTCTTTAACTTACATCGTCATTACTTTCATACATATAGGCTTATATAATTGTTAGTATTACTTAGAGGTCGACTTCACATAAAGATCAAATTTGAAACTCTATTCAAGAAACCAAAACTTTTATAATCAATTTAAAAGAATACATATATAACTAATAATAAGGTTCAAGTTTTATTTTTCATACAAACTTGAATCTAAGTGTTTTAAAAATAAACAAAGGTTTTCATAATAAAATTAAAAAGACGTAAAACTATTCAACCCCCCCCCCCCCTTCTAGTTTTCCACAATTGGTATCAGGAGCCACGTCAATTAAGATTTTTAAAATATACTGTATTTTAAAACTTGAATTGATCTATGGAATCCGAAAGATATTTAGAAGGGGAATCTAATTAAAAACCACCGCTTTTTGAAAACTATACTTTTCTTGAATGGAAAAATAAATTTGAAACTTATGTGAAATCGATTGATCTAGATCTTTGGCATGTCATTTCGATTGGTGATTTTAAAAGTCAAACAAAAATGAATTTTGAAAATCAAACAAAAACGGATTTTGAAAGACAAACAAAAACGGATTTTGAAAGTCAAATTGATTATTTGAAAACAAAGAATGACATAAATAATAAAGCTAAAAGAATTATTTATAAAACCTTGCCGAAAGTTGAATATGATAGAATATCCTTCTGTAAAACGGCAAATGATATTTGGAAAAATTTCTTAAACTTTCATCAAGAAAAATGTCAAGCCAAAGATGAGGATTTTGATCTTGTACATGAATTAGTCATCTTAGAAAATTTAATAGATAAACATTTAGATAAAATAGATACATGTGCTACTAGTTCAAATGTTGTTAATGAAGGTATTAACGACGAAGACTACATGAATCAACTCCAAAGTGAACTCAATCCAATATCATGGAGTGACACCGACGAAGGAGAAGATCATCATCCGTGACGTAGTGGAATATTTATGGATTCTCTTGCCATCTCGTCTAAATGTGGAAGATTCTACATAAGACGTTATATGCATCAAGGCTAAGATATCAAATGAGTCTAGTACAAGACATGTTCGGGTCAAGCCACTTCGGTATTAATTATGGTGTTAGAAGCTTGCCATGATATACTTTCACACCTTGGTTATCTTGAAGACTCACCTATCATTCACACGTCGATTATCATCTGAGACATTACAAAGAAAAGCTAGGACGTGAGGTAAGTTCTCTTTTAAAATTTCATAAGTAATTACTTCATGCATATAATCTTATTAAATGCCTTAGGATACACTTAGTTTGATAGGTTGCTTTGCCTTTACACTTTAGCTATATTCGTTCTGCGGCTTAATAAACTAGAAACCCTTTAGTTAGCCCCCCCTAAGTATTAAATAAAGTGTTCACTGTCGATCTCATAAAAAGATGATGTTTGAATCGCATTAAGTCAAGCTTTAGTGAACCAAGCAAACTTCATATTTGGTACTCTTCGATAGGTAAATTTAGGAACTTAATTTCTTCTAAAAAGAGAATGACTACTGGAGAATCTATTGACTAGAAATTCAATTTGACCTAACGGTTGAATTGCTTCTTGTGAGAAGTTGGGTGTGTGTAACCCGTAAAAATGGTCGTGTTCAGCCTGAATTGAGCACCACTGGTAATAGTCTCATATTCATTCTCCAACTTGATTAAATTACTCTTCCTAAATATACCTAACGCTAGTTTACTTTTATGAACTTTGTTATTCATTATAGTTTTTCATTCCTAGATTTATGTCATCTTGCATAACATAAAATTTCTATATGTTTACTTGCTCATATGTGTTTTAATTGTATGCCTTCGTAATTATTTGCTTAATTATTAAATGCATATTTATTATAATAGCTTTTTTCTTTCTATAAACTATTCTGATATGATTTTTTTTTACATGCTTAAATGCCATTGAATGTGTAGAAAAGGATAGCATGTGACAATAGCTTTAACCAATTTCCTGGAACATGAAATCTTTTACAACCATTGTTTTAATAACATCTATTTTTAATATACAAAAACTCAACATCTTGGAAAAATGATTTTTCAAAAGATTATATCACCTTTCTAATATGTTTTACCATCCCACTTTTCTTCCCAACATTTGTCCATGATGATGTTTTTATCAAAGTAAAAGATTGAAAATTTTGTTTCCTTTCCTCATAAAAACATTTTGAAATAAATACCAATCTATTTTATTCAAATAACTTTCACATCTACATAAAAACCCACTTTCAAACATTGTTGAATAATGCCAAAAACATTTCTTTAAATCATGCATGGTGATCTCATATCTGTCATCTATATTTATGTATGTGACATTTATAAGTGAACTAAATTTGAAAATAACCATAATTTATTCACTAAGACCTCACTTGGTACAAGTCTAGAAGTCCATGCTATCACAACTCCACATTCCCATGCACATAGATATTCATTAGGATTATTTAACTAGCTTATTAATCTTCCTAAATATGATACTATGAATTACTTGGTGCTATGTAGTGTTTTCTTGTCTAACATATATATGTTACATGCTAAATGAGTTGTTTGCATGCTAGATAATAATGTCTAATGAATATGCTTAGCATACATAAGTTATTAAATCCTAAATTGCCTCAAAAGAAGTTGGACTTGCTTGAAACTAAACCCAAAAACACAACCCTTTCTACAAATTTATGCCAAAAACCCATTTTATCCTATACTTCCCAAAATTCACAAACACATTTTGTCACAAACCACTCACCAAAATTTACCTTCCACAATCACATCATCACTACACCATAAACACCCAACTCCATCATAAATGCTCATCCATATCATCCATCCAAACATGTCATCA
Source organism: Artemisia tridentata subsp. tridentata (assembly GCA_021014915.2). Classification (NCBI taxonomy): domain Eukaryota; kingdom Viridiplantae; phylum Streptophyta; class Magnoliopsida; order Asterales; family Asteraceae; genus Artemisia; species Artemisia tridentata. The sequence continues at coordinate 322,842,862 of CP139506.1, read as the reverse complement.
TCTAACCACCCAAAATCCAAGCCTTCAAGAGTTGCTAAAATCTCAGTGAGGCCCATTTGGAGGAGGAAGCTTGACATTTGCCATAACCCAACAAATGATGTTGTTCAAACTCAACCAACACCTAAACCTCATCCTAATGAACCCTTTCACACACATAACCAATCATCCATATGTCCACCTTCATTCACTCATAATTACCCAAGTTCACAAATGTCTCCACCACCAAGAGTGTCACCACCACTTCCACCAAATAACAACCACTCTCCATCATCATCACCGTCCACTCAACACTTAAAGTTCATTGAAGAACTCAAGGAAGCCCATGAGCTTAATGCTCTCCTTGCTTTGCACCTTGCTCAAAGCAACTTAGACCCATCACCATCCATCTCACCATCATTACCATCATCACCACATCACTTGAGTCAAATTGAGAAACATGTCAACAATTGTCCTTGTTGCATCTTTCTCCAAAATCAAACCATCGCCTCAAATGAGCGTCTCACTTGGATTGAGTATCTTCTCACTAGATCTAATCCAACACCACCACTTGAACAACATCAAAACCCTCATTCAACATGGTCAAGTCCAAGCTCTCCACCTCCAATTCCTCCATCAACACTCTCTCCAACATCCATACACCCAAACTTACAACCCCATTAATCCAACATTTTTACCCCCTCTTTACCATCATCCATCCAAAATAATTCAAGTTTTTCATGTCTCAAGCAAGTCAAATGGATCTCTTAGGCAATTTAAAATTTTCTACTTATTGTATGCTATAAGCAAAATATGTGTTGTATCAATAATTATGTTTTTAACATAATTATTTTCAACTAATGAATGCTTTATTTCTTGTCTTTAATATATGATTGTTATGCTTATTGCTTGTATACTTGATATCATGATATATATACATGCTTGATGATTAATAACATGCTTATTCCATAATATGTTTTAAATGTATGCATGCGTATTTAACATGTTTATGCCACTATTTAATCATTCTTGATGTACATGATTCAAATGGAGCTTGCTGCAAAAACACCCTAAAAATGACCCTTTTCTGGAAATTTTTCAAATTTGGTCGCCTGGGAAAACACTAGATGGGCGGCCCCCTTAATTCCCTAGGCGGTCCCCTTAATTTTAAGGGGGCCGGCCTACAATTAAGGGGACCGGCCATCTAGGCAGTAAAATTTACTGTTTTCTTTTGCATCTTGTGACCCCTTTTATCTAGCCCCAGCTACCATTTCTCTTAAAGGACGAACTGGTATTGGAATTTTACAACAAAACCTCCAAACCTTACCTAAATCAACCATCACCTCCATCAAACACCCATTTTCATTCACCATGCTATCACCAAAATCATCCATCTCTAAGACATCCAAGAAACACAAAATTCTCATCATACACCAAAAACTCTTCATTGACTTAAACACCAAGAAGACACAAAACTCCATCACCACCACCTCAATTTCATCCCCAAGTGCACCAAATGCACCATCAAAAACACCCTCACTCATGGCACATCATCTTCATCCATACCTTCCACTTCATCCCTTGAACACATGCTTAACAACCAACCTCCACCATTTTCACCCACTACACCACCACCACCTCCATTCTCACCAAATTAAGCATATGCAATGCTTAATCAAAAATAATTTTTCAAACCATTTTGTGTGCAAGCCCCATGGAAGATCATGTACTCCTAGAATGATTATATAGATTGCATTACTTACTAGCTAATGTAGGATTGAATATAATCTTGGATGGTTGTGTATTTATACACAACATTTTTAATGAATGTCTTTATATGCATGCTTATTTTTGCTATATATATGCTTGTGCTTCTAATATTTTTCTTGCAAGTATTCCATATATCGATTCCTTGGTGCCCTCAAATGAGGGGGAGCACACATCAAGGGGGAGTTCTCGTCCCGACAAATTTTATCTCAAAAACTTGTCGGCATAACCTTTTTGATTCTACAAAAAAGGGGAGAAGTGAATATAAACTCACTAAATACTTGTCCAAAAATAACTTTTTGGATTTAATGAGTTTTAGTTTTGTAATCATCAAAAAGGGGGAGATTGTTGACATAAGTAATGCCTAAAAACATTATTCATACTTATTCATATCTCTATGTTTTGATAATCACAAAATGAAAACTCATTAAACATAAACTTATCAAATAAATAAGTATTTAGTTGTAAATATTCATTTCTACAACTAAATCACTTAAGGTATGAATAAACAAGTGCTTAATGCATTATATGATCAAAGGAATATTTTCTTAATCACTAGATTTTTTATAAAATGTCAAAAACATTTTATATCTTTTAGAAAAATATTTTTGGTAATAAATAAAAAGGTTTAATTCATTATAAATTTATGAATTCAAATTTTTAACCAAAATCAGTAAAAATGTTCCAGAAAAACACTCCCCACAAAAAGATAAAACTGGGCAACGGTTGGCTTGGGCGGCCCCCTTAATTATGCTAGGCGGCCCCCTTAAAATTAAGGGGACCGCCCCCCTATTTAAGGGGGCCGGCCACGCTCCAGTAGCCTTCCAACTGTCTGCCTATAAATACCAGCCTTCCCCTGAATTTTTTCTCACCTCTTGCACCCCAAAACTTTATGTTCTAATTCTCTTCTTATTTCTTCCAAAATCCTTTGATCATATAATCTTAAGCTTTTGTTTCCAAGTGATTCAAGCTTCAATCATCCAAGTGCAAAGAGAAGAATACTTCTATCAATCAAGACTAGAAGTATTACAACTTAGTATCATCTTGCTACTTAAGTTGTTTGTTTTGTATACCTTGTATATCATTCATTCATTTGTGTATAAGGTGTGGGTGAACATAAGTGACTAGATATGTATAGTGTGTAAGTAGTGAAGAAGGTGTATAAGTTGTTGTGGTGTAAAGAAGTCATGTAGAAGTTGTGAAGTCATGGTGTAGAAGTCGTAAAGCCATAGCTTAGAAGTTGTGAAGTTGTCATGTTGAAGTCATGAAGCCGTAGCTTAGAAGTTGTGAAGTCGTCATGTTGAAGTCATGAAGCCATAGCTTAGAAGTTGTGAAGTCGTCATGTTGAAGTCATGAAGCCGTAGCTTAGAAGTTGTGAAGTCGTCATGTTGAAGTCATGAAGCCGTAGCTTAGAAGTTGTGAAGTCGTTATGTTGAAGTCATGACGCCGTAGCTTAGAAGTTGTGAAGTCTCGGTCGTGAAGTCGTAGCTTAGAAGTTGTGAAGTCTTGGTTGTGAAGCCGTAGCTTAGAAGTTGTGAAGTCGTGGTCGTGAAGCCGTAGCTTAGAAGGTGTGAAGTCGTGGTCGTGAAGCCGTAGCTTAGAAGTTGTGAAGTCGTCGTGTAAAAGTCGTGAAGCCGTTTTGTAGAAGTCGTGAAGCCGTTGTGTTGAAGTCGTGAAGTCGTCGTGAATAAGTTGTGTACAAGTTGTGTTGTGAAGTTGTGAGATTGGTTCTAGCTACGATTAGAACTCGACATTTAGCTTTGTGTCGTTAAACCCGTGTAAGCCAAAGTCGTGTAAGGTTTTCTCCGCCATAAGGGAGCTTATTGAAGTTGTGAAGAAAACTCTCGAGCTAGGTGCTCGGGGAGTGGAGTAGGGCAAGGAAGGTGTCCTTGTAGCCGAACCACTATAAATCTCTCGTGTCTCGGTTAGATCTTTCCATCCCTTATTTATTTCTTTAACTTACATCGTCATTACTTTCATACACATAGGCTTATATAATTGTTAGTATTACTTAGAGGTCGACTTCACATAAAGATCAAATTTGAAACTCCATTCAAGAAACCAAAACTTTTATAATCAATTTAAAAGAATACATATATAACTAATAATAAGGTTCAAGTTTTATTTTTCATACAAACTTGAATCTAAGTGTTTTAAAAATAAACAAAGGTTTTCATAATAAAATTAAAAAGACGTAAAACTATTCAACCCCCCCCCCCTTCTAGTTTTCCACATTTTATTCTTTTTTTTATTAATTAATAAGTTAAAGCTCATTACTATATATATAATAGAGCGTCAGAAACAATGCCTTCGATGTCGTTTTGGTTTCTCCCGTTTTGGGCCCAGTCCAGCCCACCTTAGCCCTTATTTTTTTTTCTCCTTTTTATTCTTTTTTATCTTTACGAACCCACCGCCTGGATAATTCATACGTATCTTCTTTCTGTGCTTTTTTCGGTAGCCTTGCAAACCCTCAGTTGCAGCTTTCTTCATTGTAGGTTAGATTGGGTATGTGTTATTCATCTTCTTAGCACTGTTCTCGAGAGTCGGTTTACTTTTGTCTGCTGGTATGTTGTGATTCACTGCTATTTTGAATAAATGATGTTGGTATATGATAACGGATTTCTTAATCAGGTATTGTTTTTTATTAATTTCATAGTGTTAGCTTTAATTGTGATTATTGGTATACGATGTTGTGATTAACTACTGTTTCGAATAATTTTGTTTGATTATGGTCCTGGTAATTTTATTTTTCTATCTTTTGATTATTGATTTGTGCTTTCATTTGATAATCTTTGTGAAGTTACTTTGGTAACCAACCCATAAACTCACATGAAAATTTGACTTTCTTGATAAGAGGTGGCAGTTGTTAAGAGGTAGCTGTTTTCACCAATAAACTTTGAGTGTGTCGATTGAGTAGGGACGTAGGGTTTAATCTCAAATGGTTTAATGACTTAATCTCGATTGAATAGGAAATTTTCTTAAAGTCTATCTCTAATGCATATAACCACCTACTTAGACCCTGCTCCGGCGGGATTGGATATAGTTGTTGTTTTTGATAACCACCTAATTGGTCTTATTCATGAAGTTAGCGCAGAGTGCACTCCTTAATTATTTACACAATAGAAAATAAAACTATGGACAAAACTGTGATGCCCGTAATCTTGAGCATCAAAATATATTGGATCACAAACATGGTGATTACCAGGCTAAAAAAACATCGTAGTTTTAATTTTTCCAATATGGAGAATGTCGAGATTTCGACAGGACATCTCAAAATGGGGAACATTAATGCAACTTTTTTGGTTTGCGAGAATATCAAGTAAAATGGAAATTTAACAAGACCTTATGACTTCATTTATCAGTCCAACCCGGTGCTGGAAGCCTTTGGGAATACCAAAACTGTGAAGAACAACAATTCCAGGTGAAAAAGTCATGACATAACTTTAATTTGAGTTTAAAAATAGCATAAATCGACATACAAGAATATTGTACATGACTGAGTGTTTGTACCAGTCGTTTTGGTAAATTTGTAGAGATCCAGTTCGACAAGCACGGAAAGATATATGGGGCTGCAGTCAGGACTTACCTTCTTGAAAGATCATGTGTTTACCAATTTTCTGACCCAGAAAGAAATTACCATTGTTTCTACATGCTCTGTGCAGCACCAGCTGAGGTATCTTGGAATCATTTATTAACACTAATAAAAGTTTTGCCGAGATATAATAAGTATTATTTTCAGGATGTCAAGAAGTTCATGGTGGGAGATCCAAGTGTAACACACCGTGACCAAACACGACTAAAAACATGAAAATTTTTCGCAAAAAGTCCACCCGGAAACTGACCCGCTGCTACTCTTTAACGAACTAACAAAAATAAATAAATATCTGGAACTTGAGACTATTTTTACATGAAACTAGACTCAATTACCTTCGAAACGACGGGTGGTACGACCCGTAACGACTTACGATTAAAAGGTTACGATTTTTCAAAGATTGCCAAAAATCTAGCAGAACCCATCCATCCGATCGGATGGGCACTCAACCGATCGGTTGGATGTTTCTGTCCAGATTTTGGGGTTTCAAAATCCCCGCTTGGAAACCCGACCTCCCGAACTCGAAACTTGACCAAACTTTCCAGATTTCTTTAGTATGTCATTGGGCTCATTTTTATGCAAAAACATTTACCGTTTGACCACCCGGAATAGTACTTTAAAATTTGACGGGTTATGCAATAAACCCATTATGACCCATTAACACCCCAAACCCCTTAGACCTCTTCATTTACACACTAAACTTTACCAACATGCTTAAATTAACATACCAAACTTGTTCCAAGGGTACATGACCCGTTTACATTTCAAAATGGACAAGGGAGGCTATTTGCCAAACGCCCCCTTAATATTGACTAGAACTACAATCATGTACCATAGAGACTTCATGACTTTTACACATAATCAAACCATGACCTAAACATGAAAACAAGACCGTTAAGTAACAAAATGACCATATAATTTGAAGTATACCCAAAACACGAAAAGACACTCGGGCTTCCAACTTCAAATGCGCTTGGTCCAAAAGGTTTCCGGTCTTCTAGTCTACCTTCTACACTACAAGCTAAGCTAAGCCCTTACCCTTGCTTTCTCCACTTGTACCTACAAAATCATCATCATCTAACACCGTAAGCGAAACGCTTAGTAAGTATATAAGATATAACCATCATTACATTTCCATGGAGCATAACATAACATTTTACTCACCTTGATCAAGCAAGCAAATACATAACATTATCATGACTAGCATTGGATCCAAGCTAACATTCATTAAAAAGCTCCATAACAAGAATACATTACACATCATAACATTAGCATATAACATTAGACAAGTTATACTCATATACTTACCTTAATCCCTAATAGCTCCCTACTTGGACTTGATGTGGCTCTAAAATTGCTTCCTATCACAAGGTTAACTTCAATTAGTGACTAATTAACTAGGGAGATCATCAATTCACAACCTTTATCCACAATACTCAAATCCCACCACATGAACCCTAATTTTTACATTTGGGGAAAATACTTACTTGATGAAGAGACTACAATTAAGGTGTCCCTAGTGCTTCTTGATCACTTCTTGATAGCCAGTTAAGCTAAGATGGAGATTTTAGCCTTCCCTCTCTTTTCTTCTATATATGTTGACCCTTCACAAGAACTAACTCCAAGTTTCCAGATTTTTCTAAGGCTAGATATTTAACCATGTGTAGTTATGAGTTTGGTCATTTGGCAATTATAGTCCCTCTAAGTCTCATTTCACTTATTTAACCCACAAAACTTATTATTCATTAAATATATGCACTAAAGTTTATGCTTATAATTATCTCTTATACTACAAGGCATAATACATTACCTTTCCGGGGTTAGGGTGTTATAATTCTTCCCCCCTTGAATAGGATTTCGTCCTCGAAATCTACTCTTGGAAAAGATGAGGATACTTGTTCCTCATCTTCTCTTCCGTCTCCCACCTAATACTTGTGCCTTTCCGATGCTTCCATTGAACCTTGACCAACGGGATTTCTTTATTCCTTAATTGCCTCACTTTCCTTCCTAATATAGCTTCCGGTTCATCCTCTTGCGAAAGCAATTCCGGATCAATTTCAATATCGTCTAAAGTAACCACACTTGTCTCGTCCGCCAAACACTTCCTCAAGTATGACACATGAAAGGTATTGTGGATACCTCTCATTTCTTCGGGCAATTCCAACACATATGCTACCTCGCCTACTCGCTTCAAGATTTTAAATGGCCCTATAAACCGCGGACTTAGTTTCCCTTTGTTCTTGAACCTAAAAACGCCTTTCCACGGGGAAGCTTTTAACATAACCAAATCACCTACCTCGAATTCAATTGGTCTTCTTCGATTATCGGCATAGCTTTTCCACCTATCTTGTGCCGCTTTAAGTCTTGCACGAATCATTTCAATCTTTTCCGTCGTTGACAATACTACATCCATGCTCGCCAATTCCCTTCTTCCAACTTCTTCCCAACACACGGGCGTCCTACACCTTCTTCCATAAAGCATCTCATAGGGTGGCATATCTATACTCGCATGGTAACTATTATTATAGGCGAATTCAACTAGAGGCAAATGATCATCCCAATTTCCTCCAAAGTCAATCATACAAGCTCGTAACATATCTTCTAGTGTTTGAATTGTCCTTTCACTTTGCCCAACTGTTTGAGGATGAAAAGTAGTGCTCATATGTAGTTTCGTACCTAGCTCTTCTTGGAAATTTTGCCAAAAGTTTGAGGTGAACCTCCCGTCTCTATCGGAGACTATAGAAATGGGCACTCCATGACGTGTGACTATCTCGTCGACATAAATCTTAGCTAACTTGTGAACGGACATATTTTCCCTAATCGGAATGAATTGTGCACTCTTTATTAGGCGATCTACTATAACCCAAATTGTATCGTTCTTCTTTTTTGTCCTTGGCAACTTTGTGATGAAATCCATCGTGATCTTCTCCCACTTTCAAACCAGAATGTCTAAAGGTTGAACTTTTCCATACGGCTTTTGATGCTCGGCTTTAACCTTTAGACAAGTTAGACATTTCTCAATGTACTTTACACAATCCCTTTTCATACCCGGCCACCAATAGTTCTTCTTCAAATCACGGTACATCTTTGTAGCTCCCGGATGAATAGAATACTTCGACTTGTGTGCTTCTTCTATGATCAATTCTTTGATATCACTCCGAAAAGGAATATAAACCCTTCTATACCGTGTCTTAATCCCTCGACTATCTTCTTCAAGATGCGGAATGTGAGAGGTAATACATTCACTTTCTCTATTCTCCTCTTTCAATGCTTCCTTCTGAGCTAACTTGATTTTATCAAAAAGGTCGGACGTAACAATCATCTGCAACGAATGAATCTTAATAACTTCGTTTCGATCCTTGCGACTCAAAGCATCCGCCACAACGTTCGCTTTACCGGGGTGGTAGCGAATTTCGCAATCGTAGTCTTTTAATAAGTCTAACCATCTTCGTTGCCACATGTTCGGATCTTTCTTCTCAAGGAAATATTGAAGGCTTCTATGATCGGTATAAATTACAAACTTGACACCATACAAATAATGCCTCCAAAGTTTTAGAGCAAAAACCACAGCCGCAAACTTAAGATCATGAGTGGCATAATTTTCTTCATACTTCTTTAGTTGTCTCGAGGCATAAGTAATCACCTTACCCCTTTGCATAAGAACACATCCGAGACCGGAATAAGACGCGTCACTATAAACCACCATATCTTCAGTTCCTTCCGGTAACACAAGAATCGGTGCTTCACATAACTTTTTCCATAGATTACGAAAAGCTTCGTCCTGTGCTTTGCCCCACTCAAATGTAGCGTTCTTCTTAGTGAGTTTTGTTAGCGATGAAGCGATTTTGGAGAAGTCTTGTATAAACCTACGATAATATCCCGCAAGGCCAAGAAAACTTCGAATCTCACCAACATTCCTCGGTGCATGCCACTTCATTACAGCTTCCACCTTTGAAGGATCAACTTTAATACCGTCGGAATTTACAACGTGACCGAGGAATTGAACTTCTTGTAACCAAAATTCACATTTTGAGAATTTGGCGTACAACCTTTCTTTCCTCAACGTCTCAAGAATCTCCCGAAGATGCATTTCATGCTCTTCCTTGCTCTTCGAATATATAAGAATATCGTCAATGAACACTATAACGGATCTATCCAACATCGGTCTACATACACGATTCATGAGATCCATGAAAACCGCAGGCGCATTCGTGAGACCGAAGGGCATAATCGTAAACTCATAGTGCCCATATCGGGTCCTAAAGGCCGTCTTAGGAATGTCTTCTTCTCGGACCTTCAATTGATGATAACCCGAACGAAAATCAATTTTCGAAAACCACCTCGCGCCTTGAAGTTAATCAAGAGATCATCGATTCCTGGTAGCGGGTACACATTTTTCACTGTGACTTTGTTCAATTCACGGTAATCAATGCACATCCGCATACTACCATTTTTCTTCTTTACAAACAATATCGAAGCTCCCCACGGCGAACTACTAGGACGGATAAAGCCTTTGTCGAGCAACTCTTGAAGCTGGCTCATCAACTCTTTCATTTCAGATGGAACAAGGCGATAAGGAGTTTTGGCAATAGGATTAGCACCCGGAACAAGATCAATACGGAATTCAACTTGCCTTTCGGGTGGAATACCCGACAAGTCTTCCGGAAAGACGTCACAAAATTCATTTACAACCGGAACATCATCTATGCTTTTCTTTTCAAGGCTCGTATCTACCACATGAGCCATAAAGGCATAACAACCACGCGATAAATATCTCCTAGCCTTCATCACGGAGCATAACTTTAGTTCACCATTTCTTTTATCGCCATAAATAATCATTTCACGACCGCTAGGATTTACAACCCGAATGATCTTTTGGCTACATAGGATGGCCGCATTATACTTGTCAAGCCAATCCATGCCTATGACAATATCAAATTCCCCAAGCATAATGGGAATTAAATCAATTTCGAAGGCATTATCATCGATCTCTATCTTTACATCTCGATACACAATAGATACAACGACAACTTTACTATCAGCTATTTCGACTTTGAGGGGTATCGGAAGTTTAGCTAGTGGGGAGGTTAGATGCTTACTAAAATCATACGATACGAAGGACACACTAGTGCCCGAATCATACAAAACTCGAGCGGGTACAAAATTAACAAGATGAATACCTGTGATGACATCAGACCCCGACTTGGCTTCATCGACACTTATTTGATAAACTCGAGCTTTTGGTTTTGGAACTTCTACTTTTTCATCTTTGATGGTTCTCAATGGCTTTGCTTCAATTGCCTTTGTTTTTGGGCAATCCCTCAACCTATGCCCTATTTCATTGCACCCATAGCATACTATCATCGGTTTGGTGCAATCCTTACTTTGATGGTCTAGAGCTCCGCACTTGTAACAACCCGGCGTATTACGCCTACATTCCCCAAGATCAAACTTGTTGCACTTCTGACATGCCACCTTAGTCTTGGTTCCCACACCTTTCTTACCATGATCATATTTAGTTTTCTTCCCATCTCGATCTCCAAACTCTTGCTTCCTCTTTGGTTCCTTAGCCTCTTTCTCCTTTCTCCTTAATAAGTCCGCTTCTCTCACACGAGCCCTACTCAAAAGGTCTTCCAAAGTAATACATTTGAACGGCGAGATTACATCACGAATATCATCTTTAAGCATCCTTTGGAATTTATCAACTTTAAGCTTCTCATTACCGTGGTATTCGGGACAATACGGAACCATATCATTGAACGTTCTCCACAACTCATTCACGGTCTCATTGGTTTGAGTGAGAGATTGGAATTTCTCCCGGATTTTGTCAATCTCTTCAACCGGAGCATATTCGGCACTAAAAAATTACTTAAATTCCTTCCAAGTACATACTTCGGCCCAAGGTTCACCCTTCTCACAAACCTTCCCTTCCCACCAAGTTTTAGCACTGTCGCGAAGAAAGTTAGTAACATAGATGACCTTCTTCCTTTCCTCACATCCACTAGTACGGAAAGCACCCTCCACTGCCGTAATCCACCTATTACTAACAATTGGGTCGAGGACACGGGTAAACCGTGGCACATCACAAGCCGTGAAGTCACGGTAGGTAGCCTAGTCACTCTTTGGTTCTTTCGCTAGGCCGCATTCTTTCTTAAATTCTTTGAATTCTTCTTTCATTAGTCCCCTAAGATTTTGCGTTGTCTGATTAACATAGAAGGGCATTGCTTGCTTAATAGCTTTACCCACCTTTTTTGCCAACATTGAGTCTATGGCTTTTGTTTCCTCTTCCGTGAAACCTCTAAAGTTAAGGCCTCCAGAGCTAGATGAGGAAGAAATTTCATTGTCTTTATCGTTGTTACCCGCATCGCTTGCCGAAGATTCGGCATGCTTGGAAGCCGTGGCTTTCGCGACTTCTTTCGGGTGAAGAGTTTCCAATTCTTCTTACTGAAAATTAGCAATTCACAATATCAAGCACAATCATATACATAGCCGATGCATGAATGACATTTCTATCCTTACGCTAACACCCTAGCTTGTCACCCATATATGATCTAAATGATTTCAACTTCACATATGTTTCATATTTTTATCACTACGGTGGTCAGGCATAGTCATAAAAATATTTAACATATGTGTCCTCAAAATCATTCAAAGAATACACAAATAACAAACACTAGTCCTATACGCATCTATACAAGGCCTAATTCTAGGAAATCCTAAGGTGAAATCCTAAATCTCTTAGACCGAAGCTCTGATACCAAGTTGTAACACCCTGTGACCAAACACGACTAAAAACATGAAAAATTTTTGCAAAAAGTCCACCCGGAAACTGACCCGCTGCTACTCTTTAATGAACTGACAAAAATCAATAAATATCTGGAACTTGAGACTACTTTTACATGAAACTAGACTCAATTACCTTCGAAACGACGGGTGGTACGACCCGTAACGACTTACGGTTAAAAAGTTACGATTTTTCAAAGATTGGCAAAAATCTGGCAGAACCCATCCATCCGATCGGATGGGCACCCAACCGATCGGTTGGATGTTTCTGTCTAGATTTTGGGGTTTCAAAATCCCCGTTTGGAAACCCGACCTCCCGAACTCGAAACTTGACCAAACTTTCCAGTTTTTTTAGTATGTTATTGGGCTCATTTTCATGTAAAAATATTTACCGTTTGACCACCCAGAATAGTACTTTAAAATTTGATAGGTTATGCAATAAACCCATTATGACCCATTAACACCCCAAACCCCTTAGACCTCTTCATTTACACACTAAACTTTACCAACATGCTTAAATTAACATACCAAACTTGTTCCAAGGGTACATGACCCGTTTACATTTCAAAATGGACAAGGGAGGCTATTTGCCAAACGCCCCCTTAATATTGACTAGAACTACAATCATGTACCATAGAGACTTCATGACTTTTACACATAATCAAACCATGACCTAAACATGAAAACAAGACCGTTAAGTAACAAAATGACCATATAATTTGAAGTATACCCAAAACACGAAAAGACACTCCGGGCTTCCAACTTCAAATGCGCTTGGTCCAAAAGGTTTCCATTCTTCTAGTCTACCTTCTACACTACAAGCTAAGCTAAGCCCTTACCCTTGCTTTCTCCACTTGTACCTACAAAATCATCATCATCTAACACCGTAAGCGAAACGCTTAGTAAGTATATAAGATATAACCATCATTACATTTCCATGGAGCATAACATAACATTTTACTCACCTTGATCAAGCAAGTAAATACATAACAGTATCATGACTAGCATTAGATCCAAGCTAACATTCATTAAAAAGCTCCATAACAAGAATACATTACACATCATAACATTAGCATATAACATTAGACAAGTTATACTCATATACTTACCTTAATCCCTAATAGCTCCCTACTTGGACTTGATGTGGCTCTACAATTGCTTCTTATCACAAGGTTAACTTCAATTAGTGACTAATTAACTAAGGAGATCATCAATTCACAACCTTTATCCACAATACTCAAATCCCACCACATGAACCCTAATTTCTACATTTGGGGAAAATACTTACTTGATGAAGAGACTACAATTAAGGTGTCCCTAGTGCTTCTTGATACCCAATTAAGCTAAGATGGAGATTTTAGCCTTCCCTCTCTTTTCTTCTAGATATGTCGACCCTTCACAAGAACTCACTCCAAGTTTCCAGATTTTTCTAAGGCTAGATATTTAACCATGTGTAGTTATGAGTGTGGTCATTTGGCAATTATAGTCTCTCTAAGTCTCATTTCACTTATTTAACCCACAACACTTATTATTCATTAAATATATGCACTAAAGTTTATGCTTATAATTATCTCTTATACTACAAGGCATAATACATTACCTTTCTGAGGTTAGGGTGTAATACCAAAAACATTCCATTATTTGAACCAAACTAACTGCTATGAAGTAGCAAGCATAGATGACGGAAGGGAGTTGACTTTTATACTGGAGTGTTGCGTCCATTCATGTCGTTTGCTCAAGCGTTTTCATCAGTTATCACAGCTGCACTTACGGGCTCACTATATTATGTGGCTACATCTTCAAAAGGTTTGTATTACGTTTACTTAAAGCACTTATTTATCTGCTAATAGTCTAGCAACATATGTTTTCGTTTTTGCTTCAGATCTTGCTTATGTTATGGCACCAGCTTTGAGCTTGCGGTGTGGCCGCCAGGAAATGAAAAAGAAACTTGCAGGTATAATCCTTTAGCTCCTTTAAGCACTAGCATACTATTTTTTTCTCTTAACTTTGTTTATGGCTGATGGGCATTTTCTGCAGGTATACATTTTTGTATCGAAGTTACCGACTGACTCAACTGAGCTATCGATATTTGGAGGTGCCATTTTGATTTAACTATAGCACAAGAGTTGCGTTAGGCTTTCAGTTGAGCAGATATATAATCCAATGAACAAATGCTAAATGAGGCGCTTGGTACTGCTCCAATATTTGCAGGTCTGAGCCTCATGTGTCATAGGCCTAATCCTCATTTACAGTTTTGATACACGAAGGTGAGACAGCAGAATTATACAACACATATCTGATCCTCATTTGTAGTTTTTTTACATTTTTTAATCAAGGTTCTTTTGTATTGTAAAGTTTGAATCCTCAGTTTTATATGCCAATATTTTGATGCATCAATTGAAACTAAATTGGGAGACATAGGACTATCGACCAACGATGGTTTTCTGCATTTATGTTCTACGGAGGCATCAATCTTGGCGGGGCATCCACACTTGGAATGTAGTTGCAGCCACGGTGAGGTTTGTTAGTATTTTTATATTACCTGATCCGAGCCGCTCAGAAAATATACTACAGACTTAAGTTTTTCAAAGTAGTGAAATGTTAATCATTCAGCGTCTAGGGTAAGGGGACAGCTGGTTTTGCTGTTGCCACTTGTCAGGACAAACGTTTTCGTACCTGTTTTTGATTCTGCTTATAATGTTCGTACGCATTGGTCATCTGTTTTCTTCTTTGTTTTTTACTTATACCGTGTCTTCAACAACTAGTGTATGTCAATCTAACCTTTAACGTCCTGGGTTTTTAGCAAGCACACATAAACCAACACAATAATTGGACGTAATTCCAACTACTTATATGGATCATGGATAACAACCCGTTATAGCAAAGTGATATATTCTTTTAGTTACCGTTACACACCTGAGTCATAAAAGTGCATACCTTTACATATTAATGACTAGGGTATTCATACAAATATTTTTGGATATCGTTGCAGGTTGGAAGGGTGGACTAAAGGTGCTTGATTTTACTGGATACGTGGTTACGAAACGTTTTCCTGAGGCCGGTTATAATAAACCAACGGGTTCACATTTATTACTTGCACGGAACAAGGTGGCTGACACCAGCCTTCCCTACAATTGCAACGGCTATTACCGCCATTGGTAATGATATGCGCGAGTATTACTTTACAACCTGAATTGCAATTTTTCTTCATAATATGTGTTTATACATATTTGTGATAACTTATTATGATACATTGCAGAACCAGATGGTAGTAACTTCTAACAGTCCGTGTAGAAATAACAAACCTGCCAGATCATGAATATATCAATACGGTCGAAGGAGGTAGCGAAAAGACACACACACAGGTAAGGTTTTTTGACATCCGTACAGTAGGCATAATACACTAACATAGGTAAATAATGTAAAACAAATTGCAATTGAGAAACTCCATTATCTTTCAGAACTGTATACAAAAATGTCATGAATATAAATTTGAATATTTGAAGCTGATATAAATTTTGATGTATTCAGGATTTAAAAAACAAAAAATTTCAGGGATGCCATCAGATAGGCCAACCTAACATGTTTCTACACTACCTTTTTCGCTTTTGCCAGGGGCCAATATCATGGCCATTTTTAAGTATGCAGCAGAATCATAAATCATTGGCGTGTCGTTTATGTTAACGCAGCCATATTGGTTGTTCCTGGTATTTGATCATATGCAGGAAAAAAAAGCTATACATTATTGATATAAACTTTAACAACCCATTTGATGTGACATCGTATTATGTACGGGGTTCACTTTCTGTTGTAGGGTTTTTAGTTAGCCAACCATTTATTGGTTATAACAAGATTTTGGGTTGGGCCTGGACAATGTAACTGGACTGGGCTAAAACCGGAAAAAATCAAAACGACATTCAGGGCGTCGTTTCAGGCGCTCTATTATATATATAGTAATAGGCCATGATGAATTTGTGGGTTCGATTAAAGCAACGAATCTTCGTGTCTTGGCAGGGCAAACTATTAGGTTTGCAGCCACGGCGGGTGTATTCACTTTTTACGATTACTAATCAATGTGAGTCAAATGATATTGGTCATTGGAGGTCTGAAACGTAACTTGGCACGGAAATGACCGGATGGCATGATAGCATGCTTGCTATTATGCAACATCGTATCTTTGCAGCCATGACATAATTCCTACCTTTTTGACCATTTTCCATCCACAAATCTGTGCCTAATGATATATTTTATCAGTTTTATGGTTTCTAAGTTTTAGATTCATTGTTTCGTAATTTTTTTGTACAAGTTGTGCATAAACTTTATGGATAGATTTATGTTTGCAGTTCACAGTTATCTGCTTAGATTTATGTTTGCAGTTGATAGTTGTTATTCGGTTACACACGCGTTGGTTTCATTTTTTTTTTGGCTTTTAGTATTAGGTGGCCACTGGAAACAATGGAAAAAGACGAAGTTATAATCTGCTCTGGTATAAGTCCGTAAAAGGTTTGTTTTTATTCATTTTATGTTGAATTTTTAGATGCTTGACAATTATTTATTTGTTCCTTGTCTTTAAATATGCTACTTGATTGCTTGCAGACGCAAAAGGTTCCAACCACTGATTCCTATTTATTCACACATGAACTTCTTTTGGTATATATTTATGGATTTTACATTTCGTCGAGTCTTTATATA
The DNA here is from genome assembly GCA_021014915.2 of Artemisia tridentata subsp. tridentata. NCBI lineage: Eukaryota > Viridiplantae > Streptophyta > Magnoliopsida > Asterales > Asteraceae > Artemisia > Artemisia tridentata. The sequence goes on along the minus strand of CP139506.1, from coordinate 322,826,052 downwards.
GCTCCATTTGCAGGGTATAGGTACCAACTCAGAATGATGCATAAGCAAATAGGGTTGGTGATACATATGACCACGACGCTTCCACGTCAATACACCGTCCGTTTCAGATAATATGCAATATACTTCTGGTAGTTGGTCAGAACGTCAGCTGATTCCTGTAACTTTTGGTTTACCTGAAGACGGTCCTTTGCCTCAAGTATTTCATAACACATATGCACGTCCCTCTGGTACGTGTCGGTGGCCACACAGAATTTGATAGTGTAATTGTCTAAGACCTATTTAAAGTATTGTTAACTTAATACAAATTTTTGTCATTAAAGGTGGCGAACAAGACAAAACAGTGCAGAAACTGTCGTCGCCAACAATGAAATGAACCACTCTATAAACTGAGGTGTGTTTTTTGTGTGGTCCTCTAACTTAGTTATCATAGAATATAACAGCCACACTGAACCTCTCAAGGTACTTTGCATTTGAAGCTTCTATGTGTATGCCCTATTTCTTATATAGCTTTATTTTTACGAAATCATAATACCTTACAATTTTGTTAGGTTCATTATTGTAGGATGTCGCAGCCATAAAAGGAAATGACCCGTTGAAGCCTACTTTCTCAACCGTGTAGTTGCTTATGGGGATATATGGGAAGGGTTTGTGGCATAGCATACATCGCTTGCACCACAGGTATAAAAACTGACTGAATTTTATGCAAGATCTTAATATAGTTTATGTTTACCAACTCTTCGCATTTGAACACATCTCAATAACAACATGCTAAGAAGCAATCCCAAACAGCCCTTTTATGATAAGCTTAAATAAGCAATCACAAGCATCCATTATAAAATCGAAAATAGCCCCTTTATCACCAGTTAAGTGAGAAATTTCAAACACCCCCTATAAATGATTTGGAACTGCTGAAAACTAGAGTTTCAGGGCTCTTTTTGGGACTATTGCAATATGTATTGGATTTTATAACATCTCTTAATACATATTATTCACATGATGGCTCATCAATTTTTTTTAGCTATTAAAGGGTAAAGTCATCAAATGTTTGTTAATAGGAGCAACAGACTTATGTGGGTGATGTGCGTAAACCAAGTAGCACAAGTCAGAGGCAGGTTGTCTGAAGGGATATCGTGCTCCGGAACCTACAGTAAGTTATGCCCACCCCTTTCGGATAACAACCATTTTCAACGCAATCAACTCACACATTTATTTGTATACAGGAGAGACACAGTCAGAACCGTCATGGGGGTCAGTTCCTGATGGGTTAAAACATACGGAGGTAATGTCATTGTTATTACCAGATCACGTACACATAGGAACAAATAATCGCCGCCCCGCCGCAATGCGGCGGCTCGCAGCCTTCCTCGTTATACTTAAATCTCGCCTCAGTTTATTTATGATAATATGTCTTTCATAAACGCAAAATGTTAAGAAAAGTATTGTTCATTTTTCATGAAGTCAAAGTATTAAGTAAAGAATGTGCCAATGGTTGTTTTCTATATACGTTTATATGGACTCAAGTTCGAGTTGAGCTTCTAACTTAAGCTCGACCCGTACACCTTTACATTTACACTTATTTAGATGTTTATTACTCCTTCCGTCTCAAATTAATAATCCATATTTTCTTTTTAGGATGTCTCAAAAAATTGTCTACTTTCCTTTTTAAGTAATAAAAATGGATTTTAGTGAGGAAATATTGTATATGAGTGGTTGAAAATTATAGTGCTCCCACTTTTATTAAACTTTGTGGTTTTTGTCTCCTGATAATAATTTTGAGACAGGGAGAGTAAATTGCAATAATTGTCCATGTGGTTTGGCTAATTTGCGTGTGTAGTCTAGGCAACTTTAAAAATGCATGCGTTGTATCCGTAGGAAACTTTGTTGTGTAATGGGTCAATTCCCATTATACCTAATTTAAACATCGTAATGTAATGTTTAGATAAAACATGCTTTAACTGCATTGTAAATCATGCATTCAAAACTTATATTTTGAGTATATATGAAATTATCTCGTTGTGCAATTATCGTTCTTTGGCAAGAAAACTTCGAAAGTACGAGTGCAATACTTGCAAGGATGATAATTGCACCCTAAAGTTCACTTCTAAAGTTTATTTGCAATTTGGTCAAACCAAAAAAACGGTTTTTGGGATTCACTCAATAATAAATATTGATCATGTTACCAAAAGTTTATTTTCTTTTATTTTTTTATGATTTTATAATTATGCTTTTATTATAAAATTGGAAAATAAAAAATAAATAACATAAAATATAAAGTTTGATAAGTAAAAAATAATAAAACACAAAAAATACGGAACAGAAAACCATTAAAAACTGTATTTTCATATTAATAAAGTGGCAAAACTGTCGAAAAAAATACGAAACATAAAATATACCATAAAGTTTAACAAGTTAAAAGTTTTGTTCTGTCAATTACAGCGGGTAAATAGGGGGTATGGGGTGTACCCATAGTAACTCCTATCTTTATTTGTTCATTTTGAATGAATATTCATTTTAGGGTCAATTATATATATATCTAACTAAAACATCATAATGACACATTTAATAAAAACGGATTGAGATCCTCTCAAGTTCTCAAGTTGTTTTTAACATGCCCTATCATGTTGACCAATCAAACATAACTAAAATAGATAAAAGTTTTTTTTTAATTAAAAATCATGGGCCCACATGTATTTTTCCACTCATAAAAAACTCAACATGATAGATCATGTTAATCACAACTTGAGATGATCTCCATCCACTAAAAATATGCTTTATATAAATTGTACATCAAATTCATTCAAAAACATGTATTCTGAGCATATATATGAAATTTTAATGTTTAAATTGAGTATATATATATATATGAAATTTTCCTTTCATTTTAAATGATTTATATACAGTTTGTTGGTACTATTTCCAAGACTAGTAATAACATGTTGACCTACGCATGGAATCGCGTCAACCATTGTTACGGCAACCCCTTTGCACGCATAAAGGTCTAGAAAATGGAAGTGGTTTGTGGTCCGTATATCACTGAATGAAAAGTTAGTTATTTGTGTGTGAATGTATTGTAAAGTATATTTGTATTTAAATGTTATTTTGAGTAGTAGGAGGATGTTTGGCTAAGCTGATATGATAGGCTTACGAGCTTATTAGCTTATATGTGTTAAATAATCCAAAATAAAAGTGTTTGGTTAAGCTTATATGAGTGGGCTTATGAGCTAATATAAAAGGGTTTTTTATAAGCCCTAAAAGTGTGGCTTTTTAAGTAAAGTTGGGCTATAACAAGTTGCATTCACATTTTTCAACTCATATCTCTTAGAGCAATGGGTGTTATGACATCCCAAATCTACTCATTTGGGTCTCACGGAGTGCCACGTCACCATGACAAACCTCCCTTTACAACCTTCTTATCATAACAAATCACAACTTACTCATTTTGGCCACACATACACACTTATTCACACACACAACAATATAAAAAAAAAAATGTCGTACACAATTTGCAGGGAGTTGTGTTCGCCGTGCAGACGAATAACCCATTGATGAGCCATGAAGAGTTGGGATGGTGTCATGGCATGCCATGGCGAGCTGCCATATCACCCATGGCGAGCCACGAAGAGCTCTACACCCAGTGCTCTTATAGTCATTTACTAATGTAAACTAAATCAAACATGTGAGGTTGTCAACTTATTAAACATAAGCCTATGGGCTTAAGATACAAATATAAACTACTTATATAGCATACGCATAAACCCAACTCAAAAGTTTAACCAAACACCACTAAATATGTATACGGTCGAAAATGGTAGAATTTAGCTATTCAAAAGCAAATGTAGAATAAAATAATATGAAAGAAAATCTAAAAAGATGTATGTCCAGAAACCAATCATATTTAAAGTAAAGTAATGCACTTGAACACACAAAAAACCTTCGAGAGTATCTTATGTTCACTCAATATCGTTTTAAATAATAGTAATGATTAAAATCATTTGCAAACGATGTATGAAATCATATTGTTATTTAATTTTTGGACACAAGATTCATATAAAAATCATACCACCACGTGAACAAGGAAAACAAAAAGAAAACAGCCTGACAATATTTTTACTATAAGATCTAACAAACATTTAAAAATCACAAATCCATAAAGCCATAAACAATCCATGATAAAAAAGATAGGCCAAGCAAAATAACACAAGCAATGTAAAAAACCAAATAGTAAAAAACTAAATTTTACTAGAAGTTGATATATAAGGTCACTACACCATGCTTAAATATATTAAAATACCAATTCTACCCCCTAATCTCCCTATCTACTTGACACCAAAACATGTTGCAAAACCAAAATATAGGGGTTACAAAAGGTGATATCATGTGTCCACTTTAGTTATTTCACTAGTCTTGATTCATCTTCCTAATAAAACTTCTTCAAGGCTTCCTAGAACTTGAGCAACCATGATTGTTGGTGGTAGTGAGGTTGAGGTCAGTGAGTGAGTTTGATGCATGATTATTGACATTCTGATCACCCATTGTTAGCCTCTTCTTGAGTTGTGAAAGCAACTTCTGGTTTTCTTGATTTAGAAGTTGTGCTTTTTTCCTTAACTTCTCATTTTCTTGCATTATCAAGCAGTTTTCCATGTACAACTTTGAGTTCAATCTTTCCATCTTTTTTTCAAACCTGAAAACAAACCAATAAAATATAATCAGTAATAAAACTATATAAACAAAACCCATGTCAAGTATTTAAAATTTTTGCAAGATTTCATACAAAAATACTCACAAATCAAGAAAACAAGAATAAAAAACAGAGAAAAACAGGGGAAAACAGGGGAAACTTATGGTTTTTGTGAAGAAAATGAAGGATATATTTGAACTCTATATAGAAGAGTCATAGAAAATTAATAATATGGAATATGGGTTATCTTAAAATATACTCATATGTGAACAAACTTTGTTCTTTATGCCTCAACAAACAAGGCAAGAATAAAGAGACATAACTAAACTTTGCACATAGTGTATATTTTTCATGTATATAAAAGAGTGTTTTTTAATGTGTGTATCTTTTCAAGAAAGAATATATCACCTCTGGAAAGCTGGAAGAGAGAAAAACGCGTAGGAAAAGAGTATAGAAACTGTGTTTTTTGTGAATGTTGAGCACAGCAGAAGTGGTGGGACAAAATGAAACACATGTGGTTTATATAGTGAGAAAAGTGAGGGGTGGGGTGGGGTGGGGGTGTGAGGGGTTACTCTTGCAGGAAAACTAATGATAATGAGGAAGGGAGGTGAAGAGAATAAGGCGGCTTGTATCGGAATGGATTAAATGTTGGTTCTTCTTGCACAATGATGATGATTATGAGATTTTTGGTTTCATTACGTCATGTGAATGATGGGGTCTCAAGTAGGGGTATTTTCGGTATATATAGAAGATAAAGATGTTGGTACCATTTATGTTTGAAGATGAAAAAGGAGAAACTATTGTAAGTAAGAAATATCACTTCAACTAGTTATGAAAATGTCAAACAAAGTTAACCTTTCATTTGATGTCATTAGTCATTACATCTAGTTTGCTAGACACTACAATAATACTTTTAGGTAAGGTATGTTGTTGCCAATGCATAAAATAATTACATTTTCTAATGATAAAAAACCTTTTACGACCTAAAGTAAACAGTTTAAGAAGAAAACGTAAGGTATTACCATTACCATCGTTGGGGGGTTGCGGTCACAAGGAATTGGTAGGCAATGGGTGATCGGAAAGCGGGACATCTATGTTCTCATGGGAGGGGAGGTTGTGGTCTCCCAGTATCATAATGTCGTAGTAATGAGTTACTTTCATGCATGATAAATAAATTTTGGTCTCCTCGCGCGTGGTGTTTGTTGTAGGGGGTGTTTCTCGGGTGTGGTGGATCAAAAGATGAGAGCCAAAGGTGGTGGCCACCACCGGTTAAATTAAGAGTTTTATATGTGTACGTGCGTTTAGTGGTGTGTAAATGAATAGTGATGGGTGAGTGATTGTTACTGAGGTAACTTTGGTGATAGGGTTATGGAAAATATGTCACTATAATGACGATGATGAAGATGTGAATTATTACATCAAACTAAGAGTGAACTCGTCGAATGAGGTTATTCATATACGTTACTAAACCCACTACGTACCACACCACCGGGCGGCTCGCCTGAATGCCCAGTCTTTCTCTGTTGTCAACTCGATGTCGTCGTCACCTGCAAGATAAGGCCAAAAACTTGACTCAAACCTTTGCATGCCGGTACCAAAAACTGATGCCTTACCACTTGGCTATACTCCATATGGCCTGGGGGAGAGGGGGAAGCGAAGAAAGAGCCGTGCAAGGAACAGTATTTCGATTTAAATCTTTTTACAAAATATAAATTTTATTTAAATAAAACTTATAATTATCATAAAAGTGTACCCATAGTTTGTTGATGTTGCTTTTAAACCTTTACTTTTGAGAACTTTTTCATATCATTTCCGCTACCAATGTTGAAAAGTAAATATACATTTCTAACCTACTTAAAGAATTACTCCGTATTTTTGTTTTTAAAATTTTGTATTCAATTAAAAACAAAAATGCTGGGAGATACGCAATGATGGTTTTGGATTGTTGCAACGATAGAGCCCTTTGCCCCCATCATCACCTCTTCCCTTCATCATCCATTTTAATTCTTTTTCTGGATGATATTTTATTTGTTTTAATTATTTATCTTCATGATATTTACTATATTCCTTTTTAACTTTATTTGTTATGCTTAAACCTGTTGATAAAGCTTTGTAACAAATTATTTCAAGGATTTATTTACAAGTTTATATTTTTATTAACGCCTTTCAACAACCATGGTTAGTTTAGGATTTTTTTTTTTTTTTTTTTTTTTTAACGACAATTTTAAATATCTCACACCATTTACATCATAAATCAATCTCACATGTCATACAACATGGGGTACCATCGAGACACAAGCTCTTTAATAAAGTAGTAATGAAGTTTTTTGTGAACAGAAAAAATAAAAATACTTGATACCTTACAAGCACAAAATTAACGAATACTAACGGCAACAATACTCAATTATGTTGGGACAACATGATGCGAGAAAAGTAAAATGTAGACAAAAATATATATTTTTGAAAATAGAAAATTTGGTTTCACAAATATCTCCGGCACTAATATGTGAAGGTATGCATGTAGGCAAATATACAGTATACGTGTATGTAAGTACAAAGATACATACAAAGCGATCGTAAGAGCGTCAGATGTGATGGTTCAAGCCGTTTCGCCATTTCATCGCCACCACAACATTTCACATGCTACATTCACACGTCAAAATACCCCTTCAATAGTGGCTCAAGACAAAACATATTTTTTGGAACCCACTATACCAATTAAAACACAAAACCAATTAAAATTCAAAAAGAAAAGTCTTGCGAATTGGTGTTGTGCCAGTAAAACCGCTTGAGAAATGGGAGGGGGGCGGGGGTGTGGTGGCACCGAAATAGCTCAAACCATTTTTCTTCACATAAGATTGGCGTTGTTTGAGCGTGATTACACCGTTCGCTCTAATAATAAAACGTAGAACTATATCTAATAAGTACAAAACACGTAGAAAAACATAAAAGCATATATATAGTACAACATATAACTTGCATTTGTTGTGTGACAAATAATGAGTCATTTAAAAAAGGATAATTACTACAAATTATCTAAATTATGTTTAAAAGGTGAAATCATATAATAGTATAAACTTTATTATAGATATAATTATAATTTACATCAAGGTGGTAGGTAAGCGGGCAACAAGCTGCGCCGCCACCCCTTTCTGGATAGCAAAACCTATTCTACTGAAAACATATTCGTAGCCATTCGGAGCCGATACATTGCTGCGAACAATCTTACGAACCCGATCCAAGAAACGTACAGCTTCAGGAGCTAAGGAACCGAAAGTGTCAAATGCAAAGGGAACAAACACGTGTTGATTCTCGGAGCAGGCTTTATCATGTTTGTCCACTTTCTTCATCTCAGCCTTCATAACAGCTTGTCCAGCCGTAAACCCGTTACCCCGAAGATCCACAAGGGGGGACACACCAGTGAGGTCCACACAAGCATGTTTCCCCCCTGCCCATCCAAACACCAAAACATCAGCGGGCCGCAGGGAGGACCTCCCCTCAGTAGGGTCTGTAAGGAAATTTACTGGAGCTTCCTTTTTCACCGAAATCCCCGCCCTCCGAAGGACATCAAACAACACATCCCGCACCAAGTCGTGACGGTACTTAAACCCGGGGAGCTCTTTGCAGTGCACCGCATGTTCCCCAAACTTGTCCAAGACAACCTTATGACACACAGGGCAAGGCTCGTCCACTGGGAACAACGGGATCATTAGACGATATTTAAGAATCGCCCTATATTCGATTGGAGACATGTGCTGCCCTAGCCCCTCAATGGGGATGACGGTAAGAAAATCCTGTGCGTGCGGTTGCTGAAGACATTCCATAACAGCCTTCTGTCGCGGGGACAAACCAAAGTCCATTTCCAAATTCTGGGAGATTTTACAGTAGAGGGCACTCGCCAAAGTTTGCTGAGGCTTTGGGGGGGCGGTGTCCTTACTAGTGAAACCGCCGAAATCAAAATCTGGGAGGGACGCATGCAAATGCCCCAACGCCTGCCCATAGTCAGAGTCAAGGCTAGAAACCCCGCTGTTACGCAGGATATGATCCTGCAACTCCCATGATTGAACCCTGGAAGCTACAAAAGCATAGGAGGAGACATCTTTCGCTGAAAGGAGCCCCAACCCACCATAGCGAGAAGGGAGGGAGGCAACCCTCCATTGAAGATCCCCAAAAAAAGGTCCCCCACAAGCAACGATATCTTCCACAATACTCCTTAACCCATTGTCAAACACACCCACAGCCTCATCAGAAAAAGAAGGTTGGCAAGTGCGTAACCCAAACAACAGCTTAGCAACTCCCATACAAGAGCGTAGAAGGAGAAGCTCGCTTTGAGGGTCCTCAAGAAGGGGAAGGCACCTCATAAGTTCCACTGCACGCAAAGCCCTTTTAACCGCCAGGCCGCTAATAAAATCCGCATCCCTGCTGACAGCCCCACCAAGAAGTTTCACCCCTTTATCCGGCCTCCCGATCTCCACCGGAAAAAGACCTTGTTGCACCTTTAAACCATTACAAGAAGGCCAGAAAACCTCGGTTTTCTTGATGTTAAGCTTAAGCCCCAAGATAGGGCCCTCCGTCTGAATAATATTTAAAGCTTTAGCAACCTCAACTGCGTTACCAATTAAGGTTCCATCATCAAGGTACCAAGCCTGAAAGGGGAGGGAACAAGATTCCTGGACCCGCTGAACAAGGGGGTGTAAGGCTAAAGCAAAAAGAAGAGGACCGAGGGGGTCCCCTTGTTGAACCCCGGTAGTAGCCCCAAGGCAAACATCCCCGACATATAACCTGGCAGGTTGAGCGTAGAGGAATTGAACCCATGGGGCAATCGAAGGGCACCGCAGACTAACCTCCCGTAAAAGAGCCATTCTATCCACAAGGTTAAATGCGTTAGAAAAATCCACCGTAAGCATAGCCATAGACCCGTCTGAGTGGAAAGAATTAAGGAACCTGTTTGCACTATGGAGCACAGCCTCTGCCCCATTTGGGATCCCCACCCCGAATTGGAAATCCTCGAGATAAGCAGCCATCTCTTTCTTGACTTTATGCATAGCTACTTTGGAAACCAGCCTCCTCCAAATAGCACCTACAGCGATTGGCCTAATCCCTTTATCAGGCTTGAGCAGGGGAGTCAGGGGAGCCGAGGCAACGAACTCGGCGAGGACTTTGGGACAGTTTCCCCCCAACCAAAGGTTTACAACATCTGTAATGGCCGAGGCAAGCCCTGAAGCAGTTGCAGAACCTTCCCCGCACATGGCGTCTAGAAGGTGCTGGGCCCGAAGGCCATCTCTCCCGCAAGAAGTCCCTTTCGGGAAAGATTTGATGCACCGCAACACACAATCTTTATCAACCACTAAAGCTGGCTCGGAGAGTAAAACTGACGGTAAAGCCGGAGGGGGCAAGTCCGGGTGTTTATCCTTTAAAGCGTTTAAGGTGGAGTCATTCAAAGGCGCAACACCGGACGAACACAACACTTTTACTGCTGCAGTGAAATGCCCGTCTGCAACCTTCCGCAAACACTGCCTAACATTGGAACTTATAGTTGAATCCCCATCCCTAGCCTCTTTCCCAGAACTCGACTCCACCCTAGGTGAATCCAGAAGGGAAGAAACCAAATCACTGAAACCAGAACCATCTTTCCAAACAGCAAGGGCTTGATTGATGCTACTGCATTGGAGGGACTTGCGATTCCCCGACTTACGTTCCTGGCGACAAGAAGGTCTAACAACCCGAAGCGTGCAACGAGGTAAAAGGAGAAGCTTGACCCACGCGTCTACAGAACCCGGAGCCGCAACAACCCTACGCAATGTCGAGGACAACACCTGCGCGAAAGCCAAACGACAACTGGGTGGGATACTCTTGACCGTTTTAATAGGCAAAGATAATACATGCTCTAGCAAGACAACATCCACCGGCATTACCCCCGAAAGATTGGTCGCCACAACTACCGATGGCTTGCATGGCTTTGGGATACCCACTACCCGATCAACCCCTACGTCCGAAACAGGAGCAAAAGTAGAGATGCCATCGGAATGGTGACACCCCCTACTGAGAGCATGCAACGACATACACCTCCCACATATCCATTGGTTAAACATCTTCAACATTTCCCCCACATCGCTTAAAAGAACCCAGTCAAGGGATAAGGCATCCCTTAGACAATCTTTGCTATCATCCGACCTGAAATGATCTCGCTTGATGTGGGCGAGTAACCTTGTATAGCCAGCGGATCCGGGCCTACCATCTTTGCAACAATGAAAGTTCCTAAACGGGCACGGCCACACCCCAACCCCAGAAGAGGAACATCCCTCCCCTGAGGATGCGCAAACCACATGACTCCCCATTAATTGAAAGATAGAAAGGGAAAACAAACCTTACGAGAGTAAATGTCAGCAAGAATAGCACCCCAAACCCCATTACCAAAACTGACTTCAACGATTGATGAGCCGAACAGAACAAAACTTCTTGGCCCGACCATCATCACCTCAAATCAAAATCAGTATTCCCTGAAAATGGTTTTGATCGGAACTAAGGAAATGACCGACCGGTGTTTTGGATATGGTTAGTTTAAAAAAAACAGAAACAAAGGTGGTTTTGATCGGAAATGGTTCGGAACATCTCCGGTGAAAATGGTTTAGTTTATATGGTTTTGATCGGATATGTTATGGTTAACGAGGTTTTATGAAATTGATGGATTTTAAGGGGTTTAAATTTGGGTGTAAATTGATGAAATTGGGATCTGGGTTATGTTAATTTGGGATCTGAATTTTAAATGGTTTTGATCGAAATGGGTTATGACATTTTAGATGAACATAGACAGTTGTAGTGATTATGCATAATTAATAATAGAATGATTAGGATGATTAATAGAGACCATAACCATTTTGCCTGGTAATAAATTAACAAAGATCAATGGTTTTCCTACGAAATTCAAAAGTCACGGCTCGACGCAAAGTTTTTGTATCTCATAATTGTGGTAGCTCTAATGAGTACACTGGTACATTTCTCAATAACTTTTTTAAGTATTCGTAATAAAACCTAAAATTTATATTTTCCTTGAGTGTTTAGACAAAAAGAAAATGCATAAAAATTGGGATACGTTATAACCCAAACCCCCCCCCCCCCCCCCTTTTTTTTTTTAACAAGTTATACCCCTTTATTTTACGGGTTTTTTTTTGTTTTGTTTTTTTTTTTTTTTAAATTTTATTTTTATTTTATAATTTTGCTTATATTATAAAACTGTGAAACGGATAATGCGGAACAAAAATATAAAGTTTAATAAGTCAAATATATTAAATTGTCAAAAAACAAGAAACAAAAACTGATAAAAAACTATGTTATACTGTAAACAGTGAGATAAAAAGAGATAGAAAGTACAAAACATATGTACTTTTGTGGGCCAAGATATCAATAACATAAACCAAAAAAATTACAAGAGACCATCGACTAAAATGACATGTAAGCTCTTTGAAGTTTAGTGTAACACCCATGAACGACACGACTTAAATTCATTAAAATTTGAACTTTTACGCGAAAACGACCCAACTTTAATAGACATTCTGTTACTCTTTTGAGCATTAATAAAAATACCTTGATACTATTTTTAAATGAAACTATACTCAATTACCTTTAAAATGACGGGTGACACGACTTCTAACGACTTACGGTTGATTTTACACAAAATAAATAAAACGGGTAAAAACTGAAAAACAAATCCTTCTTGTGCACACGGTACTTTCCTGGGCACTTATACCCTTCTTGGACCTTCCTTGTCACTTATACCATTCAATGACCTTTCTAGTCACTTATACCCTTCAAGGACCTTCCTGGGCACTTATACCCTTCAAGGACCTTCATGAGCACTTTTTCTCAAGATGACCCGTAACACCTTAAAACATAAAATCAACACTTTAGACTTATATTTAAAAACATGTAATACACATTTATCTAAAAATATACCATATACATTGTTTCCCAAAATTCTTGACCCGTTTGACCCAAAATGGGTTAAAATGGACCCTGTCATAAACACCCATTTTTCTGCATACCCCTTTTATGCATTTTTGACCCATTTTCTGGAAAATGACTTCTATCACTCGAAAAGAAACCAAAATTTCAAGAATTTATTAACACCTCATATACATCATTTTCATGTATAAACGTTTACCATTTGACCTCTGGAATGCTACTTTACAATTTGACGGGTTTTATGCCAAAACCCATTTTGACCCATTTACGTTGCATTCAACTTATACCACTTTCATATTACTCCAATCATTCCAGAAATCATTAACTTAACATAATAAATCATGTTCATAGTCATTAACCCGTGTACAACCCAAAATGGGTATAAATACACATTGTTCCAAACGCCCCTTTAAACATGACCATAAACACTTAAACCATACTAGGACGCATTATTGACTACTCCTTTACATCCAACGACTATGACATACACTTTGACACTTGACAACACGTTTATAAAACCGTTAAGACTCTCGGGGGTACAACATTGTATGAGCTCGGTATCTACCTAAGCTCTACTTTCTTACCATCTTCTAACTTCCGCATAATCCAACCTTATAGACCTTAGTCTAAGTCAAGCATCATTGCACAACCTACAAAACATTAAACACTTAAACCGTAAGCACGAGGCTTAGTAAGTAAAACGGGTATAACTTAACATCATACATCAAACATACATTACACATCATAACCATCATTCCATCATAACATTAACCATAACACATACCTTAAGCCATCATTACATGTCACCATTCATACTCTAACCAATTCCATCCTACTCTATCATACTTTTGCTAGTTATGCCAAACTAGCCTTACAATCTACTTTCACATAAGCAAATACATAACTCATCATTATATAATCTTAACATAAACATCACATAACACATAATGTAATGAAACCCATATAACATCAAGAGTTAACAACATTTTTGGTCCTCGTGGTTTACCGGGTGTAACGATTTTGGTCCAATAGTTTCAAAAGTAACGGATCTTGTCCTATTTTCGCTGACCCGTAACGGGTTTGGTCCAAGTTTCGTTGACTGTTAGTTTGACTAGTTAAAAAAACGTAGAATGACTAAAATACCCTCGGATGATTATGTACAATGACAAAAATTCCCTTCCTTCATCTTTTTTAATATATCACAATATCCACCCCACCACATAAACAAACCCAGATCCTATCTATCTAACAACAACAAAAGTTTGAACTGAAAATGAAATGAAAATGAAACAATACCGGTTAATTAATATCGTTTTGAAATGAAAATGAAATGATTGTGGGTTTCACTGTCAAATAAACATTCAAGGATGAAAAGAGGCGGTAGTAGCAGCAGTAAAAGACGACCAAAATCTTACAACCAAAAGTACAACAACAACAACATTAATCAACAAAAGATTCAATCTTGTTCTTCATCTTCACAATTATTTCCTAAAATACCACCTAACTACAACAACATTAATCACAAAACTCAGTAACTACTACCTTCAGCATTTTCATTCTCGTCAATATTAACTCCAGTCATCGCATCATTCAACTCATTAACCTCATTCAACTCCATCCCACTCCCACCCATATCACAAAACTGGATGTTACAAACGTGTACAACTATGTCAGTAGCGAGCTCAGCTGCTACATACCTAAAAATATACAAAAACAAAAACTTGTTCTTAAAATTTAAGATAGAGTTGAGAAACCACACAACATATGCTGGTATGCTACATACGTAAAGCTAAACATTAAGATCAAACTCGATCAAACTAACCGTGTATTTTCACCACTTGTTTGAAACAAATCTGGCTTTGATCCAAGTTTCATAAACTTCATCCTGAACACACAATAGATTCCAGTTTAAAAACACAAACACATAACTCGAACACACAATAGATTTCGGCCACCACCACCAACTTCCGGCCACCACTATCAACTTCCTGAATGGACACTTTTACTTCTTCTGCTTCTTAACCCACTCTTTTCATATGTCATAATCAAATATAAACACAATAAATGTAAAACTTCATCTTTATCAAAATATATCCGGCTAGATCCACGATTCGTGGTGTTGGTTTTCGGCTAGATCCGGCTAAATCCACGACATCACCACCACGGAACCCCCATCGCTACCAACACTCCTCACAATCCTCACAATCACTCGAATCTCAAACTCAATCTTCAATCCTCACAATCACTCCTCAACTCACAACAACAATTAACTATCTCCATATACTCGGATTTGTTCTTGAAACAAATGCGTATAAGAAAGGGATGAGAGATTAGATAAGATATTAGAGATTAGATAATTGGATTTGTTCTTTGTTTTTTTTTGGGTGAGGATGCATAACTGGTCATTCGATATACTCGGATTTGTTCTTTGTTTTTTTTGGGTGAGAGATTAATAATCTTTGATGAAAGGATAAATGTTTTTGTGTTGTGGGTGAGTGAGTGTTTCAGCTTAACACTTTAATAAAATAAATGAAATGACTTGATTACCCTCATATTTAACGGTCAAATAGAGTCAAACTAATGGTGTTAGTAAAAATGGACCAAACCCGTTACGGGTCAGCGAAAACAGGACAAGATCCGTTACTTTTGAAACTATTGGACCAAAATCGTTACACCCGGTAAACCACGAGGACCAAAAATGTAGTTAACTCTAACATCAACTTATAACCGGTTTACTTACCTTGATTCCAAGCTAGTCATACCAACTAGAATCATCATCATCAACACCATCATTAGCTTTTTCTTCACATGCTAGGTCAATTATCATAATCATAAACACTTAATAAGCATAATTAACTAACTATGTGTTGGGAATTAAATGTTCTGAAGATTAGTATTGCTGAGAAGAATACTCTAACAGTACTAACTGCTAGTGTATATCTGAAGACTTCTCAAGTTATAACTAACAGTACTAACTGAAGTTAGTACTGCTAGTACAAACAAAGGTACTGCTGATTCCTACTGCTGGATGGATAAGTGTCGCGTATACTACTGCTGGTTGGATAAGTATAAAAAGATATTTGTGTATAAAAATCAAGTATATACGGTAGATAATATCTTTGATTTGTAGTCAGTCAATCAAGTTGTAAACATAGATACATGTTGTATCTTAGCTACTGACACACTCAACACATGCAAAGCAAGTAGTTCGACAAGACTTATCATTTATTGTAAAGATCTTCTTTGGACTATAAAAAGAAGATCTTAGACTAGATATTAAGTGTGCTTAATTCATATGCTTAGAATATCTGTCAAGAACAAAGAACATAACTTATCATAGAAATCATAAGTCATAGAAACATATAGATTCAAGGTTTTTGTAACCCTAGTGATAGTGAAGATCACTCGTATTATTTTCAATAATATTGAATCGTTTGGTATTAAACTTTCATTGTTCATTGTTCATTACACATGCATCACTGTTCCATTTTCATAAACAAATAACCTTCTAAGTGTGGTTAAGTAGATTCTGCATACTTAACCATATTAACTTAAAGTATCATATACACAAGTTATAAAGGACTAACATCCTTAAAGTGTATCGATTCACCTCGCACTATGCCAATGGTTTATATAACTATAACCCATCTTTTACACACCTCTAATCATCATATAATCATATCTTGATTATATGATGATCAATCCATAAATTACTAACTTTATCTCAATAAAATCATCTCATAAGTTACTATGACCTTTAATTAGTTCATAAACATCTTTTACCCAATTTCCCCCAAATTAGGTACATGAACCCTAATTCTCAATTTACCAATTAAACACTAATTGGGATTCACTTACTTGTAAGGATGATTGCTAGGTATAATAGTCTTGGATTGAAGCACTTAAACATCATCAATTGATCACCAAGCTCCACCCTTTTCCCTCATCTTCTTTCTTGAGCCGACATCACCAACCACACACACACACACACAATCTATGAGTTTCTGGAATATCCAGGAAACTCTCTAGTATATGTTAGTTGGTACTTTGGCCAACTGACACAATAGGTCCCTCAAGTCTCATTCCTTCTACCTTGGCCATATTACACTTTATAACATATTTACTACATGTCGATATTAGTCCTTTAAGCCTATTTTTCTCATAAATGTGACACATCATATTTTCTGTAACCATTTACATAAAATTTAATACTTATAGTTGGACTATCGGGTTGACTAACCAATCCCGTAAGTCCTTAAAACTTATAAAAGTCATAGTCAACTATTTCAATGACATTCTTGTAATAAAATAATTAGGCCCGATTTTAGGGTGTTATATTTAGGTCGTACTAGGACGTGATTAACTTGTCATTTCAAAAAAATTGGCTATAAGTGTTAGATATACTGATATTTTTTTCATTGTTGACTTTTTTTGAAAGGTGTTAGAATTTTTTGGATAATAGAGTGAGACCCGTATACTCATGTATTCACCAGAGATACTCATCTCTCATCATGTTATATCTCGCATGGTGTAGAAATGAGAGTAATAAAACTATTACTTACCTGATAACTTGTTTTAATATAAAAATGTAAAACCCAAAATTCGGACCATCATTTTTTTCGTACAAATTTGAATTTTCCTAAGTACGGATTATAAATATAAGTTTACCTTATATTAAGAGTTACATTATACAAATTAATTAAGCTATATTTTAACCTAAGATTATATAAAAACTTGACTCAACTTGCAAACACAAGTACATATGGGCCGAAAATATTTTACTTTGTATATTATATCACACGTTCATATGTTGGTGAGGACCAAATTGCATTATTTATTTGTGACACACATCTTATTCGAATTATGGTAAATTCAAATTGGATAATCACTCATAATCACTACCAAATCACCCTCATTTGACTCGGCACCAATCACCCTTAATCCTCCCATACATTTCGGCAATTACCTCCCAATCATCCCCTAATTACATGCATTCCATATTTGATAAACGTGTCCCTCATTCATTTCACTTTGTAAACCTATAACCAAATATCTGATTCTGAGAACACATCAACATCCATGCTAAACGAAAAAAACAAGAACCAGTAAACAAAAATCTAGTCTCCAATATGTTGGCATGAATAAAAGTGAGTGTGTGTGAGCGTGAGTGTAGGAGGCTATTCTAATCCAAGTTTAGATTCACGCTTGACATGGTTGAAAATTGTCTTGGTTTCTTTTCGTGTACGTCTTCAAGGTTTTACTTCCATTTACTCTAATCAAGTTTGATTTGGGTTATGGTTTCATGCTTGGTTTCGGTTCGTGGTTGGTTAAGATTTTGGTCGCGGGTCATGATCTCGTGAATCGTTCAAGTGGCTGTTGTACGTCGGGATTTCGAGTTCCATCCTACCTCGATAAATCTGTGGTGCTCGCGTTTCAGCTTCGAGAGTACTTTGTGTGCTCAAAATTTCAGGTCGGCATTCGATAGAGTTTGGTCCGGTTAACTGTACGAGTTGTGGGCTCGATCATGGTTGGTTGAATCGTGTGTTCGAGTGATGGTCTTACTCGTGTTTGTGGTCGAGTTCTTGGCTTCGGCTTCGAGCTATATTCTTTTAGCGTAGAGGTAACCCTCGAACCACATATTAATACATATACATATATAATTCACAGCAGGTCACTTGATTTAAAATATATTTTCATATACCGACGTGATAAGAACTAAACATACATATATCTTATGCATGCATGAACGTATATATAGTTATGGACCACATAAAGCAAGGTGATAAAGTCATGTTAAGGAAAAGGACAAACTACTAAAATTGTCTATAAATACTACGCACAAAACTCAGTTGCTTGTATACAGTTTCTTAAGTCATCAAGCTAAAAGATATCTATATGCATGGGCCACGTGAAATATATTTTGAGGTTAATTAGTATGCATAATAAAATACTGGAGCAATAGATCGGTACATGTTACACGCTTGTGAACTTTTGGACGTTAAACAATCGGTGAGAGATACGATTATATGGTTATACATGGATAGGTATAACATGTGGTGTTGGGCTTTAACAAGAACAAGAATAGATAGGTGAACATATATCAGTTAGTATAATTTAGTTAAGATGGTAAAGGCATAAAACTCATAAAATAGATTATGATATACGACTAAATACATGCATGAGAGGTAAAGGGGACTTGTAATTTACTGATGTAAAGAATGGTATTTGCATGCATGCATCACTAATAAGATAATGACGTCGTAAATTCGAGTATGTACATGGATATTTAGTTAATAAAGCGGATAGATCTAACGAAATAGGGAGTATTGAGCATGCATAATCTAATTTTCAAACACAAATCTTTGGAGTCGCAAGATGAATCGTTTTTAATAAGTCGAAAGTTTGAAGGCAAATACTACTCCTAAACGTAATCATAATACCTTGATATATGCATGAACTAAGCTAACTATTTCTCTCTTGAAAAAAATTAATAAATAAATAAAAAATAACTCATATGTTTGAGCGATCAATATGTAATCATAAAGTATAAAACATGCATGGCTATAAAAAAAAAAAATAGTTTCCTAAACAATAATACGTTCTCCAATCCGTGTAGATAATCTGAAGATGGAGTGACTTGTGTTTTCTCAGTATCCGTCCTTTGATTTAAGGTACAGATATTCTGACATTTCTTATAAGGTTTCTCATGATCCTTTCACATCTTCTGATTGCTTAACCCTTTGATATGAACCTTTGCTATGCACCTTTTGATATGAACCTTTACTATGTACCCTTTGATATGAACCTTTGCTATGCACCCTTTGATATGAACCCATGATTATGATATTTCTGATAACATTAGATTTTGTGTCATTACTATGACATTTTGTTTGACCTTTCAGTTTGATACCCGAGCTATCACTAGTCATGGGGGTTCCATGACCATGTCATTGATGCACCAATGGCATGAATCTAGGGTGGGGGAGTGATGACCCATCACGTCCCTTTTGTTATGTATTATGTTTGGCCACAATGATTATGATTTCTGCAGGGGCATATGGATGCATCCTAGATCTGATCTGTTATGTTATATGTTATATTTCTGGTGATTGGTACTGTGTGCAATACATGCCCTTCACATTTCTGGGAGCTAGCTACTCCATTATGTTACTTATGGTTACTTATGAAGATTATGATCTATTATGAGGATTATGATATGATATGTTTCTGGGCTCGTGGTAGATTTCTGACAACCTTTACACTTTTGATACATTTTGATATACCTTCTGTTATTCCCCAATGCATCATATTCTGTTTCTCCATTTCAGTTGACTTATGATATTTGTTCAGATGATCTTGATCTCTCATTCTTTTGACAGATGATATTCGTTTCAGCAGGAGCTCGTGTTTCCTTTTTCTTTACATATATATGTTTGATTATTCGTTGTTATATATATATATATATATCTATTCACTGGGTTTTTTAAGCTCAGCCGCATTTCTTTTCCTGCGGCAGGTTTTAGGTTGGAAGCTGGGTTTGAGTGAAGAGTGCGTAGGAGCTCTTAGTGGACTACCCTGACGATAGATACCCGTTTGCTTTTGGATTAGATTTTGATTTATCTTCAGTTAGATTTAAGTTTGGAGTTGTATTTCAGTTTTGGAAATTATTTTTTATAGAGTAGCTATCATTAGAATACCTTTGTAACTTTTATGTTTATAAGTCTTCCGCTTGCGTTGTACGTTCTGATTTGTCACCATAATGTAGCATTTTAGCCCTTGTCGGGTTGGGGTGTTACAAAAAATGTTGGTTTATCTTAAAGTAAGTACTGACTTTATTCTTTTTATTACTCTATTATACATTAGGCGTGCGAACGACGTCGTTTTGGAGCCAAAACATGTAAAACGATGTCGTAATGTGTGTTAGCATGTCGTTTTGTTCGTTACTCTCTGTCGTTTGGGTGTTTATTGGTCCATTTTCGTTTTTGGGTTGTAATTGGGTCATCGGGTGTAAGTTATTGGCCCAGTTTCGTTATAAACTAGGCAGCCACATGGGGTCACTGAAATAAGCACGTATTCCACGTGTCTTCTTCAGTATATACGTGTCTTTAGCTTCATTTTTTTCTCCGATTCTCATAGTATAGAGCGGTGTTTGTTTGGTGGTTTTGGTGTTTAAGAGATTAAGATTCAAGTGTTTTTCTAGATTTCTCTTCTCAAGATTTTAGGTGATGTTAAACAAATGAAATTGTAGGTTTTTTCATTAATGGGATGTCATAGTCTCACATATTAAGGGTATGTGTTTTTTGGTTGTTGTTGGTTTCTGTAAATTTTATGATGTTTTAAGTGTGTTAGATTTTGGAAAGGATGTATTGCATGGTGTTTGAAACTTCTTCTAGGTTTTTCTTATATGATTTGATTAAATTGCTGAAGATTGAAACTACGGTTTATGTTCTTCGACGTTTATTAAGGGCATGTTTTTTGTCATTCTTGGACGGTTTATGACTTTATTAATCTTTATTTAACTTGATTTATGATTAATATGCTTTACTTATATTGCACTAGTTTGCCATACTAACTAGAATTTACTAACATAGTCTATTTTGAGCTAAAATGTTTCCTAGTTACTTGTACCTTTAATTAGGGCTGTAAATGAACCAGACAAACATTAACAAAGCCTTGTTCATATTCGATTGTTAATTTTAACCGGACAAATAAATGGACACAAACACTTAAACGGACAAATTTTCTTGTTCAGTTCGTTTATTAAGAAAATGGATTGTTAATGTTCGTTTATGTTTGTTCATTAAGACACTAAACGAACATAAATGAACATAGACAAACAAACTTAAACTTTATTAAATTATACACAATATATAGTTTTATAAGTGTTGTTTTGTTTAAACAAACCAATTTTAAAATTATAAAATTAAAAGATATGTTATTAGAACATAAAAAATAATGAACATAAACGAACGTATAATCAGGCGTTCATGAACATAAATGAACGGACGCGACTTTTGTTCACGTTCGTTTATTTAACTAAAAGAATGTAAAATATTGTTCATGTTCGTTCATTTAATAAATAAACAAACTTTTTAACGAATGATTCATTAAATGTTTACTGAATATTCAGTTTGTTTATAGCCCTACCTTTAATTCAACATTAAACAACCAACCACTTAAATTACTATTAACATATACACACAACCTTCACTCTCTAGTTCATTAGTCAAAAATGGAAAAAGTGGAAATCACATCAGACTACCCACGGTTCCTACAAAGGATCCGTGGAAGGTCTGAAATAACTACCATTTTTATTTTTTTTGAATTTTCTCATTTTCCCATAACATCCTTCCTCATATTCCCTGGATACTTACTTTCCCATATTCTCATAGATTTCGTCCTTCAATCCACAATATAAAACTCATCTATATTTTTCTATTATATACCTATGTATTCTTGATCGTCAACTTGCACCGTTCATTATCATCCTAAACCAACTCTTTCATCACTACCACCTCCATCAACTCTTTAACAACACCAATGGATGCTCATTCCAAGAATTCCATCAACCATCCTAATAACATCAACCATCCTTCAATGAAAACCTTACCACCACAAGGTTTCAAATCTTACTCCACTTTTCTCTTACTTACACCTCAACCGGGATCATCTATATGGTTCCAAGATCATCCTCATCCTACTCCACTTCTTCCGATGAATGAGTTGCACACTTCTACTTGTCATTGTCACCAAAACACTAGGAATACCCGGGAGGAACTTCGGGAATTCAAGGAAGATGTCCGCTTTATGCTTACGAGCATTCATACCCACATTGATACCCTTAACGCTTTCGTCGAACACAACAAACCATAACTTTTTTTTAACTCGATATGGTTGTACAACTATTTAATTTAGGACCCTTAAACCTTGTTGGATGCTTGAACTATCTATTATCTTGTTTGCTTTATTATCTTGTTTGTTATAATTTGGTGGTTGTGAACATATATGGGGCGTTTGGTTTAGAGTTGTGTAACCACCGGTAAATTTACACTTGTACTAAACTAATACACACTCTAAATAAAGAATACTTATCCATTTTCTACGTATATATATTTTTTTTTAAAGACTAAACGTTATCAGTTTATCTCATCACCACTACACACTAATGTGACGTAACTCACATTCCCAATAAACGTGCTCACACGCAGACCGACACCAACATGCTCTATGTTTATTTTACATAAACATCTTTATATGTCAAGTACCAAAGTTTTCAACTTCTATTTGCCACTTTACGTTAATTCGTTAACGTACGATTATTAAACGCTCAAACTAAATGCTTGCTACCAATTAAAGTTCTCACAAAACCCCTAAAATGCACTATAACCCTAAAGTGCACCGAGGACCCCTAAAGTGCACCAAGGACCTCTAAAGTGCAAACCCTAAAGAACAAAACCCTAAAGCTAATGTACAAGCACTTAAAGGACGGAAACTTAAACTTTACCTTAATTCCCGTTACAAGCCCTAAATTCACAATTCTATGATTTTATGTGATAAAATCACAACCCCTAATTAATGTGTACATGATTTCTATAAAATATAAATATACAAGTCTCTCAAGCACATGTACAAATCCTTAATGCATAAAAACTCAATATTAATATAAAACTCATTATAAACCTTAGTGTACTTACTCTAAAACACATAATGCATGACCTTTATGCATTGATCCTAAACCTAGTTTTCTTATAACATTCAAACCTAAAGTACAAGTCCTAAAACCTATGGTACAAGTACCTAATGCATGAAAACTAAAAACTACATTTTTACTACACTAAACATATCTAAACCTAATTAGACTTAACAAGACCTAACCAAGGACCCTAACTAAGTCTCCTAGGTTCCTAAAACTTCATGTACAACATGCTAAAGCCATGATACAACCAGCTTAAGCTTAAACGACACCCTTGATATTTATGGTTCAAATCAAACCAAACACCAACCAAAACAAGCCCTAATTAGTTACATACAAACTAAACCCTAACTAAACCCTTTCCTAGGTGATAATCTAGACACCTCACCATGTACCCTAGTCATCTACTCCTAGTCAAAAATATTAAGCTACCTTATGGTGTCAAATTGTTCCACATTTCCAGCCATCTTACAAGCATGCATGGACCTTACAAACCTCAATGGAACACATCACCTTGTCTTCTAGAACCTCCACTTTTGTGGCTAAGGAATCGACCAAGTAGATACACATGGTGTGTTTTCTTTCAAACCATTCGAACTAAGCTATTGCCTTGTGGCTGCAAATCGAACAAGCAGGCACCATGTCATCATGTCCTTTACTCTCTTGACAACCCATGGCAAGTGGCAAAAACCAACCAATGAAACCTAACCCTTGTTGCCTATATAAATCGAGCAAGACACATCCTTTCACTCCATCCTTTGTTCTCAAACACAAACCACATATACACACTCATACCTACTGATCTTAAGTTAGGAGGAAGGAAAGTTTGTACAAGAGCCTAGAAGCCTTGGAAAGCTTGGTTCCATTTTAGAAGTTATTTGGCGTTTTTAGTTCTAATCGAGTACCATAAGTTGTAAGTCCTTCAAACCCTTTTCTATTCCTTTTAAAAGTCTTAGTTACATTTAAATATAAGGTTAATTAAGTCTCAAGTGAAGGTCAAGACCAAAAACCATGATTTCCTTTCTTTCTGTTTTACAGTAAACAAACAAATACCTCTAATAAGTTAAAATGTTGTTGTAAGCTTTAAAGCTTTGATAAACACAATTAAGTCATCTAGATAAGCTAGGTTACATGTTGATAAGCCACGAAATCAAGCGCATAAGTTTTAAGGTTTAAGTTCTATTTTTCTTCTTTTTCTTTCTCGTCGATAAATACACCAAACATCCCTTTTGGACTTAAATTTTAACCCAAAAACTAAAGGTTATAAGCCGAGATATTAAGCCCTTCGAATAAGCTCATAAGTGACTTTACAAAGCCCCAAAAACCTAGCCAAAAGCTGTACATGCCTTGCTTAGTTTCTGTGTTACTTTTTGGTATGTCGCAATCCAGAAAACCCAAACACCCCTTTTGAGCCTTACTTTTCCACCATAAGCCAAGGTTTATAAGCCCAACCAATAAGCCCTTTTAACAAGCTCCCAGGAGACTTCTGTAACACCCCCAAAATCTGGCTTTGCGGAAGCATACGGGTCATGGGGTGCTACTAAATTGATAATCACAACACAAGGTAACAAAGAACAGAATACATACTCCGTTTTAATTCATTAAATCATGGAAATATTGTTTACAACATCGTTTTGAGTTAATAAAGTGAAGCCCACAAATTCAGTTGTCTCAGACAAAAATAAGTCATAATTTAAAAGCCACAATATCCAGACAGAAATCTATGACCCTTGCGCTGCCACCACCTTGTCATATCAGTCAGCTTAAACACCTGAGAAAAACATGCTAAAAAGTCAGCAAAAAGCTGATGAGTTCATAGGTTTATCAATAAGCAGTAAATCAGCAGTTGGACCATGAGTTTTGCATATGAACATTACAACCCATGCAATGTCATATAAAAATACAGTCTATTACGTTAGCACTAAGTTCATGCAACCGAAGCTATAACTTGTGTGCATGCTCTAGAAGCATGTTAAATATCAGTGGCCCGGCAAGTGTGTATCCCAGACACTTGTAGTTTCGACATGGTATACGTTCGTTTGCCTATCCGGTCAACCCGAACGGGAACGTTACTCCCAATAGATCTATTTACAACACTCGCGCTTCCCATCAGGAATTGACGGTTCATGAGTTGGGTATAGAGGGACATAACAGGGCATAGGCTAAACCACGTAATAGCATAGACACTAGTTTGGTCCTTAAAATAGTTTTGCATGTTTCTCACCACAATAGTAAAACAAGTTTAAATAGTGTGGGGCAATAAACTCACCTTGATAAATAGCAGTCAGATCACAAAATAGTTCAGACAGAGTTCAACACCGACACGCGACCTAGATCAGTAAGGTTTATTTTAGTTCACAGTTCAAATTCAAGAATTCCAAGTGTTTTAAAGAGTTCATGTTGTTGTTGCTGGTGTGGCAGCATTTAAGTTGGAACAATGTTTTTAACATTTGTAGATATTGGCTCATTTGAAGTGTATATGTTTACAGTAGAAAAGATCAAGACGAGTAAGCCTTCGGATTGGAAGAAATCGGAAAGCTACGTACGAAAGACAATTGCTATAGCATGTCAAGCATTGACGACATATGGAAACGTTGTTGTTAAGTGAGTGTATGTGTTTTACATGAGTAAACGTGTGTACGGTGGTGTGTGTATATATATGTTTGTATATACATATGGTTTTTGTTAAGAAATGCTAAGTTTGAAACTGTTCTCATCATTGTCTACATTATGATGTGTTAATAATTCGTGTTTACAAGAAATCATTGTTTTAAACAAAATTGCAATTTGCGCTTGAAAAATAGTTGTTTCACAATCTAATGACTTATATAAGTTTTGATAAAACAACTTCGAGTAATATGCCATGAAAATAATAAATTAGTTTATATTTCCCATTTTAGTGTTTCAAGTGGGTTATATATATATATATATATATATATATATATATATATATATATATATATATATATATATATATATATATATATATATATATATATATATATATATATATATATATATATATATATATATATATATATATATATATATATCGTTAAATATGAAAAGCTATGTGTTCAAAAATGATTCGTAAATCAAGTGTTTGTTAAAAAACTCACGTCGGGTTTTAATTTTACCCCGTATGACACACATATATATATATATATATATATATATATATATATATCAAGTTATTATCTTTTCATGACATGGAACGAAACAATTATTTGTCGAGTCGTTTTAATATGAGGTTGAAATGAATTTTTAACGGCTATTCGTACGGTAATGACCACGACTTAGTAAATTCGGGACGGATTATTTACAAAGTCGACAAAATGTTTATATGTTCGTGCCGGAGTGGGCTGTGGCCCACGCTTTATAATAAGCAGGCCGAATTTTTGTTCACTCGATTTGGGCTGAAATGGCCAGCGGCCTGCTGTTTATATAAGTCACATGGGCTTCGGCCCAATGTGATCATTTAAAGACTCAAGGGCTTTGGCTTGGTGTGGGAAAGAAAGGAATCGAAGTAAACCACTGGTGGGCTTTGGCCCAACCAATACTAAAACCAGTAACATTAAGGAAACGATTCAGTACTCAATTTTTGTAACTCAAAACTTAATGTTCTACTTACTCATGTTTTATAAGGTTCGAATGAAATAGAGAACTCGACCCTTATTTTGACCAACTGTGCCCCTTTTTACGATGGTTTTTGAGACTCCTTTTAACCGAGCAAAACAAGCACACAACACGACCCTTTGAGTGGTTTTCCTAACGAACCACGGCACGCTTCGGGGTGGTGATTAGACCAAAAGAAAAATAACAAGCCACATTTCTTGGTGAGCTCGAGTGGCCTCTCGGCTCACCTACGAACCAAAACACACTCGAACCTAGGTTACCACTTACGACCAAGATAAATTGCCACTTCAAATCACACTTGAGTTGAACTAACCAAGACCAAACACACTATAAACACAACACAACAAGGATCGAACATCAGAGTATACATAACTTACAAATTAATTCGAGTTCAAGCAAAATACCAACATAAATTGAGTACAAAGACCTAAACAACCTCGAGTACAACTCGAACACACAACTTGAGTATGTACACGAGCATAACACAACCGACGCTAGTGTATACGTGACTATAACTCGAGTACAACTCCACAAGATTCAAGCACAAGTACAAGCACAAACGAGGTCCTAGCATACTCAATATCTTAAAATCTAGTCCACCCTTAGTATTTGATTTTCCTTACTCTCGTTAACTGTTTAAACCAGTCGTTCAAGAACACATACGCAATCGAATACACTTCCAGTTTCGAGCCGATTTAGATATAATTTCAGTTCTCGGTTTAGTTCTACGACACCAACATAAGCATCACAAAAGCTTGAATGGTACTATAACTAAAATTTCGAAACAGAAGCAGAATGACAACAACAAAAGAATAACGTGTTATGTATCTATCAAATTTTAACAATGAAAGTTTAACCAACAACTAGGAACATATGTATACTCGAATGAAAAAGAAATCAAAAGGAAACTTAGAACCCTTACAACAGAAGGTCAATTAACAGGAGACAAATGATAAGTCCAATCCGATCTCCAAGCAAGCCACACACCCTTTTTTTCCCCTTGAATCCTTTCGATAGAGATATTCAATAAAGGTAAGATGGATTTTGGTGTGGTTGCTTCTCCTGGAATCGGTGGTCTTATGGAACAATCTATAGCAACACTTTGACTTACTTTTGATCTTCCAAAGATGAGGTTTCACCATTCTTGGCTATCCTCCCTTTCCATGCCTCGAATTCACGGATGTTTGACCCATTTGAATTGAAATTGAGATCCGAAAAAACTTCAGGAGGCTCAAAAAGGGCTATAGATAGCGATGGGGGATAGTGATGGTGACTTTCCTGGTTTTCTTCACCAAGGAAGAAGTCAAAAAAGGAGCGTTTGTTTGGCTGTGGAGATCGAAAAAGAAAGGAAGAAATAGGATGAAGAATAAAGAAAAGATATAGGGTTACTGTACCACGTGGGTGAGTGGGGGAATGGGTATGTTTATTTGTTTGTTTTATTTATAAAATGTATTGTGTATACCCCGTTTCCTGTTGAGCCGAGGTAAAATTGTGGTACCTCGGTTTCACGTAAACGTGAAAAATATAAATCTGGAGCCATTTTACAATACTGATGTAAAATAAATTTTGTTGGCTCCGAAAATGAATTTTATAGTTTAACCATTACTAAAGTGGTGTCGGTACGCGTGTGGTGTCGGTTTTCAGGAAAAACTAGATAACCTCTCGTTTTTGTTACGTTAGTGTCTGAAATTGTCAGAAAGTGATAAGTTCACTTTTACTGATAAATTTAAATAGTTTTGGTGAGTTATTGTACGCTACTGCGTGCGGGTTTGCTTCCCGTAATAAATATGTAAACACATAAGTGTTTAGTTTGATAGTTGTGTTATAATATATAAATATTTAATATTAAAATATTAGTGTGAAAATTACCATTTGTCACATCCTCCCCGCCTTAGAAGGAAAACCGTCCTTGGTTTTCACTTAGAGTTACCCGATGAATTTGAGATAAGGTGTGGGTATTTGCGCTTGATCTCATCCTCGCGTTACCACGTGTATTTGGGACCTCTTCGAGAGTTCCAGTGAACTTTAACAATAGGAATGTGGCTTTGCTTAAGCCGTTTGATTTCTCGATCCATTATCTCGACAGGTTCTTCGATGAAATTCAGTCTCTCGTCCACCTGGATTTCCTCCAGAGGAATGTCAAGCGTTTCATTGGAGTGACATTTCTTCAGATTGCTCACATGAAACACATTGTGTACAGAGCTGATTTCTGACGGTAGCTCGAGTCGGTAAGCTACCGGCCCGATTCTGGTGATGATTTTGAAAGGTCCAATGTATCGGGGATTTAATTTCCCATGTTTTTTAAAACGAATCACGCCTTTCTATGGCGAGACTTTCAACATGACGCGGTCACCAACATGGAACTCAAGTGGCTTTCGTTTCTTGTCTGCATAGCTTTTCTGTCGGTCTCGAGCCGCTTGCATTCGGCTCTTGATTTGCATAGTCTTTTCAGTGGTCTCCTGTACTAGTTCAGGACCAGTGAGCTGGCTTTCTCCGACTTCAGCCCAGCATATAGGTGATCTGCACTTTCGACCATAAAGTGCCTCATAAGGTGCAGCTTTGATGCTTGTGTGATAGCTATTATTGTAGGAAAACTCGGCTAACGGTAGATGCATATCCCAGCCATTTCCAAAGTCTATCACACACGCTCGTAGCATGTCCTCTAGGGTTTGGATGGTTCTTTCACTTTGACCATCTGCTTAAGGATGATATGCAGTGCTCATATCGAAATCAGTACCCAATGCATCTTGTAATGATCTCCATAAGTTTGACGTGAAACGACTGTCTCTGTCGGAGATGATAGAAATTGGGACTCCATGTCGTGCGACTATTTCTTTCACGTATAACCGTGCAAGTTTATCCATGCTATCGTTTTTCTTGATCGGTAGGAAGTGGGCGGATTTGGTGAGACGATCAACAATTACCCAAATGGTGTCGTAACAGGTAGATATCTTTGGCAATTTTATAATGAAATCCATCGTTATGCGTTCCCATTTCCAATCGGGAATTTCGGGTTGTACAAGTAATCCCGATGGTCGATGATGTTCAGCTTTGACCTTTGAGCATGTTAAACATTGACTGACATATGTTGCAATGTCAGCTTTCATATTGGGCCACCAGTAGAGTTTCTTCAGATCGAGATACATTTTGTCTTTTCCTAGATGGATGGAGTATTTAGATTTATGGGACTCGTACATGATAAGATCACGTATTCCTCCACAGAGCGGGACCCAACTTCTATTTTTGAAACATAACGTTCCATCAGCTCTCTTTACGAATCCGTTTTCATTTTTTGGCATCCCATGAAATTTCTCGTTAGGTCTGTTTTCTTCCCTGAGCGCCTCGGCCTGAGCCTCAAGGATCTTTGCTGGGAGTGGTGAGATTATAGTCTTACCCAATGATCGTACTCTAAGGGGTTTCGGTCATTCTTTTCGACTAAGAGCATCTGTAACTACTTTTGCTTTTCCGGGATGGTATCGAATTTCACAGTCATAATCGCTAAGCAATTCTAACCAACGGCGTTGCCTCATATTGAGCTCTTTTTGGTCGAGGATATGTTGCAGACTTTTGTGATCAGTGTAAACTACATATT
The DNA here is from genome assembly GCA_021014915.2 of Artemisia tridentata subsp. tridentata. NCBI lineage: Eukaryota > Viridiplantae > Streptophyta > Magnoliopsida > Asterales > Asteraceae > Artemisia > Artemisia tridentata. Next base: position 322,795,491 of record CP139506.1, on the reverse strand, counting down.
TAGTACTGTAAAGGTAATGTCTCCAAATCCTTAGTGTAAACACTACTGATCCCAATTCCAAATCGTGTGTAGTATAGTTTTTCTCATGCTTTTTCAGTTGTCGAGAAGCATAGGCTATCACCTTCTCTCGTTGCATCAAGACAGCTCCTAGTCCTTTGTGTGAGGCGTCGCAGTAGACCACAAAGTCTTCACTGCCTTCAGGTAGGGCCAAGATTGGTGCGCTACACAACTTATTCTTAAGAAGTTGAAAAGCTTCTTCCGCTTTATCTCCCCATTCGAACCTCACGTTCTTTTGAGTTAACTTAGTCAAGGGCTTAGCAATCTTCGAGAATCCCTCGATAAACCTCCTGCAGTACCCTGCAAGTCCTAAGAATTGGCGTATTTCAGTGGGTGTTGTAGGTGTCGCCCAATCCTTTATCGACTTGATCTTTGCAGGATCTACATGTATGCCTTGACTGTCAATCACGCGTCCTAGAAATTGAACAGTTGGAATCCAAAATTCGCACTTCGAGAATTTTGCGTACAATTCTTCTTTCTTCAATAGCTCTAAGATTAGCCTGAGGTGTTCCTCGGGCTCCTTCTTGCTCTTAGAGTATATTAGAATGTCGTCGATAAAGACGATCACGAATTTGTCTAGATACGGCTTGCACACCCTATTCATTAGATCCATGAATACCGCTGGTGCGTTGGTTAGGCCGAATGGCATAACCTGGAACTCGTAGTGACCGTAGCGAGTTCTGAAAGCCGTTTTCGGGATATCCTCTTCCCGAACCCTAAGTTGGTGGTATCCGGATCTCAGATCGATTTTGGAGTAAACACATGAACCCTGGAGTTGATCGAACAGATCGTCGATTCTCGGAAGTGGATAACGGTTCTTGATGGTTATTTTGTTTAGTTCACGATAATCGATGCACATTCTGAAAGATCCATCTTTCTTTTTGACAAAGAGAACTGGAGCTCCCCAAGGAGAAGAACTCGGCCTGATGAATCCTTTCTTCGAGAGTTCCGATAATTGGTTTGACAGTTCTTGCAGTTCAGTCGGAGCTAAACGATAAGGTACCCGTGCCACGGGTGCAACACCAGTTATTAAGTCAATTCAAAATTCGACTTGTCGGTTTGGCGGGAGTCCAGGTAAGTCTTCGGGAAAGACTTCTGGAAAATCTCTTACGATTGGAACATCCTCTAAACGTTTTTCCTCCTGCTCCTTTTCTTCCCGTTCAGAGACTTGTGCTAGGAAGAGAAGGCATCCTTTCTCAAGGAATTTCTGTGCCTTTGTGCAAGAGATAACGTTTAGTTTCGAGGCGTTTCTTCGACCTCTTTTGTCGCCTTCAATGTTTAGAACCTCATTTCCATGCTGCATTCAGACGATTTTCTCGTCGTAAAGGATGGTGACATGATATTTCGACAACCAGTCCATGCCGATAACGATGTCAAAACGACCCAATTCTACCGGCATAAGATCGATGTTGAATGGGTGGTTTAACAGATTTAGAGTACAACCTCTTATGATAGTTTCTACTCTTTCTACGTTCCCATTAGCTAGTTCCACATTGTATACGTTATCTAAGGTGGTCGGGGCAATATCAAGTAGTGTACTAAATGCAGTTGAAACAAAACTCCTATCTGCCCCGTATCAAACAATATGGATGCGTAGCGGTTATTTAAAAGGAACGTACCCGTCACGACATTCAGGTCATCTTGTGCTTTCGCTTTGCACACTGCATAGACCATTCTGCGGGCTCCTCCATCGTTACCACGATTTCCCTGCTGACCAACAGCTATCTGATTTCCTCCAGCAACTTGGTTTCGTGGCTCACGGTACTCATTTTTGTAGTGCCCTTTCTTCCCGCACCCAAAACAAATCACATTGGCTTTTGTGTTCTGTTCTGGTGCTGCTTGTGCAGTGGCAAGAGTTCTCGACCTACAGTCTCTGGCCATATGCCCAACCTTCTGACAGTTGCGGCATTTCACTGTGCACAGTCCGCTGTGGTGTCGCTTATAGCGATTGCATAGCGGGTGCTTTCCGGCATATCCCTTTCTCTCATCTGGATACCCTTTCTTCTCTGTTGGTCCAGCAGCGTAGACCTTAGCAACATCTTGCTTCTTGTTTAGGTGATGGTTGCTGTTGTTGCGGGAATGGTCATCCCACTTACGCTTGTTGGTTGCAACCGTTTCAGCTGAATCCTCGATCACCTGATCCATCAACTTATTGGCTACTTCCATGGTTTCATGAAGGTCAGCAGCCTTGTAAGTTGTAACATTACCTTTGATAGACAAGGGTAATCCGCCAATGTATCTCTCCAGTAGGCGGGTCTCAGTTTGGACCATGTCAGGACAGAGTAAGGCAAGTTCCTGAAAACGCTGGTTATACACAGCTATATTGGTACCCTGTACTTTGAGATTCCAGAATTCAACTTCCAACTTTTTCACCTCGTTGCGAGGGCAATATTTCTTATGAACCATTTGTTTAAAGCTTTCCCATGACATTGCATATGCAGTGTCGTAGCCAGCTGATTTCGAGTAATTGTTCCACCAGATTAAAGTTGCATCCTGTAAAGTAAACGATGCATACTTAACCTTGTCCTCTTCCGAACAACCACTAATTCGGAATACCGTCTCCAATTTTTCAATCCATCAAACCAGAACAACTGCCCCTTCAGTATCTCCAAAACCTCCAATCATTATCTTCCGGAAGTCTTGATAAGTACAGCCACGGGTGTTGTTGTTTGTGGGTCTCGAATTCCCACCATCAGTTGTCGAGTTGTTAGCTGCAGCCAGTGCTGCTGCCACCCGTTCTTCTACCAGTTGGTCGAGCATGGCTCCATTTACAGGTGGAGCCGCTGCTGTAGCCCTAGCTGGGCCTGGATTTGTTGGTTGTGCACGAGCGGTTCTGGTTGTTCTTTTTGGAGGTATTTTGCTGTATCAGAAAGATAGAGATAATTGAGATTTCGAGAGTTTATTATCGCACAAGTGTATAATCATAGGTAGAGTATATGAGTAAGATTAATCATAAAGAAGTTGGCACAATATAATAATTAACCAAGCTTGTCATAGATTTAGATCAATTCGGGTTCACAAAAGTTACAAGCTCGAATACATAGAGAAATAGCACAAGTTTTGAATACAGATAAAGAAAACTACAAGTGCCACTAACTGACAGCTACTCAGTTTAGTGGGGATACATCATGACTGCTAAGAGTACTAAGACTGGTCTCTGGTCCTGTCCAGGTGTCGGAATCTGAAAGCAAACTCTCCAAGCTGTGCCTCAATCTCGACAAGATGGGTCCTCAATGCTATGTTCTCCCTGCGGTGAGCCTGGTTAGCCCTCAAAAATTCTGCAACCTGGGCCTCGAGGATTAACATCCTCCCATGCATCATCTGAGCTACCTCTCGGGCTATGACCTGTGTCTGCTCGAGTCTACCTGATCTGTCACCTAAGTCAAGGATATCTCGACTGTTAAAGTGTGTCCTAACATAGAGTCTGATGAAGTCATCATCGTACTGCTCAAAACGTGTTGGATATAACTCATCAAACAAATCAGAGTGGAGGCCTAGTATGTCAGTCTATAGATCTAGCTGGGTCTGAATCTGCGTGATGACATTAGTCTCTGTGGTGGCTGGGGAATCTAGAGGCACAAAAGAATGTGAAGAAAGCACATGATCTGAACTGATCTCATAGGGTAGCTCTGCGTCATCACCTGTCTCATCCTGAGCTCTCCTCGAGCCCTCTCCAGTCTCACCAATGCTAGGTACATTCTCCAGTATGATGTTGATTCGGGGCACAACTGCCCTCTGCTCTACACCTGAATCCAAAACAGCATAAATCCTTGTACTCTCAGCTAGTGCCTGTCCAGTAACCACCTGCTCGGTCTGCTCCTCCATCCTCTCTGGCACCACGGTCGAGAAAGATTCATCGGCTCTCCTGAGCCTCTCGTGTGGTGGAGACTGATATGGGGATGATGTGGGTGAAAGAGATACAGGGGTAGTAGAGGTACCCATATAGACAGCTCAGGCCCTCCTTTGGGGTAAGGATGGTAAGTCTGAGTACCGCATTCGATATCCTAAGACTCTCATGCGGGTAGTTCGGCGAACAGGATGAGTGTGGACATATGGAGTGGTAGTATCAGTAATAGTAGGGATAAGCTGGATAGGAGTTTGATCTGTAGTAGGTGTAGGTAATGCTGAGGTGAGTATAGGCTCAGTGTGATCAGGGTCTGGTGCATTAAAAGCATGCAACACCTGCATATATGGATCGTCAGAGTCTAGCGAGATCGGAGGAATGTGATGTGAATACATAGTCAGTGACAAAATGGTATATACGTGTAAGTATATCGAAAATACTCACAATAATTAGTATAAGTTACGTATGTATAAATATACATATAATACATGTAGCTGAGCAAAAATCAATCAGAAAGTAATAAGCAGCTATGACAAGCAATCATCAATTAAATAGTGAGCAAGGCAGGCAGGCAAGTGGCGGTCATAGGGACTTGTTTTTGTAAAAAGCGGTTATAGTTTAGGATTTATATGTACCTAGTTCTCTATAACCTAGGCTCTGATGCCAATCTGTAACACCCCCAAAATCTGGCTTTGCGGAAGCATACGGGTCATGGGGTGCTACTAAATTAATAATCACAACACAAGGTAACAAAGAACAGAATACATACTCCGTTTTAATTCATAAAATCTTGGAAATATTGTTTACAATATCGTTTTGAGTTAACAAAGTGAAGCCCACAAATTCAGTTGTCCCAGACCAAAACAAGTCATAATTTAAAAGCCACAATATCGAGACAGAAATGACCCTTGCGCTGCCACCACCTTGTCATATCAGTCAGCTTAAACACCTGAGAAAAACTTGCTAAAAAGTCAGCAAAAAGCTGGTGAGTTCATAGGTTTATCAATAAGCAGTAAATCAGCAGTTGGACCATGAGTTTAGCATATGGACATTACAACCCATGCAATGTCATATGAAAATACAGTCTATTACGTTAGCACTAAGTTCATGCAACCGAAGCTATAACTTGTGTGCATGCTCTAGAAGCATGTTAAATATCAGTGGCCCGGCAAGTGTGTATCCCAGACACTTTTAGTTTCGACATGGTATACGTTCGTTTGCCTATCCGGTCAACCCGAACGGGGACGTTACTCCCAATAGATCTATTTACAACACTCGCGCTTCCCATCAGGAATTGAAGGTTCATGAGTTGGGTATAGAGCGACATAACAGGGCTTAGGCTAAACCACGTAATAGCATAGACAACAGTTTGGTCCTTAAAATAGTTTTGCATGTTTCTCACCCCAATTGTAAAACAAGTTTAAATAGTGTGGCGCTATAAACTCACCTTGATAAATAGCAGTCAAATCACAAAATAGTTCAGACAGAGTTCAGTACCGACACGCGACCTAGATTAGTAAGGTTTATTTTAGTTCACAGTTCAAATTCAAGAATTCCAAGTGTTTTAAAGAATTCATGTTGTTGTTGCTGGTGTGACAGCATTTAAGTTGGAACAAAGTTTTTAACATTTGTAGATATTGGCTCATTTGAAGTATATATGTTTACAGTAGAAAAGATCAAGAAGAGTAAGCCTTCGGATTGACAGAAATCGGAAAGCTACGTACGGAAGACAATTGCTATAGCATGTCAAGCATTGACGACATATGGAAACGTTGTTGTTAAGTGAGTGTATGTGTTTTACATGAGTAAACGTGTGTACGGTGGTGTGTGTATATATATGTTTGTATATACATATGGTTTTTGTAAAGAAATGCTAAGTTTGAAACTGTTCTCATCATTGTCTACATTATGATGTGTTAATAATTCATGTTTACAAGAAATCATTGTTTTAAACAAAATTGCATTTTGCGCTTGAAAAATAGTCGTTTCACAATCTAATGACTTATATAAGTTTTGATAAAACAACTTTGAGTAATATGCCATGAAAATAATAAATTTGTTTATATTTCCCATTTTAGTGTTTCAAGTGGGTTATATATATATATATATATATATATATATATTGTTAAATATGAAAAACTATGTGTTCAAAAATGATTCGTAAATCAAGTGTTTGTTATAAAGCTCACGTCGGGTTTTAATTTTACCCCGTATGACATATATATATATATATATATATATATATATATATATATATATATATATATATATATATATATATATATATATATATATATATATATATATATATATATATATATATCAAGTTATTATCTTTTCATGACATGTAACGAAACAATTATTTGTCGAGTCGTTTTAATATGAAGTTGAAATGAATTTTTAACGGCTATTCGTACGGTAATGACCACGACTTAGTAAATTCGGGATGGATTATTTTCAAAGTCGACAAAATGTTTATATGTTCGTGCCGGAGTGGGCTGTGGCCCAAGCTTTATAATAAGCGGACTGAATTTTTGTTCACTCGATTTGGGCTGAAATGGCCAGCGGCCTGCTGTTTATATAAGTCACATGGGCTTCGGCCTAATGTGATCATTTAAAGACTCAAGGCTTTGGCTTGGTGTGGGAAAGAAAGGAATCGAAGTAAGCCACTGGTGGGCTTTGGCCCAACCAATGCTAAAACTAATAACATTAAGGAAACGATCCAGTACTCAATTTTTGAAACTCAAAACATAATGTTCTACTTCCTCTTGTGCTATAAGGTTCGAATGAAACAGAGAACTCGACCTTTATTTCGACCAACTGTGCCCCTTTTTATGATGGTTTTTGAGACTCCTTTTGACCAAGCAAAACAAGCACACAACACGACCCTTTGAGTGGTTTTCCTAACGAACCACGGCACCCTTCGGGGTGGTGATCGGATCAAAAGAAAAATAACAAGCCACATTTCTTGGTGAGCTCGAGTGGTCTCTCGGCTCACCTACAAACCAAAACACACTCGAACCTAGGTTACCACTTACGACCAAGATAACTTGCCACTTCAAATCACACTTGAGTCTAACTAACCAAGACCAAACACACTATAAACACAGCACAACAAGGATCGAACATCAGAGTGTACATAACTTACAACTTAATTCGAGTTCAAGCGAAATACCAACAGAATTTGAGTACAAAGACCCAAACAACCTCGAGTACAACTCGAACACACAAATTGAGTATGAACACAAGCATAACACAGCCGACGCTAGTGTATACGTGACTATAACTCGAGTACAACTCCACAAGATTCAAGCAAAAGTACAAGCAAAAACAAGGTCCTAGCATAATCAATATCTTAAAATCTAGTCCACCCTCAGTATTTGATTTCCTTACTCTCGTTAACTATTTAAACCACTCGTTCAAGAACACATACGCAATAGAATACACTTCCAATATTGAGCTGATTTTGATATGATTTTAGTTCTCGGTTTAGTTCTACCACACCAACATAAGCATCACAAAAGCTTGAATGGTACTATAACTAAAATTTCGAAACAGAAGTAGAATGACAACAACAAAAGAATAACGAGTTATGTATCTATCAAATTTTAACAATGAAAGTTTAACCAACAACTAGGAACATATGTATACTCGAATGAAAAAGAAATCAAAAGGAAACTTAGAACCCTTACAACAGAAGGTCGATTAACAGGAGACAAATGATAAGTCCAATCCGATCTCCAAGCAAGCCACACACCCTTTTTTTCTCCTTAAATCCTTTCGATAGAGATATTCGATAAAGGTAAGATGGATTTTGGTGTGGTTGCTTCTCCTGGAATTGGTGGTCTTATGGAACAATCTATAACAACACTTTGACTTACTTTTGATCTTCCAAAGATGAGGTTTCACCATTCTTGGCTATCCTCCCTTTCCATGCCTCGAATTCACGGATGTTTGACCCATTTGAATTGAAATTGAGATCCGACAAAACTTGGGGAGGCTAAAAAAGGGCTATAGATAGCGATGGGGGATAGTGATGGTGACTTTCCTGGTTTTCTTCACCAAGGAAGAAGTCAAAAAAAGGAGCGTTTGTGTGGCTGTGGAGATCGAAAAAGAAAGGAAGAAATAGGATGAAGAAGAAAGAAAAGATATAGGGTTACTGTACCACGTGGGTGAGTGGGGGAATGGGTATGTTTATTTTTTTGTTTTATTTATAAAATGTATTGTGTATACCCCGTTTCCTGTTGAGCTGAGGTAAAATTGTGGTACCTCGGTTTCACGTAAATGTGAAAAATATAAATCTGGACCCGTTTTTACAATACTGATGTAAAATAAAAAATTTTGGCTCCGAAAATGAATTTTATAGTTTAACCATTACTAAAGTGGTGTTAGTACGTGTGTGGTGTCGGTTTTCAGGAAAAACAAGATAACCTCTCGTTTTTGTTACGTTAGTGTCTGAAATTGTCAGAAATTGATAAATTCACTTTTACTGATAAATTTAAATAGTTTTGGTGAGTTATTGTACGCTACTGCGTGCGGGTTTGCTTCCCGTAATAAATATGTAAACACATAAGTGTTTAGTTTGACAGCTGTGTAATAATAAATAAACATTTATTATTAAAATATTAGTGTGAAAATTACCATTTGTCACAACTTCATAAAGCCCCAAGATCCTGGTCAAACTCTATAGGCCTCGCTCAGTTTTTATTGTTCTTTTCATGGTTGCGAGTACAAAATTAAAACATCCTTTTTACTATACGTTTATGCTATACTCTAAAATATAAGCCTTGAACTTCTTTATAAGACTTTTAAATAAGCTACATAACCTGTTAATAAGCTATAGAAATAAGTCCACAAGGTTTTAAAGATCAGATATGGTTTTCTTTTCTTTTCTTTCTTTACCGAGAACAAGCCAAACACCCCTCTTTGATGAATTAATTAGCCCATAAGCTAAAATCTTTAAGCTACAAGATTTAACCACTTTAATAAGCTGCTATCAAAGTTTACAAAACCATAGAAACGTTATCAAAAGATCATAGGGCCTCGTTTATTTTCTTGGTTCTTTTTGGTGTCTCGACCTAAAAACTAACGCACTCTTTTTGATTGTTTTAAAACCATAAGCTAAGGATATGAGCTAATAAGTTGTTAACAGCTTATTTACAAACTTAACACAACTTATTTTAACAACCCATAATAAACCATGCCCTTCTCTAAACTTAAAACGCAACTAAAATGAAATAAGGACTACGGACGTAACGACTAAAATACTTGATGGTGGAAAACTCTAATATTTTAACTTGGAGTTTTCTTGGGCCGAAACTGTCAATTTTGATAAGTTATATATAATAAGGGCTCAAATTGTAAACGACTCATAGTTAAGGGTATAAAGTGGTACTTTGGAAATTATAAGGGTATAAAGCGTAACACTTTATATTATTTCGGGAAATATACTTTTGGCTCGTTTTTGGTAAAAACTAATAAACGAGATACTTCTATTTCACTAACGATCAATCAAACACTAAAAAAATAAAATATGATAGATATTATTATCCACTAACTTTTGAAGAGACTTCATGTTGTCTCGTTCAACATTTAACCCCCGACAAAACACTTGCTATACGAATATTCAAACACGTATTTAAGGTTTGAATACGAATACTAAAACTTGACATATTTACCCAGGTCGCGTGTCGGAGCAGTTTATTCACACTACTTGATTTACTTTCCAATCAGACTACTGTAACACGAAGGTGAGTTCATGACCCCTATTTTCAATTATTTCGTACTATCTTTGGGGGAGATACATGCTCAACTACTTGTTTTTACTTTCATAAGTACTCTAAACTTTTACATATTACTGTGAGTCATAACCCCTCTTTTCTTATTTTAAATTCTTTGGGGGAGATACATGCTCATTTTACTTACAAATCTTGCTCGATATTCATAAACAATCTACTCGATTTATGAAACACTCTATTTGTTTACTGAAACTTATTACATGCTGAACACAAGTATTTTCTGTATGCTATTCTGATTAATAATTCCTAAGACACACTTTTGCCACTAAAAGTCCCTCATATCATGAGCCATTAATCATTTGCGAGTGAACGCGAATATAGTGAATAGATATATTGGCAGTTGATGCCCCATTTGTGTTGGCCGGATAGGTAACCAAATACACTTTATTTGAGAGAACAATAAGAAGTTGGCAAACTCCTACCCGAGGGCCTTGTTATTTACATTTTTATAATGTCAGTAACTTATATCATTTTATGATATCACACATGTTAACGTTTGAGCTTCTAAGACTTAGAGCAATATTATGGTACTGTAATGATACGGTACTATCACTACTGAATTTATGGGTGCAACAACGGGGCCCACTGTTTATTAAACTAGAAACTTGTGTTTAACTAATTATTATACAAACACTATGGATTCACTCAACTTTTGTGTTGACTTTTTAGCATGTTTTATCTCAGGTCCATAATGAACAAGGATGGCACGGAGAGGCACGGATACTTTTCGAAGGCTAAAATCTAATTATCATTCGAAACTATTTAACAAACTGTAAAATTACTGGGACCTCATTTTATAAACTCTGATATTCGAATGATAAATCTTTAAAAAACGACTCAATTAGAGATCGTTTTCTATTATTATAACTGTTGTGTCATCGAGTAACACCCAGCTTGAATTCCGCTGCGTATCCTGAAATTGGGGGTGTTACAAGTTGGGTATGGGTACAGGTGTGGGTATGATTCAAGAGAGAGACAACCATCATGGTGGGTATGAGCTATGCCTAAATTCATGGGTTTGATTACCAATTCTAAATTAAAATCCTTCAAAACAAGCAACTTTTTAAAGAATGAAACGTATTCCCCATTCCCATTCCTATAAAACAGACACACCAATATTATTTGCTATGTTTGCTTTTGCGATAACTCTTTTTTGTAGCCCATCATTGTAGCTCAATTTTTTTTGATGCTCTCATCAAGGGGGAGCATGAACCAAGGGGAGCTTTATCAACGACTTTTCGCTTTGCTACAAACCTTCTTTTTGCTTCGATAAAAAGGGAGAAAGGTCAAAACTCATCTTTAAAATTTCTTTACTTCACTTTTACGTAATTTGAGTTTATATTATGTCATCATAAAAAGGGGGATATTGTTAATCTTAACTACTTATAATGTAAAAATGGTCAACTGAAAAGTGGATAACTGAAATTTCAGTCAATGCCCATTTTGCCCTTGTCAATGAATGAAAATCGAATGCTCAATGAATGCCTGGTCAATGGTGATTAAATGGGAAGTATCGATTGAAAAGTATTGATGGTGAGTTCATAGGACGAATGAAAAGTAATGAATGCCTGCTAATCTTAACTGCATATAATGTAAAAATAGTCAATGTTTGTGAAATGTTGAAAAAAATGGGCATTTGGAAAGTATTCAATGCAAACGAGAAGAAAAGTTGACATAGAAATGCAAAATGGAAAGTATTCAATGCAAATGATAAGTCACTCAATGCAAACGATTTAGGAAATCATTCATGCAAAAAATGTTAGGAAACATTGCTGGACTATTGGAGTGTGAAAACTATTGCTGGAACATGTTAGGAAACTAAAACTGAAATTTATAGAAGGAAAGTCTGACTTTTTACATGCCATTAAAGTAAAAAATGGAAATGAAAGGCTGGACACAGGTGGTATACTTCTTGCCTTCTATCACACACATCAAAGCAAACACACACACACACACACACACACACACACACACACACACACATGTATAAACTCTCCTCTTTCTCCAACCTAAAACACACACACTACCAACTCCGCCGGATATCACCTTCGCCGGACCTCACATCCGCCGGACGTCAACTCCGTCGGATCTCACCTTCGCCGGACCTCACCTCCACCGAACCAAACCACCACCACCGAAACCCACCCTCCTTCGAACCCCGCACGTCCACAGCCGCCCTAAAGTTTTCTCAATAGATCTAAAGTTTTAAAAGGTTTTTATTATTGTTTATTGACTTTTCTTGAGTGATCTAAATGTTTTTTTTTGCGTTTTTTGTTATAGGAACACAAGCTGCCGCCGCCACCGTGGACTCGCCGGAAACGTAGCCGTCGCCGCTGAGCCGCGTTTTATTGAAGGTTTTTTTTTTTTTTTTTTTTTTTTTTTTTTTTTTTTTTTTTTTTTTTTTTTTTTTCTAAATCTTTGTATTTCTTAAAGGCTTTCTTTTGCAGATTTGTAAATTTTATATGTGGATCTAAGTTTTTATAACATTTTGGGTAATTTTAACAGCTGTCGCCTCCACTTTCTTACCAGATACTTCCTGTGCCGCCCCCGCTTTCTTACTGCTGCCATTGGGAACCACAACTATTGCCGGAAACTTTTGATTCTTTTTCAGATCTGTTATAAAGTTAATGCAAATATCATTGTTTATTTTGTTGTATAATTTTGTTTGTATGTTTAATTAATATTTATGATAAAGTTAAACTTTTTTATTATGTTTTTGTTACTTTTGTTGCTTGAAGTTTATGAAATTTTGTATATTGTTTTAGTAGATTTATTTGTATCCTTTGGGTGTCTAAATCTTTTTGTTATTTTATTTGTGAATTTTGTAATTTTGGTAAAGTTGATTTGCAGATACTTGCTATTTATGGTAAGTAAAAAAAATTGACATAAATTATTGTTATTCTCTTTCTAAATTTTGTGTATAAATTGTTGAAATTGTTTGGTAAATAATGTACCAAAAATTTATTTAAAGAGAAACGTTTAAAATTTGAAGTTAGTTGATATTTTGTAATGTTTTTTAATTCCAAACTTGTAATGTTTTGTAATTTTGAAAGCGGAAGTGTATTAGCTCTAAAAATTTTGAAAGGTTAAATTTCTGTGATAGTTTTTAACAGTTTTAAATTTTCTGATATATTGGAAATTTTGAAATATTAAAAGTGTAAACTCTTTTAAATTTGAATTACAATAAGTTTTGAAATCTAAGCTTTTAAAATTCTATAAACTATTTAAGTAAACTACAGTATTTAAGTGAACTATTAATGTTTTGAAAATTGGGTCTTTAATCGACCCGGTTGAATCACGGGTCTCCGGTTATACCATCGGGTCAACCCGGTCTTCCACAAAAAATAAATTTATATAGATTTGGAATGATATGAAAAAAATGTATATATATATATATATATATATATATATATATATATATATATATATATATATATATATATATATATATCTCGAAAACCGGGTTGATCCGGGTCACTTCAAACCCGACGGGACTACGTGTTTCAAATACATAAAAACCGGTTTTATTTGACCGGAACCGGTTCAACCTGGAACCGGCCGGGTCGAACCGGGTTTCAAAGCGTTATGTTTAATCCTCATATCATCAAACTTTTTCGTTTATAATGCACAAACTTTTTATCACTACAACTATCTGCCACTATAAAATCCCGTTGCTATGCACGGGTATTCGTCTAGTAAAAATAAATGCATAAAAACTTTTTTTCTAGTTAACAATTTATCTATGCTTTGCTAATGACAAATATAAAATCGTATTAAGTAAAAGTTTAAGTGAACAAGTTTTAGACATAGTTAACCTTTGACGAAAATCACTTTAGGTAAATATATGAAGGGGATAGCTTGGCTACAATCCTTCACAAAAAATACACAAGAAATTAATCCGGGACCCGCAAAAAAAACTCATGACCCACAGTTTGTAGCACAATATTGTAGCTAATTAGTTACAAAATATTGTAGCTAATATATTCCCATATATGAAACACTAAAACTTACTTAATGATTAAAGAAAGTTTTATCATACACAAAGAGTAAAGCACTTGCATCATTTTATAAAACATTACATAATTTTGTAACCTTTCACAAAGTTTTATTTACTTTCATTTAAATACAATGTTTTATAAAAATCACTTTGACCAACTGGCGAGAATCTTCCCTTCTAGGAATTAATTAAAATCCAGTATTTCATTGAAAGATGGATTAGCCATTTATACAATAATCCAAAACTAAAGAGGAAAGCATCAAATGTGTTTTTGCATAAAAATCATCTTCAACAATTTTTAGGCTAAGAGTGTTTAACAATTTAGGCAATAATCAAACATGCTTTGCCTCTGCTCTTCCCCATGCATTCTAGATAGGAAATATTCAAAAGAAAAGTTGAATTACGATACAAAACGGATTGATTTTTGCTGATACAGAACCCACGGATCCGAACAGACCGACGGATCCCTGCACGGATCCGTGAATCTGTAGTGGTCTGTGACTGGGTCATTTTTGCCTATTTAAAGAAGCCATTTGCTATCATTTTTCCACACCTATTGAAAACATCTTTTTAACATTACATTAGATTCTCATACACACTTTTCTTCAATCATTATCTTGTTTTATATTTATCCATGTGATCTATTCAAGTGATTCATTTCTTTAGCAAGGGAAGAACATAAGTAGTTTATAAGTCTTTTGTGTTTGTTTTATTCTTGCATTTACAACTTTGTGTTATCATATTCCACTACTATATTTCAAAGTTATAAACACCATCATACACTAAACATAGAGAGTTAGGTTAGTGTTTTAGGCCTCAAAACACATAGAGAAAAATGTTGGTTCTACCTCTTCTACCTCGATTAAGACTTAATATCTAGCTTTGTATCGGTAAAAGTATAAGCGACGTTGTACGTTTTCTCCGTCAAGAAGGGAGCTCGTTGACATAGTGAAGTAACTCTCAATTCGGAAACTCGAGAAGTGGAGTAGGGCGAGGAGGAGTTTCGTTACCGAACCACTATAAATCCTTTGTGTTTAGTTTGATATTTCTTTTCCTTTCTTGTCTTGCAATTTATCATTCATATTATTATTGCTTGCACACAATAAGTTTTGAAGCTAGTGTTTAAAAGGACAAAACTATTCATCCATATTTTTAATCATCCTACTCACACGATCCTAACACGTGACAGAGCTAACGGTTTAGATAAAAAGAGATAATAATGAGTAAAATACACTGTATTAAAATTTTAAACTTTTTGCAATATTGCCTCACCGTCCATTGATTCAATCACCAGACATCTTGTCCCCATATCACTTGGCAAAATGCTAGATTTGAGTGAAACGATACACATATATTATCTGTCAAGCCCTAACAATTATGAAAGCTCCTTTCTGTTTACCATTGAATCATTGTTTAACATTTTATTCATTTCGTAGTATGATAAAACCCTCTCTCTTTTTGATTGTATGAGATGATACACCATTCTTTTTACATAAAATTTTAGTCCTAATTTCATTACTTGAAACTCCTAAGTTTGATCCTTAGTTACAAGTTTATGAGTCTTTTCTTTCAAAGAAAAAGTACATAGAAAAGTCACTTGTAGACATATTCTTTAACATTTTTGTCCATAACTTCATACTACATTTTAAAAAACGTTTATACTTTATAGACTCTCCATCATTAGTAATCATACTTTTAGTATCTGGCTTATTTTGTCTCATTTAACTCTTGTGATCTTACATATTATCCATATATATATATATGAGTGTTGCAAAAAAGTTTATAAGGCCGATTAATTATCGCTTATGCGCTACTGAGCCAATAACCTTTTCGGTTTGTGTAAATTGGTCAACTGTGGTTAACGACTGTCAACGATGGTCAAACTTACCGAAAACTTGTAAATCTTGCCGGAAATACCCAAAACTTACCCTAAACTAGTTTAATCACTTATAGTCGTTGTTTATATCTATTACAAGTTTTTTTTTTTTTAAGGAAAATCTTGCGGGAAATACCCAAAATTCGCCAGAAATACCCAAACTTGCCGGAAATGCCAATCCGATTAATCCTGCCTAGACCGATTACAAACTACAAAAAGATCAACCGTCCAACTACCTATTCGTGATTTTTGAAACCTTAGATATATATAATCTCATAGCCCTACCATTTGCTCTTTTAATAAAACTTATTTAAACATTAAAAATATTTCACCGGGTTTCTATGTAACGATTCATGTGTTCTTATCGGATAATAAAACTTTATGTCTTTGAGACATTTAAATATATATATTTCTTCAAAAGTAAACGACTGATCGATATGATTTGGGGAAGTCGATCATGATGTGAATGACTTTTAATTAAATGTATGGTAGTGACCAAAAGATTTTGCATGGCAATATAATTGATAACAAGCTAACAACCATTCATGGGTGCTTCTTTTCTTCTTCTTCTATCATCATTATCTTACATTGCTTCCATTCACACAATTATTCATTTCCCCGACTTTATTACACCCCCATGTTTACCCATTGAATAAAGTTAGAAGAATAATGCTATACACTTACAAGAAAGAACTCAATTGCTATCATTAGTTTAAAAGAACATATGGTAAACTTATAGGTGTTAGATTTACGTGAGTGATTGTAATGAAGATTTAACTTTAGCCCAATAGATAAAGCATTAAAAAAACATATAAGGGTCACGTTCAATGTGAGCGAAAGAAGTTTAAAAGAACATATTATTTTCTAGTCCATTACATATATTAGATGCAAAATTAGCTTATTAGGATTATATTATTATTAAGCTAAATATATGCTAAACGCGTGACTCCGTAAATGTGAGCTAGTGAAAGAAGTTTCACGTAAACACACAAGGGTAAGCACATATGATAGATGGTCCTATTAACGATACCTTATGTAGGATTCTAGCATATATGGACGTCGTATGTACAATTCTTAAGATATAATTTTAGCAAGTCATGGTTATGTCATGCACGAGCCACGAACCTTCAATAAAGATTATGTCGTACGTATATGATTTAGATATATGACTACATGCACATGTGCACCATTGTATTTTCGCATAATATGTGTTTTAAATGGTTAGCTAAGGTAAGATGACGAGATGCATGCTATACAACGAATGTAAATCGATCGCGCATCGCACTGCGGAAGTTGGCTTACGTAACTTTTAAAATATGATGTTGAATTAGTGATGTCATAAGTATTTCATATCTTCAATTTTTTTTTTTCTAGTTAAGCTAAGTAATACTAACATATATTGAAAGATAAACCTAAAATGATCAAATAATTATAAGGTACGAAAATTGTCATAGATTTAGAGAAGTAAAAAATATACCTTTTTTCACGTTTGACAATGAGACATGAAAAATAGATTTTAGATGTGAGAATACTATATCATCTACAATGTGAAAACTAAATAAAGACTTTTTATTATTATAAAAAGCTTTTTGATATAGTTTTTTGCATTACATGACTAGTTTTTTTAAAAGAACATAAGTATTTCATAAAAGTCTTGGTCATTAAATGAGATTTGCATTAAATACATCAAGTCTTTAAGAATTGAAGCATTGTAGATGCTCTAAGTTTGCAACTAGAATAGAGAAAGAAAAAAAAAATCAAATCAAAAGTATAATAAAAGGATGGAGAAGCAAGACTTCAATTTCACTCCTTTAGTTTAAAGAACATAGACATAACTACGGGTGTCATAAATCCCGACCCGACCCGGACCCGAATAAAGATAATCGGGTCGGGTTACTCGGGTCCAAAATCTAACTCGGGTTAATTGATTACGAAATAGAGTAGGATATCGAGTTCAAAATACTTTGCCGATTTGGGTTCGGGTCAACCCGACTAACCAGATTTTTTCATCTATGTTTTTATAACTTTCCTCAATCTTTACTCTTTAATTTAAAGTAAACTGCTCAACTTAATCCATTAAGTAATTTAAGCTGATTCCATTTTACCTCATCTGTAACCTGATAAGCCTTTACTATTAGCTTTACTGAACCAATCTCGTTTATTTGTAGCATATTTCAATATTTAGTAATACACGTATAAAGTCACAAATTGGACCAGTCATGAACATATTTTGGATAGGAAAATGATATTTCTTCTTAGGGGGCGTTTGGTTCGCCGTAATCTGGCGTAATTGGATGTAATTGTAATTCAGATTACATTACGTAGGCTGTTTGGTTCACATAATGGAGGGAATTGTAATTCAGATTACATTACGTAGGCTGTTTGGTTTGCTTTGTAATTGTAATTCAGACATTACAATTACATCAAAGGAGGGAATTCAGATTACATAGGATGTTGGATGGAAAGTTTTGAATTACGTTGTAAAATTTATAAAAATTCGAAAAAATTTATAAAAATTCGAAAAATTTATATAAATTCGAAAAAATTTATAAAAATTCAAAAAATTTATAAAAATTCAAAAAATTTATAAAAATTCAAAAAATTTATAAAAATTCGAAAAAATTTATAAAAATTCAAAAAAATTTATAAAAATTCAAAAAATTTATAAAAATTTAAAAATTTAAAAATTCAAAAAATTTAAAAAATTAAAAATTTTATAAAAAATTTATAAAATTCGAAAAATTTATAAAATTTTATAAAAAATTTATAAAATTCGAAAAATTTTATAAAAAATTTATAAAATTTAAAAATTTTATAAAAAATTTATAAAAATTAGAAATTCAAAAAATTTAAAAATTTAAAAATTTTACAAAAAATTTTATAAAAATTCAAATTTTTAAATTTTTATAAAATTTTATAAATTTTTTAAAAAATTTTTAAATTTTTTAATTTTTATAAATTTTTGGAATTTTTTAAAATTTTTTGAATTTTTATAAATTTTTTGAATTTTTATAAATTTTTTGAATTTTTATAAATTTTTTCGAATTTATATAAATTTTTCGAATTTTTATAAATTTTTTCGAATTTTTATAAATTTTTTGAAATTTAATAAATTTTTCGAATTACAATTACGTTGAGATCCAACCAAACACAGTGACAGAAAACATCAATTACAATTCATACACATTACAATTACAACACATTACAACTCTTTGAATTACAATTCATTCAAATTACAATTCCTTTGACATATTACAATTCCTTTCAAAACATACTGCGAACCAAACGCACCCTTAGTGTATGTGCCTGCAAATCTTCCCACTTGCATGATTTTGACAAGTGTAAAAATCAAAGAACCAACTTAAGAGTGAGAAATAATGCATGACACATGTTGCATAATTGTGTGAGTAGAAGGATAAGTAGGAATATTATGTAGGAGGATATAACAATGCTCTTTTGGATAACAGATAGATTATTTGTGTTTGTTACATGGGGTAAAAGTGTCATTAATTGAAGTAAACTCATGTTAGATTAAGTCCTTTCATAATAAGACTGTATATTTTGAAGTTATATTCACTTGAACTTGATTATTTGTGTTTGTTACATGGAGTAGTAAGTTTTGGTTACCGAGTGATGTAAGTTTGAATGTATGATGGTGAAATCATAAGTGTTTGAAATGGATAATTTTGGTTAAATTTAAATGGACTTATGGTTCATATACAACTTATGCAACAAACAAAATTATGTGATTTTAACAACTAAGTTTAAAGAATCAAATTATGCAATTTTGTAAATGGCACAGACCCGAACCCGACTTGACCCGTCCTGATTTGACCCGAACTCGACTAACCCGACCTTAAATAGGGTGCGTTCGGGTCAAGTCGGGTTGGGGCTCTTGTAAAGTTATAAATTAAACAGTGTCACATAAATCGTCTTCATATAAACTGTAAGACTTGTTGATAATGATGTAAGAATCGTGATATCTGTTTCCTTTTCTTTTTCAAGTGTCATGTCGAAATTACATTTATGTTGTGTGTGCAAGCAAAGTGTATATGTCACTTTTTGTTTGCAAATTGTTCCAGCATAGAAACTATTGTAGACTTGTAGTCGTTTGGTTTGAAAATATAGGTATGAGCAAATAGTCATTGAAAGAAACTAGCTCTTTCTTGGTTAAATCCCCGTGTCATTCCATTCAAGGTGATACGTTTTCAATAATGTATCAGTTTTGCCTTTTAGATGGAATTCTAGGGTGCCTCGCAATGTAAGTGTGTGTGTTTGGCGAGTGTTTTTTATCGTCTCCTAACCAATTGCAATCTATTAAGTAGGGGCACCCCTGTCCCTTCTATCTCCTATTTATTTTGTGGTCACGATAAGCAGGATTGGGATCATTAGTTTTGCTCATCTCCCAAAGTTTCAATCATATGGTTGAAAATTTGGAGTTGGTGGAAAGCTTCTCCTTTTAATCCATAGTCACCTGAGTCGGGGTTCGCTCCGGTTCGAATTTGCAACTCGCTAGGTCTCTAAAATCCGGTTCGAAGGGGTAGGTTCATTTCGGTTCGATCCGGTTCGATGAACCCGATATTAAAATACAATAATAGATTCGTATTAGATAGTAGAAAATATTGTTTATGTTTTTAATATACTGTGAAGATTTGTTTCAAAATAAAAATAATAGGGACCGATCAATTGATGACAAGTGGAAACTAAACATTTAAATTAACCTAAAACTATTGATTAATTATAAGGGTATTTTAGGTATTAAAACATATTTTGGTCTTAGGTATATATATATATATATATATATATATCATATATATATATATATATATATATATATATAGGGGGACTTTCTTACGAGAACCATTTTATCTGCGAGAACTGAGAGAACCACAAAAAACATACATGCACGCCTTTTAAAATAAAATAAAAATACATGCAAATCATCAATAATCGTAAACATCCACCTATGTTCTTCAATATCATTATGAACTCATCATCTTTTTTCACAAAAACCTTACACATGGCCGCAATATTGTCGTTGCAACGTTTTATAAGAACATACATGCACACCTTCAAAGAAAATGTTGTATTTCGAATTTCTTATCAAATTCTTTAGAACAACTATGTTTTTTTTAAAACATATGTGTTGTTTTGAAAACATATGTGCAAAAATACAATTATTGAAGGCGTGCATGTATGTTTTTGATGGTTCTCTCAGTTCTTGCGGATAAAATGGTTCTCGTTTGAAAGTTACACTATATATATATATATATATATATATATATATATATATATATATATATATATATATATATATATATTTTTTTTTTTTTTTAATTTTTTTTTTTCATCTTTCACTGCACCACTCATGTTCTTTTTTAATCTCCTTCTCTATACATTTATCCCATTCTCTCTAAGATAAGAAAACCCTAGATCTAAACTCCAGCAGCCGCCACAGCGCCACCACTGCCTTTTCTTCCGGCCACCAGCTTCACTTTTTTCGAACCCGATCTTTCATATTCCCGATTTTGACCTTGTAAATTCGCCGAACCGACACTGTTGGATTCGCTTAATTCGCTTAAATGGGTTCGCCCTTTTCAGGTTTGGGTTCGCGAACCAAATGTGACTGGGTTCGCTTTCGAACCTGATTCCGGTTCGCACGAACCAGTTCGAAATTCGTGGTAGGTTCAGCGAATTATGTAACCATGTTTTAATCCCTTATTATTGGATATTCTTAGTGGAAACTCGGGTTTTATTAAGAATAAGTGGGCTGCCAAACCTTTTCAAGCAGTGTGCTTGCTTTTCAATTGGCGTGTTTGGAAATGAAGGAATAAAATCGTATATGCTTCATCGGGGTCGGAAGATGTGCAGACCTCCATAAAGACATTTTCCTAGTTATTCAACGTATGTCTTTTTTGGCTTGAAATAGGGTTTTCAATAGTCAGTTCTCGTGGAACCAATGGAACAAAGGCCTGATAATATGGATGCCTCATAGCCTGTTCTTTTATATGTTCGGTTTTCTCTTAGTTGTTTTGTCCCTCTTGCTTGAGCCTCCTCTTGTAACAGTTTTTGGGTTTTTTGCTCTTAGTGCTTTATAATATCGATGCATTTCAAAAAAATACAAAAAAGGGCAGAGATATGACTTTCATTTTTATTGTAGTTTTTTTGATATGGGTTATCAAACCTCAAAACTAGGCATTTTCTAACCCATCAAATATGATGGCTTCAAAAAACCTATTCCAAACACCAATCGCTCATTATTAACATCCAATAGTCGATTTAAATCTTTTGCAAATAAGTTTTGTAACGAATTATATGTAGACTTCATCTTCTCCAATTTAAGACAAAACAAAAATCTATGTAACCAAAATAAAGTTAAGACTTCGAATTTCATAAAACAGTGTCGACCATTGTTAAACTATATCATCTGATAACAAAATACTTTACCAAGAGGAAATTTGATTTATTTTATGACACTACTCCCCTACAATTGTACTAGCCAATAAGTTGGGTTGGAGCGACCAAAATACCTTTAACTTAACGGTGTTTCATTTATGAATTAACATCATCATGTTAAACATTTATGTCTCAACAAGAGTAAACTCCAAAATACATCCCTGTGGTTTATCTCATTTCGCACCATACATCCATTTCGAAAAGTTGCAACATATACATCCCTCTGTTAGTAAAAATTAACCTATATACATCACTCCGTTAAAATAAGGACAAACGGCGCAAATCATTTCTCCGTTATCTCCTAACGAGATAGAAAATGTTTAGACTGTTAGTCCTCTTGGTTAACTATATTTGCACTGTTAGACTTTTTTTACGTTTTTGTCGGTTTTTTTAAGTTTTCGTCAGTTTTTTTACCTTTTCGTCCATTTTTTTACGTTTTCATCCGCTTTTTAACGTTTTCGTCCGTTTTTGCCCATTTTTTTTACGTTTTCGTTCGATTTTTTTGGTTTTTGTCCCTTTTTTTTTTTTTTTTTTTTTTTTTTTTATGTTTTCATCCCTTTTTTTACGTTTTCGTCCGTTTTTTTAGGTTTTCGTTCTATTTTTTTTGTTTTTGTCCCTTTTTTTACATTTTCATCCGTTTTTTTACGTTTTCGTCCGCTTTTTTTACGTTTTCGTAAATTTTTTTACGTTTTCGTCCGTTTTTTTACGTTTTCCGTCCTTTTTTTTTTACGTCTATTTTTTTTCGTTTTTGTCCCTTTTTTACGTTTTTTTTTTTTTTACGTTTTCGTCCTTTTTTTACGTTTTCTTTCTATTTTTTCGTTTTTGTCCCCTTTTTTTTTTACGTTTTCGTTCTATTTTTTTCATTTTGTCCCTTTTTTTACGTTTTCATCCGGCTTTTTACGTTTTCGTCCATTTTTTTTTACGTTTTTGTCCGTTTTTTTTTACGTTTTCGTTCTATTTTTTTCATTTTTGTCCCTTTTTTTACGTTTTCATCTGTTTTTTTACGTTTTCGTCCGCTTTTTTTACGTTTTTCGTCTTTTTTTTTAGTTTTCTTCCTTTTTAACGTTTTCATCCGTTTTGTCCGTTTGTCACTTTTTTTACGTTTTCGTTCGATTTCTTTCATTTTGTCCATTTTTTTTACGTTTTCGTTCGCTTTTTTTACGTTTTCGTCCGCTTTTTTAACGTTTTCGTCTGTTTTTTACGTTTTCGTTCGCTTTTTTACGTTTTCGTCCATTATTTACGTTTTCGTCCGCTTTTTACGTTTTTGTCCATTTTTTTTTACGTTTTCGTTCTGTTTTTTTCGTTTTTGTCCCTTTTTTACGTTTGCATCCCTTTTTTTTTACGTTTTCATCCGCTTTTTTACGTTTTCGTCCATTTTTTTACGTTTTCATCCCTTTTTTACGTTTTCGTCCGCTTTTTTAACGTTTTCGTTCTTTTTTTCGTTTTGTCCTTTTTTTATTTTGCATCTTTTTTTTTACGTTTTCAGTTTTTTTTCGTTTTTTCGTTTTTTTTTACGTTTTCGTCCCTTTTTTTCGTTTCTCATTCTTTTTTTGGTTTTTTGTCCTTTTTTTTTTTACCTTTTGCGGATGAAAACGTAAAAAAAATGGACGAAAACGTAAAAAAGCAGACGAAAACGTAAAAAAAAAGGAAACAAACAAAAACAAGAAAAAAAAGAAAAAAACAAAAAAAAAATAGACGAAAACGTAAAAAAACGAACGAAAACATAAAAAAAAGGATAAAAACAAAAAAAATAGAACCAAAACGTAAAAAAAAGGACGAAAACGTAAGAAAACGGACGAAAACGTAAAAAAGGGACAAAAACGAAAAAAATAGAACGAAAACGTAAAAAAACGGATGAGAACGTAAAAAAGGACAAAAACGAAAAAAATCGAACGAAAACGTAAACAAAGGGACAAAAACGGACGAAAACGTTAAAAAGCGGACGAAAAAGTTAAAAAACGGACGAAAACGTTAAAATCGGACGAAAACGTTAAAAAGCGGACGAAAACGTAAAAAACAGACGGAAACGAAAAAAATTGACGAAAACGTAAAAAAACGGACGAAAACATAAAAAAGTGGACGAAAACGTAAAAAAAATGACGAAAACGGACAAAAACGTTAAAAAACGAATGAAAACATAAAAAAACGGAGGAAAACAGAAAAAAACGGATGAAAACGTAAAAAATGACTAACGATGCAAATACAGTTAACCCGGAGGGCTAACGGTGTAAACATTTTCTATCTCGTTAGGAGATAACAGAGAAATGATTTGCGCCGTTTGTCCTTATTTTAACGGAGGGATGTATATATGTTAACTTTTACTAACGGATGGATGTATATGTTGCAACTTTTCGAAATGGATGTATGATGCGAAATGAGGTAAACCACAAGGATGTATTTTTGAGTTTACTCCTTAAATAAATATATATGTATGGCTTCTTTTAAATTAGAAAATACTATGGTATATTCATTAAAATACTAATAATTACGTATACGAGGTAGCCTTACCCTATATACTATTTTTTTTTTTTAAGAAAATACACACCAAATTTCTAATTAGACGCATTTATATATTTTTCCTTAAGCGTTAAATACATGCGTACACGTCTTTAGTTTCATTTAATTTCTTACTTTTAAAATATAATTTGTTGTGATTATTAAAATCTAAAAATAGTCCTCCACATCATAGAGCCCCAACCCCAATACCAACTCAACCTCCATTTTCAATATTTTAATTAATTGTTGAGGTAAAATTTCATCATGTCATATAATAATTACCAACCCATGCAAAGGGAAATGATGGAATTTCATTATTACTGCTGCCCTTAAGTGCATTTAACCCTACACGTGACCCCTATGTTTCGTAATAAAAGCCCCTCTCTCAAATATTATCCTTTTCACATCTTTAATCCCATTTTTCATCTATAGTTACTTTGCTATCATATTGAAATTTTATCTCAAAATTATTTATTATTATTATTATTATTATTATTATTATTATATTGAAATTTCATCCTTCTAAACAATTTTGTTTCGTACAAAACAAGTATATGAAGCGCAATTTTTACTCTAACATTTTATGTATTTTGCTGAACAATAGTATAAAACGCATTTCTTGATATGCTACAATGACTTTATTCTGTGTGGTGTTTTGAGTTAAAAGTGTAATATTACTTGGATCCATAATAACTTATAATTGTCCACGTAGATATATCATTACGAGTGTTCAAGCTCAAATCTCAATATACTTCCAGCACCATACGTTTTTGTTTGTCCCTTTATGTTGCATATAATTTTGTTCGGGTGCTATTATAAGCACGGGGTCTACCCCCGTGTCTGCAAACGTAGGGTACTGTTCATGTACTATATATTGTTCATATATATATATATATATTTATATTTATATTTGTCTGTTTGTTGTTTTTTTTGTATCCCTAATGTATTTTTGTCCCATGTATTTTTTTTGTCCAAGTGATGCAGTATCACATAATGTATTTTTGTCCCATGATTTTTTTTTCCAAGTGCATAAGCACATATGCAGTATTGCACAACACACAAGCAGATTTTTTTGTCCAAGTGCATAAGCACATATGTAGTATCACATAAGCACATAGGCTCAGATTTAACACAATCATCATCGCCGATTTTTTTGTCCAAGTGCATAAGCACATATGCAGTATTGCACACAAGCAGTATTGTACACAAGTATTTAGCACACAAGCAGATATCAGGCTCAGATTAACATAATCATCATCGCCGATTTAGAATTTTTTTTGTCCAAGTGCATAAGCACACAAGCAGATTTAGAAAAAAATATATAAACAAGTGTTTGGCTCGGATATGAAGGTTGCAAAGTGATAAAAATATCACTTTGCCATGCCTTTCGGTTTTTAGGAAACCATTCGTCATCGCCTTTTTTGAAACAGATAACTATGCAAGTGCACAGATTGCACACAAGTGAAACAGATAAGTATGCAAGTGCACAGATTGCACACAAGCAGATTGCACACAAGCAGATTGCACCCAAATGTGCACAGATTGCACCCAAATGTGCACAGATTGCACCCAAACCAAGTGAACCACAAGTGAAACACAAGTCTCACATTCCACAGTAAAGATTCAATAATGCAAGTACCAACAGTAAAGATTCAGTCCAATTACCAACAGTAAAGATTCCTGCAATTACTCACAAGAAAGTAAAGATTCCCTGCAAATACTCACAAGAAAGGCTCCATTACTCACAAAAAAGGCTCCATTATAAACAAGGCTCACAAAGAAGCAGATTGCACAAGTGAAAGCAACTTCACCACAATCAATATCAAAACAATAACAAAGCAGATTGCACAAGTGAAAGCTACTTCACCACAATCAATATCACAACAATAACAAAGCAGATTGCACAAGTGAAAGCTACTTCACCACAACCAGTAAGTAAAGGGGTGGGTTATAATGACGGGGGTATTTGGTTAGATTAACCCTCACTATTTAAATACTCTAACAAACCATTTCTTTGCAGATTGCACACAAGTGAAACACAAGCAGCAAGTGAAAGCCTCAAGTGAAACACAACAAAGATCTTAGGCTGCCGAAATGTCTAATTCACCATTTAACACAACAGAGGTAACATAAGGCTCAGATTATATATTGGTGCAACATAAGCAAGTTTTATCATATTTGGCTGCAACTTCAAAGGTGGCAAAAAAAAAATATTATTTTTGCCTGTCCATTTGGTAATGCCACGCCAAAATCAAATTTTTTTTTTAAAATCATCATCGCCGTATCTCAGTTTTTTTTAAACAAACTGCTTAAATCAAAGTGCTTATCAAGTTTCAAAAGCAAACTGCTTAAACCAAGTTTCAAATCAAACTGCTTATAAGCAGTTTGATAAGCAGTTTTGATGAAGCGAAAAGTGTACCGCTTTTAGGGGGTCATTTAAGCCCTAAATCGTATTTATTTGATCAAATATTGCCCTAAATCGTTCCTTTTGTCATTTTAGGTACTTTGGAGAAGAAATCTGGAAAAGAAAACATTTTGGACGTTTTTGGAGCATAAAAGTGAAGAAAACGACAAAGTCTCAAAATTATGCTGGAAAGTACCTTTGACGGCGTCAGGGATTGGTCCAGACGGCGTCATGGCTTGGAAAAAGTGGTGGATATGAAAATTACTCATGATAAGCCAGAGAATTTTGCATGAAAAATCTGACGGCGTCACCCTTTGAAGTGATCAAGGCCATCACGGCTTAAGCTAAAGAGGGACGGCGTCAAGCTCAATTCTGACGGCGTCACCCCTTGATAGGCCAGAGCGGATTTTGGAGCACTAAAGAGGGACGGCGTCAGGAAGGCCATCCGGGAACCCTAAAAGCGGCGAGGTGACGGCGTCAGGATCTATAACGTGACGCCGTCAGCCCTTAAACTCTATATATAGTTTTGCAATTTTTTGTCATTAGTGTGGAACTTATTGTGTGTAACTTTGGAGGAGAAACCCTAAGACGAATTTCTGCCATTTTTAAGGGTTTTCATACCCTTGGATCTCCCATGTTTAATTGAAGATAAGTAATCGTTTAATCAATCAATATGTCTATGTGTTGTTTGATTACATCTTGTTCTTGTCTTTTGATTAACATGCTAGGCTATATTTATCTTGTGTTTGCTTAGATCTAATGAAACCTAGCTATTGATTATAGGTTATTAGTGTGTTATTAGTTGTATTGGATGATTGTTCATCGATGTTAGGCTTAAGAAAACTGGCTAACTTCCTATTCGGTAACTTGCTTGAACGTCTTAAGAAACATGAACCAATGCGTACTAAGGTTTTTATGGTTGTATTTAATACATGAGCGAATTCTAGTGATCCCATGTTAGGAGCTTCCTAGCCGGCTCGACATAGGAGTGAAGTAGGAGCTTGTAGAGTTGGGGAAGTACGTACTGTAACACCCCGAAAATCGTAATGAAGCAGCGGAAGACTTAAACGGGGTATTACCAACTAGATCACAGTCATAAGTATAGATTTTTGATAAAAAGGGGAATTTTATATCATTCAATGAAAACTCAATATTCAGAGATTGCATGTTTGTTATCAAAAGGGGTAGTAGTTCGCAAAAGTGATGATGAGTTTGAAAAGAATGATATAGTTATTTGGAACAAAGGTGGGTCTTTTCTCCATGCCCGTGCCAACTCCGTGCTTGAGATTTCTTAAATTACCTGAGATAAACATGCTTAAAATGTCAACACAAAGGTTGAGTGAATTCACAGTGTTTTATTTGTAATAGTTTGAAATAGTTTGAACACAAGTCAAATAGTAGTGAAAACAATAAATGATATTGTGGTGTAATGATCAAATAGATAAATATTGCACTAAGCCTCATGAAACGCAAACCTTAACGTGTAGGGGTAGTAATAATAAATATCCCAATCATAGCAATGATATGGGTGATAAATGCCCTGGTGTAGGAGTTTTGCCATACTCAAATTCGAATAAAGTGCATTTGTCTATCAATCCGGCTAACACTATGGCTATCCATCCGGCTAGTACAAATGGGATGTCACTTCCAATAGATCTATTCACGAAATTCGCGTTCACTCGCAAGTGATTAATGGTTCATGATAAAGGGACTTTTAATTTGGCGGGGTAATAACTTAGGCAATATTAACTTAGCAATATCAATCAGGGAAGCAAACAGAAAAATACTTGTGTTCAGATTTATAGCATGTATCTCCCCACGGGATTTGAAAACATAGTAAAATGTGGGACTATGAACTCACCTTGGTAGTAGTGGAAATCTGTGATGCAATGGAATCAAATGGTGTGTAGTAACTTCAACGCGGTGACCTAGATTAGTATGGCATAATTTAGTTTGCAGTTCTAATTTAAGACTCGATGAACATAAATAGGTTTAAAAGTTTTCAAAACGTTTTTGTTATTGTTACTGGTGTGGCAGCATTTAAGTTCCGAAAGTCTTTTCCGAGTTATATGAGAACATTGGCTCATTGAGAGTACGCACGAATTACAAGGACGAAGATTTTTGGCTTGAGAATGCCCAAAGATTATGAAAGGACGAGTAATGGCACGACTTGGTGATATGACCGAGGGTGTTATAATTGTGTTTGTATGTATTTTCGTGAGTGTATGGAATGATAAAATATATTATGGTTTGATAATAACTTGTTTTTAATAGATTGAAACAAAGTTTATAAAAGAAGTTCGAAAAGTCATTGCGTTATTAAATACGTTGATAAAATATGTCATTTGCTAAATATATGTATTGTTATGAAAACGAGTTTTTATTTTTATAATTGTGACATATAATATATATATATATATATATATATATATATATATATATATATATATATATATATATATATATATATATATATATATATATATATATATAGATAACGATTTTTCCCAATTTCTATAGTTGTGAAAATAACTTATGTTTTCAATATGGAACGTACGAGTCAAATTAAGATATATGAACATATGACGTTGTCAAATTTTATAGTGACGAGTTTTGATATGCCGCGTTACATTATTAGTTCAAGTAACACATAAAGTATTTTTCTATGGAAATATGGACAGGTGTGTTGAGTAATGGTTTTGGCGAAATATTTATGGAACGAGTATCGTATATGATTTGGTGTCGCAAGTGGGCTGCGGCCCACAGTTCGAATGGGCTAATCTTAACATAACAGCCCTTATAGGAATTTTGGTTTGTGGGCTAAACCGTGTACAAAGAAAAGGACTCACAAGTCTTATAATAAAAAAAAAAAAGGCAAAAACTTTACTCAACAATTAAATCACAAAAACTAAATGGGACTTTGGGTGAGAATCTGTTGACGCAAAGCACAGAAGGAAGCCTAACAAAAATCCTTGTATTTCACACTTAAAACTATTACCGAAAAACTAACAAGTTCGTTTACCTCATGACCCCTTATATTAGCACCAAGAAAAATGTGTATTAGTCGTGACTTAAACCTCATTTTAACGCAGGTTAGGAGTGGGTTTAGACTCGAGATTCAACGCGACTAGTGGGGATTAAGATGGTACGATCCACAAGGCATTACGAGGGGAGAATATACTCTAAATGCCGAGTAGCTAAGTTGCTCATTAGGAGTCCCTTTGGGGCCTCTTGTCGAGCAGTGAACACTCCAAAGGAGTGGGTTTCCACAACTTAGCACCCAACATAATTTCTTTTTCGAGACCACAACGAGTTCCATTCATCGAAAGTTTTGACTCGAAACAAGCTCGTCACTAGGCAAAAGGGTCAAGACCACACATTTTATTGAACGACTCAAGTTCTCATAGTGTTTAAGACTCTACATCATCATTCGAGTATTATCAAGAAGAGGACCACCAATATTGAGTACAACTCAATCTTGGTGCTTCCATTCGACAGCCACAAACACCGCAACATCACAAGATCATGTTTGAGCTAACCTATACTTGACCCGGATCTATTCGTAACAACAATTTAACTCGAGTGCTAGTACGAATCAAGAGTAATAACAACGAGACTCAACATCATTAGAACGAGCCAAACTTAACATTGTTTTAATTAAAATTCATCCACACCAACAAATTTAGCAACTCAAATTATAAATCCCACATCACAATTGATTCGACAGAAAGGATAATCAATTCGACAAACTAAATCAAAAGAACATCATATTGATAAAATTTTTGTTTCGACAGTACCCATTAAGAATCCACAAATTCACTAACAATTTTATACTTCATTAAAACATAATAGTTTTAACAATAACAACGAGGTGATAACAATTAAAGATTTATGGAAAGATCCTTACAAAAGAATGTAGCCGATTGACAATGAGGCCAAGAAAATCAAACCCGGATCCGAAAGCTCCAAAACCACTTCCTTTCCCCGATTCGAATCACAACCTCAACTCTTATCTTGAGAACCTCTCAAATTGTAGTGTGTTGATGGTGTTGGTGTGATTCGAATGGTGCCCAGGATGGGTGGATTTAAGGAGGAAAGTGGAGTTAAGCCCCATTTTGCTTTCGGTTTGGGGAAAAGTTATTTTTCCTAAATGGTGTCTAGTGTTTATGAACATGGTGCTAAATCTTAAGGGATCTCGTGAATTAGAAGAGGACAAGGGTTGTGGGTTGACTATAATTGATAGGGATGGTTCGGTTTGGGTTCTCGATGGAAGTAGTACAAGCGACAAGGCAAGAGTAGGGTGGTGCCTTTGAGGATGGTGGGTTGCCAAAAATTTGATAAGGGTGGAAGGTGGAGGTGGAAAGGTGTTGATGGTTATGGCTGGATTTGGGTTTTTGTTGGGTTCAAGAAGGAGAGCAGCAGCAGAATTGTTTATAAAAACAATAACAAGTGGCGACAAAGATAAGAGAAGAAAATAAATAATATAGATGTTGTAGTGCTTTTTATTTAGAGATGTTTTAAATGCCCGGGTCTCGTTAGACGGTGTCGGATCTGGCTCCGTTTAAATATCTCTAGCTCGAGAGTTTTAGAGTCGTCATAAATTATTCGTTTTTATCCCCGAGTTCGTATTTATTTTTACGATCTGTTCTGTATATTCTTCGTTTTGATCAATTAAACTTATGCCATACTATCACGGTGTCGGTACGCGTGTGGTTCCCAGTGAAAATGGAACGTGAGTTTTGCCACATTGTTCGCTTTGTAATCTCACTAGTTATTTCTCAGTAAAGAAAAAAAAAATGTATAGTGATATTTCGAATGCAAAGGTGAATAAAATAACTTGATTAAAATTCATAGTCAATTGCTTCGGGTTTTCAGAAAGTTAATAACTCAAAAATTTTTGGGTTATTACAGTACCTACCCGTTAGACAGGATTCGTCCCGAATCCTAAGATGTGGTAGTGGTTGGGATTTGTCTTATTGAATAGGTGAGGGTATTTAGCACGAATTTGGTCTTCGCGTTCCCAGGTGTACTCTGGTCCTCTCTTAGAATTTCATCTAACTTTGACAATAGGAATACGGCTTTGTTTTAATTGTTTGACATCTCTATCCAAAATCTCCATTGGTTTTTCGACAGAATTTAGCTTATCGTCAAGTCGTATTTCTTTCAAAGGTACGACCAGGGTTTCATGAATATCAAAAATCTGTGGGGGTAACCTACCCGTTAGACTAAGGAGTTTGTTAATAACAAATTTTAACAATGAGGGTTCCGGTCGAGAACTTGGTGAATGTAGAGAAAGTTGCTAACCTTCAGCTTTTGTAGATGGTGAATCAGTTTGTTTTAGGGTTTATAAATAACTGCTCCCAGCATAACATGATCCCTCCTGAATTAGACATAGGTAGCTAGGCTATGTATAATTTAGGAACAATGATGTGATGTTTGGTTTAGTCGTTATAATTCTCAGTGTTTAAATAGATTCAACCCATGTCGTTTACAAAATGGCAATTTAAGGAAAGATGTTATGAGTGATAACAAATTTGTTGATAAAATGGAAATCAGAAAGGAATAGAAAGTACAATAGATGGGGAATTATCACAGCAAGTTGTTTTTAGAACAGAAAGTAGTCTTAAAAATCTGGATACTAGGGATGTCGTAGGCTTAGTACAACATAATACATAAAGGAACAGGACTGCTAAATTCTAAACTTCATCAGTCAGTCGCGTTGTTGAGGTCCTGGTGAGCTTCTCTTCCCTCCATCATATATGCTCTCCCGCGAGCATTGTTGACGGGGTTGGCAACTTGATTCGGACACTGGTTCTTGTAGTGCCCCTTCTTACCACACCCATGGCATACTACGGCCACTGGTTGCAGGTTGGCTCCTGTGGCCTTGCAGTCTTGGGTCTTGTGGCTGGTTTTCTGACACTTTCCACATCTAGCGAAACATCGTCCATGATGGTGTAACTTACATCGGTCGCATATGGGAGCGGGTCCAGCATAGCCCCCAGTTCCAGTAGGTGTGGCAATGTAAGCCCTAGCAGTTTCCTGCCGGCGATTCTGTTGGTTGTGGTGGCGGTTCCGGTCTTGCTGATAGCCTTGTGTGTTGTTGCGGTTGTGGCTTTGGTTATGGTGAGAGTCGTTGTTGCTGTGATTGTT
Organism: Artemisia tridentata subsp. tridentata; assembly: GCA_021014915.2. Taxonomy (NCBI): domain Eukaryota; kingdom Viridiplantae; phylum Streptophyta; class Magnoliopsida; order Asterales; family Asteraceae; genus Artemisia; species Artemisia tridentata. The sequence goes on along the minus strand of CP139506.1, from coordinate 322,762,413 downwards.
TCTACGATCATCAAATTTTCTTTTGTGATCGTTGCTTCCCTGAGCTTGATTACGCCTGATTTCCCTTTCCAGTAACTTCTGAGCAGTCTCCATGGCTTCCTCCAGTGTTTGTGGTTTGGATACCGTGACATCTCCTTCTATGCTTCTGGGTAATCCTTCAACATACCTTTCCAGTGTCTTCTCGAAATCTGGCACCTTGGTTGGGCATAGTATGGAGAGCTCTTGGAATCTCCTATCATAAGCCCTAAGATCATATCCTTTTACCACCAAGCGGTCAAACTCATCTTCCATCTTTCGAATTTCAGTACGAGGACAATACTTCTTCAACATCTTCTGTTTAAACTCAGCCCAAGGAAGTTGGTAAGCTCTATCATTACCCATTTTATGAGCAGTGGCGTTTCACCACGAAAGTGCATCATCTGTTAAGGTGCCAGTAGCAAAGGCGACTTTGTCGCTTTTGGCACAACCACTTCTTGTAAAGACAGTTTCTGAACGCTCAAACCATCGAGCTAACTCCGTCACTCCTTCAGTACCTTTAAAGGTTGACGGTTTGCAACTCATGAACTCCTTGTACGTGCACTTGCGGGTTGCAACTGGCTCGCTCTCGGCAGTGGGCCTTGTTGCACTACCGGTAGGAGTTGTAGCTGCAGCTTGAGCTATTAATGCAGCGGTCACGCCTTCCGTGATCAATCGGCGGATCTCCTCCGGAGTCATGATCGATCCGGCGACTGCTTCCGTAGTTCTGTTACGGGTAGCCATGTTCTAACATTGACACAAGAACATATATTTAGGTTTTATGGTTAATATAATCAAGTGAGGTGTCATAATTGTCCTCATAATAGTAGCATACAACATCCTCATAAACAAAATAATTAATCATCACGACATGTCTGAATACAATCACAACACGCATGGAATAATATGGTGACGTATAAAAGAAAATCACAACACATAAATGAAGAAAGCAACCATAACATAGATCAATATTGGTACATAGTAATCATAACTAACCATGAGTTTTAATAATTTGATACATTGTTTCCAAAAGAACAATACCATACAAAATTATTAATGCCACGCTGGGCAAGTTAAGATGTCACTACTACAACAATACGTGGCTAATCTATGAAGTGCCGGGTGCATCTCCAGGTCCGTGCTGTAAACCTCTAACTATCTCAGCCAAGTCATCCATCTCTATAAAACGCCTTTGGAAATCCTGGTTTATACTCAACTGTGCTTCCAACATAGCCTCTAAAGCGGTAATCCTCTGACTCTGGGTTCTCTCAGTATCCCTGGCTGCTCGTAGGGCTCTCTCAACATCTCCTACCCTACACTGTAATCCCTGGACTGTCTCCTGGGCTACTGTTCGCGCATGCTCAACGGCATCAACTCTGAAACTCACATCAGAGATCTCTTGTCTTCTGATGTTCATCCTTCTGAACAATATACGGAGGTCTTGGTCGTACGACTCAAACTGATCAGCTGGTATCTCATCGAGGTGCTCGGAATGAAGCTCTACTCTTCTAGTCAGCGAGTCCAACTGGTTCTGCATCTGAGCAACAATGCTCATTTCTGTGTCCTCTAGTGGTGTTCCAGGGTATGGAGTGTTCGAAGACTCGAATGATGATAAATGAGACATATAGTCCCAGGTCTCCATGGTGGCAATGCGATCGTCTATGCATGGTATATCTCTCCACACCATGTCATCCTCTGTCTCCATTTGAGTTCTCCTGGAACTCTGGTCAACCTCGAATGCACTGGGCACTCCCTCCAACATCTCGTTATTTTGAGGCATGACGGCTCTCCCTGACGGTGGTAAGTGGATAAGTGAGTGTGGGAGTAAGGGAAAGAATAATGTCGAATCGGGTAACATGGATGTGGACTCCGTTAGCACATAAGAATCGTCTGAGTTTGGTATGAGTTGGATAACTGAGGAAGTGCGAATAGTACGGGGAATGATTTCGATAGAGTAAAGTGAATTAAAAGCCATGGTACTGTAATATCCCGATAATAACAAGTGTAAGTTAGCTAATAATAACAAGCATTAGTTGTAATAACATTCGTAGGTGATAAAACTAATTTGTTATGCATAATCTGCCAAGCAAATCTCGATGCTATTTTCTATAGTGATAAAATTCGTTTGTCATGCATAATCTGCCAAGCAAATCTCGATGCTATTTTCTATAGTGATAAAATTGGTTTGTCATGCATAATCTGCCAAGCAAATCTCAATGCAAAAGTGTAGCAAAGCGTTGGCACGGAGGGCATAGGGTGGTAAGGTTTAAAATGGTCCTTTTAGAAATCACGGTTATAGTCCAATGTTTTCGAAAAAGCATTTGGTTCTTTATAACCTTGGCTCTGATGCCAATCTGTAACACCCCGAAAATCGTAATGAAGCAGCGGAAGACTTAAACGGGGTATTACCAACTAGATCACAGTCATAAGTATAGATTTTTGATAAAAAGGGGAATTTTATATCATTCAATGAAAACTCAATATTCAGAGATTACATGTTTGTTATCAAAAGGGGTAGTAGTTCGCAAAAGTGATGATGAGTTTGAAAAGAATGATATAGTTATTTGGAACAAAGGTGGGTCTTTTCTCCATGCCCGTGCCAACTCCGTGCTTGAGATTTCTTTAATTACCTGAGATAAACATGCTTAAAATGTCAACACAAAGGTTGAGTGAATTCACAGTGTTTTATTTGTAATAGTTTGAAATAGTTTGAACACAAGTCAAATAGTAGTGAAAACAATAAATGATATTGTGGTGTAATGATCAAATAGATAAATATTGCACTAAGCCTCATGAAACGCAAACCTTAACGTGTAGGGGTAGTAATAATAAATATCCCAATCATAGCAATGATATGGGTGATAAATGCCCTGGTGTAGGAGTTTTGCCATACTCAAATTCGAATAAAGTGCATTTATCTATCAATCCGGCTAACACTATGGCTATCCATCCGGCTAGTACAAATGGGATGTCACTTCCAATAGATCTATTCACGAAATTCGCGTTCACTCGCAAGTGATTAATGGTTCATGATAAAGGGACTTTTAATTTGGCGGGGTAATAACTTAGGCAATATTAACTTAGCAATATCAATCAGGGAAGCAAACAGAAAAATACTTGTGTTCAGATTTATAGCATGTATCTCCCCACGGGATTTGAAAACATAGTAAAATGTGGGACTATGAACTCACCTTGGTAGTAGTGGAAATCTGTGATGCAATGGAATCAAATGGTGTGTAGTAACTTCAACGCGTGACCTAGATTAGTATGCCATAATTTAGTTTGCAGTTCTAATTTAAGACTCGATGAACATAAATAGGTTTAAAAGTTTTCAAAACTTTTTTGTTATTGTTACTGGTGTGGCAGCATTTAAGTTCCGAAAGTCTTTTCCGAGTTATATGAGAACATTGGCTCATTGAGAGTACGCACGAATTACAAGGACGAAGATTTTTGGCTTGAGAATGCCCAAAGATTATGAAAGGACGAGTAATGGCACGACTTGGTGATATGACCGAGGGTGTTATAATTGTGTTTGTATGTATTTTCGTGAGTGTATGGAATGATAAAATATATTATGGTTTGATAATAACTTGTTTTTAATAGATTGAAACAAAGTTTATAAAAGAAGTTCGAAAAGTCATTGCGTTATTAAATACGTTGATAAAATATGTCATTTGCTAAATATATGTATTGTTATGAAAACGAGTTTTTATTTTTATAATTGTGACATATATATATATATATATATATATATATATATATATATATATATATATATATATATATATATATATATATATATATATATATATATATATATATAGATAACGATTTTTCCCAATTTCTATAGTTGTGAAAATAACTTATGTTTTCAATATGGAACGTACGAGTCAAATTAAGATATATGAACATATGACGTTGTCAAATTTTATAGTGACGAGTTTTGATATGCCGCGTTACATTATTAGTTCAAGTAACACATAAAGTATTTTTCTATGGAAATATGGACAGGTGTTTGAGTAATGGTTTTGGCGAAATATTTATGGAACGAGTATCGTATATGATTTGGTGTCGCAAGTGGGCTGCGGCCCACAGTTCGAATGGGCTAATCTTAACATAACAGCCCTTATAGGAATTTTGGTTTGTGGGCTAAACCGTGTACAAAGAAAAGGACTCACAAGTCTTATAATAAAAAAAAAAGGCAAAAACTTTACTCAACAATTAAATCACAAAAACTAAATGGGACTTTGGGTGAGATTCTGTTGACGCAAAGCACAGAAGGAAGCCCAACAAAAATCCTTGTATTTCACACTTAAAACTATTACCGAAAAACTAACAAGTTCGTTTACCTCATGACCCCTTATATTAGCACCAAGAAAAATGTGTATTAGTCGTGACTTAAACCTCATTTTAACGCAGGTTAGGAGTGGGTTTAGACTCGAGATTCAACGCGACTAGTGGGGATTAAGATGGTACGATCCACAAGGCATTACGAGGGGAGAATATACTCTAAATGCCGAGTAGCTAAGTTGCTCATTAGGAGTCCCTTTGGGGCCTCTTGTCGAGCAGTGAACACTCCAAAGGAGTGGGTTTCCACAACTTAGCACCCAACATAATTTCTTTTTCGAGACCACAACGAGTTCCATTCATCGAAAGTTTTGACTCGAAACAAGCTCGTCACTAGGCAAAAGGGTCAAGACCACACATTTTATTGAACGACTCAAGTTCTCATAGTGTTTAAGACTCTACATCATCATTCGAGTATTATCAAGAAGAGGACCACCAATATTGAGTACAACTCAATCTTGGTGCTTCCATTCGACAGCCACAAACACCGCAACATCACAAGATCATGTTTGAGCTAACCTATACTTGACCCGGATCTATTCGTAACAACAATTTAACTCGAGTGCTAGTACGAATCAAGAGTAATAACAACGAGACTCAACATCATTAGAACGAGCCAAACTTAACATTGTTTTAATTAAAATTCATCCACACCAACAAAGTTAGCAACTCAAATTATAAATCCCACATCACAATTGATTCGACAGAAAGGATAATCAATTCGACAAACTAAATCAAAAGAACATCATATTGATAAAATTTTTGTTTCGACAGTACCCATTAAGAATCCACAAATTCACTAACAATTTTATACTTCATTAAAACATAATAGTTTTAACAATAACAACGAGGTGATAACAATTAAAGATTTATGGAAAGATCCTTACAAAAGAATGTAGCCGATTGACAATGAGGCCAAGAAAATCAAACCCGGATCCGAAAGCTCCAAAACCACTTCCTTTCCCCGATTCGAATCACAACCTCAACTCTTATCTTGAGAACCTCTCAAATTGTAGTGTGTTGATGGTGTTGGTATGATTCGAATGGTGCCCAGGATGGGTGGATTTAAGGAGGAAAGTGGAGTTAAGCCCCATTTTGCTTTCGGTTTGGGGAAAAGTTATTTTTCCTAAATGGTGTCTAGTGTTTATGAACATGGTGCTAAATCTTAAGGGATCTCGTGAATTAGAAGAGGACAAGGGTTGTGGGTTGACTATAATTGATAGGGATGGTTCGGTTTGGGTTCTCGATGGAAGTAGTACAAGCGACAAGGCAAGAGTAGGGTGGTGCCTTTGAGGATGGTGGGTTGCCAAAAATTTGATAAGGGTGGAAGGTGGAGGTGGAAAGGTGTTGATGGTTATGGCTGGATTTGGGTTTTTGTTGGGTTCAAGAAGGAGAGCAGCAGCAGAATTGTTTATAAAAACAATAACAAGTGGCGACAAAGATAAGAGAAGAAAATAAATAATATAGATGTTGTAGTGCTTTTTATTTAGAGATGTTTTAAATGCCCGGGTCTCGTTAGACGGTGTCGGATCTGGCTCCGTTTAAATATCTCTAGCTCGAGAGTTTTAGAGTCGTCATAAATTATTCGTTTTTATCCCCGAGTTCGTATTTATTTTTACGATCTGTTCTGTATATTCTTCGTTTTGATCAATTAAACTTATGCCATACTATCACGGTGTCGGTACGCGTGTGGTTCCCAGTGAAAATGGAACGTGAGTTTTGCCACATTGTTCGCTTTGTAATCTCACTAGTTATTTCTCAGTAAAGAAAAAAAAAATGTATAGTGATATTTCGAATGCAAAGGTGAATAAAATAACTTGATTAAAATTCATAGTCAATTGCTTTGGGTTTTCAGAAAGTTAATAACTCGAAAATTTTTGGGTTATTACACGTACGCCACCCCACGATAGGTATTAAGGAATACACCCGTCATCCACGCAATTAATACACACTAATCAACCGGTAAAAGATAGTTAGGGAGTAAGGAAATCTAAGTAAACACATTTCTCTCCATATAAGTTTCCCCACCTTTTCATTTTCAGTTATTTTATTTTATTTGCATTCGTAGTTATTTGGGTTAGTTGACTAGCAACTAATTCCGCCCACTCTTTCAAACCCGAGATTTTACTTGTTTTCATAAAATTATAAAAACACAAAAAGAATCTTCTCTCACCCTTAGACCTATTAGAGTAGTTTTTCAATCCTAACGACACTATTCCCTGTGGAGAACGATCAATCCCCCGTACTTACCACTACACTATACTACATCGGTCAGGTACACTGCCTGGTGGGGTTGTAAGCCTCTTGAGATCCCTCGAGAGGTAAAACCTGTTGTAAGGTTGCAAAACCACGCATCAAGTTTTTGGCGCCGCTGCCGGGGAATAGTTATTGTTTAGGTTTAATTTTTATTTTATTAGGTCTACTCACTTGATTCCTATCGAGTGAGATATTTATTTTCTTTTTATTAGATTTCTTTAGTCTATCTTTTTCTTTGTGCCCTTTGTTTGTAAAACCATTTTCATTTGTCACCATGGCGGATGAAATTCCATTTAGATCATTAACAATAGATGAACAATTACTTTACACGGATAGATTTGCTTCCTGTTGTTCCAATGAATTTTTAAGTGATCTTAGATATATACAAGAGGATATGGGTGTAAAGTTTGATAGGTTTGATGAATTATGTGCATGTGCGGCTTCTATTAAACAATCATTGTTAGGATCAACTCCTTTTAGTGAAACCCTTTGGAAAAAATTTGAGGAAAGCTTCCTAACCGTGAACCATAAGTTAAATGAATTGATGGGTTTATATACATCACAACTTGAGGAAACAAATGAGGAGGATTTATCCGACTATAGGTACCATGAGCAAGAAGACCTAGTTTTTAAGAACATGGACCTTGAATTGGACCAAGATTGTGAGATGGTTAGTGTTGAACTACCTAGTTGCATGAGTGGGATAGATTTCACCAAAACATATGACACGCATGAGGAATCCTTTAGGCAATTGGAACATAGTAATCAAGTTGAATATTACTATGAATCGGACTTAGAATTTCAAATGGCTAGAGAAGGATTTGAGATACTTAGGAATGTGTTTGGGTTAGATCCTACCAAAACACATGATGAACATATAGGTGATTTAGACACTATAGAGAATGAGGTTAGAAATGCAAGACCACTAAATACCTCACAAGTCCTACCATCATTTGATGCACACACACCGCCCGTGACTTACCCGGAAGAAGTAGAAGAGACTTTAGGAATCCCGATGGAGGTAGAACCTTTGAACCAAACACAACTAGAGGATATAGGTTTGAATGCTTATAGTGATCACAACCTTACTCTTAGTTCTAGGGGATTTCCTATTTTTGATGAACCGGAGCCTCAACCAAAACCGTTACCTAATCTTCCATCTTTAGATGTGAATTTAGGAATTAAAAAAGGCCCCGATCCACCCATCAAACCATATAGTCCGGGTAGTGTTACGCTGAAGGTATTAGACTCTAGGCCATGTGGAGTGGAAGCTAACATAGGAGTGAACCATGACCTTACATACTTACATCACCCATTTATGGTTGATCGTAAGAAACATTATGGGTTTAAACCGGGTTTATTAGGTCAAAGTGAATTCTTAACTAGGAATCTCTCGAAGTTGATAGAAGATGATCCCTTTCTAGGAAAAAATCTTAATCCGCCCATTAGCCCAATTGAATTAGGTAAGGTTATGATGATAGGAGCACACATCTTTGAGCATATAATTCATCCACCACTCTTTCCTCATGTGGCATACTCCTACCAAGTTGGTGTGTATCGCTACTATCACCCACACTTAATCTTAAGTGTAGGGAAAACCTCACCTTTATCCGTTAAATAAGGGTAGAGTCAGGCTCGTGACTCGAACAAAAACAAGCGCTTCTTGGGAGGCAACCCAAGCTTTATTAGTTTTTTGTGTTTATTTGTTTGTTTGTTTGATTTTATTTGCTTCCGTATGTATGTTTAATTTTTATTATTATTGATTCATGTTTCAAGCTAACTTGTGAAAATGCTTTATCTTGTTTTTAACTTCGTCTTAACTACATATAAAGGTATTTTGCAAAAGTTAAGTGAAAGGGAAATCTAAATCGGTTTATTAGAACAAATGAACATGAATCATAACAATATTAAATTAACATACATATTAGTAATTGTTTGAGTCAAATGCTTGTATCGAGTCATAATGATATTTTGCAGGATTTCCAGGAAGTAAGGTATAGGTTTTTCCAGAAATTTTCCGGAAACTTAACATGAGAATTCTGTCAGATCATTTCTGACGGCATCAGGCCTTACAACCTGACGGCGTCAGGTTTTAATTTTCTGAAATTTTTGAAAGTTTTGTTTTTCTACCGGAATCATAAAAAGTTTTTATTAAATCTCTAACTTATAAACTCCAGGAATCTGCAAAATAATCATTCCACAAGCATTATATCCTTATACAGATTTATCCCGCCGATGTTATGCAGGTTTTCGTGTTTGTTTTCTCAGGTTTAACAGGTTATTTTGGACAAGGAGATGTATGTGGAATCAAGCTTATGGCGATGCATTAATCATGGAGCTTCAACATTACTTTGAAAGAAGATCTAACCATGTTACTTCTTTATCCACCGAACGAATCAGGGGAGTATTTGATTTCATTCTTTTACCTTATTTACTTTTACATGTTGTTATTTGAACATTGGGGACAATGTTCATCTTAAGTGTAAGGGGGGGGGGGGTAAAAGTACGATACTTTAGAGAATGCTATTACGCTTGATTTTTGTTTATTTAATAGTAGATGTGTAATAAAACTGAGAGAAACACTTGTTAGGGCAATTTTAGTGCCAAATTTAAAATTTTTTACAACATTTAGGAGTGAAACTTTGATTTTAATGAGCGTCTCACGGATAGGAGTTATATGACTAGCACAAAAAACCGTACCACTAAAAAATTTTCCACCCCCAAATATGTGAGGTTCGCCCCTAGAATTGGTAGGAAAAGCATTTATGCTATGATGTGTGTACCGGTAGCACTTAGATTCTAGAACTTGCGTTAGGACCATTCCGAGGCCACAAGTGAGACTACATTCGTGTAGTTAGATTTACTACATGATAAGAGGCATTAGGATTAACCCATTGTTTTTCACCTGTGTTTTTGTTATAATTACTTTGGCTACATTGGTCAAGTAATTCTCCCACACCCTTTGCGTTGTACTCATTTTTAGTACACGATACCCCTAGTACACCCCTCAGAGCCTATCTTTTCGTTTCGACCTTTAAGCATTCTACTTAAAGGAAGAATTTGTTACACCCCACTAAAATGTACACCCAAATCGCCTTAGCCTACTTTGTATGCACTCATTTTTAGTGCATTATTGTGACAACATTTGTTTAAACCCAAGTTAATTATCTAATTGATTACATGGTTGCTAAGTCGAGTCATATCCTTGTACATATTGTTTTGGGACGATTGGGACTCGTGGGTAAAGTACTAGTGTAATGGAGTAATGGGGAAGAACATCATTTATTACCCCCATATGTGCTAAATATTTTAAAAGTACTCCAAGTTTTTCAATTATCTTAATTCGAGTCATTGGAATAGTTATTTGTAAAGTTATGTAAAAGTTCAAGTGTAAGGGGAATGCAACGCCCCTATGATGTATTATTTTGGATGGTAGGGCAAGAGTGTATGAAAAAAAAAAAAAAAAAAAAAAATCAAGAAAAATACAAAAAAATGAGAAAAAGAAAAGTAGAAAAAAAACATACGGACTACCATCCCGTTTTATTTTATGTTTATTTTATGTTTTTGTTATTTTGTTTTTAGCTTAAGATTGAGTCGAATCTTGGCTTAGCAACATTGTATAGTACATGTAATTAATCAAGATCTTTAACTCGCCACCAGTAAAATATCCCTTATCCAACAAAACCGTGTTTATCATATCCCTACACCTCACGTTATAACCCATGTAAAAGCCCTCTTTGATAGTTTATCTTAGGTGCTTACGCCTAGTGGAGGAGGTTTTCGATCCTTGCCCAAGCCTATGGTAATCTATTTGCTATGACAGGTAGTGAGAGATATTATCCGTTTTCATTTATGAGATTTATTTTGATGACACCTGAGAGATGTGAGTATCTAAACACTACTTGTGAGGTGCTAGTTTGTAATCTCCGTGCTTATTATGATTAAAGTGGAACGACTATTTGTTGTAATTACTTTTATATTAGCGTTAAATGACCCCTAACTTGTATTTTGATTAGAATAAAAGCGCATTTGCTTGAGGACAAGCAAATCTCAAGTGTAAGGGTATTTGATGAAGCGAAAAGTGTACCGCTTTTAGGGGGTCATTTAAGCCCTAAATCGTATTTATTTGATCAAATATTTCCCTAAATCGTTCCTTTTGTCATTTTAGGTACTTTGGAGAAGAAATCTGGAAAAGGAAGCATTTTGGACGTTTTTGGAGCATAAAAGTGAAGAAAACGACAAAGTCTCAAAATTATGCTGGAAAGTACCTTTGACGGCGTCAGGGATTGGTCCAGACGGCGTCATGGCTTGGAAAAAGTGGTGGATATGAAAATTACTCATGATAAGCCAGAGAATTTTGCATGAAAAATCTGACGGCGTCACCCTTTGAAGTGATCAAGGCCATCACGGCTTAAGCTAAAGAGGGACGGCGTCAAGCTCAATTCTGACGGCGTCACCCCTTGATAGGCCAGAGCGGATTTTGGAGCACTAAAGAGGGACGGTGTCAGGAAGGCCATCCGGGAACCCTAAAAGCGGCGAGGTGACGGCGTCAGGATCTATAACGTGACGTCGTCAGCCCTTAAACTCTATATATAGTTTTGCAATTTTTTGTCATTAGTGTGAAACTTATTGTGTGTAACTTTGGAGGAGAAACCCTAAGACGAATTTCTGCCATTTTTAAGGGTTTTCATACCCTTGGATCTCCCATGTTTAATTGAAGATAAGTAATCGTTTAATCAATCAATATGTCTATGTGTTGTTTGATTACATCTTGTTCTTGTCTTTTGATTAACATGCTAGGCTAGATTTATCTTGTGTTTGCTTAGATCTAATGAAACCTAGCTATTGATTATAGGTTATTAGTGTGTTATTAGTTGTATTGGATGATTGTTCATCGATGTTAGGCTTAAGAAAACTGGCTAACTTCCTATTCGGTAACTTGCTTGAACGTCTTAAGAAACATGAACCAATGCGTACTAAGGTTTTTATGGTTGTATTTAATGCATGAGCGAATTCTAGTGATCCCATGTTAGGAGCTTCCTAGCCGGCTCAACATAGGAGTGAAGTAGGAGCTTGTAGAGTTGGGGAAGTACGTACGCCACCCCACGATAGGTATTAAGGAATACACCCGTCATCCACGCAATTAATACACACTAATCAACCGGTAAAAGATAGTTAGGGAGTAAGGAAATCTAAGTAAACACATTTCTCTCCATATAAGTTTCCCCACCTTTTCAATTTCAGTTATTTTATTTTATTTGCATTCGTAGTTATTTGGGTTAGTTGACTAGCAACTAATTCCGCCCACTCTTTCAAACCCGAGATTTTACTTGCTTTCATAAAATTATAAAAACACAAAAAGAATCTTCTCTCACCCTTAGACCTATTAGAGTAGTTTTTCAATCCTAACGACACTATTCCCTGTGGAGAACGATCAATCCCCCGTACTTACCACTACACTATACTACATCGGTCAGGTACACTGCCTGGTGGGGTTGTAAGCCTCTTGAGATCCCTCGAGAGGTAAAACCTGTTGTAAGGTTGCAAAACCACGCATCAAGTTTCATCACAAACTGCTTATCAATCATATTAGAGAGGGTTAATCTAACCAAATAGGCCCCGTCAATATAACCCATCCCATAGGGTCAGAGCACAACATAATCACATCATTCACATACCAACAGCCACAGGTATTCATCACCACAGAACCACCAACTTAATCACATATCACATTCATCACCACAGAGCACAACATAATCACATATCACATACCTGTGGACTGTGGGGTAGGCCAGAGCAGGTATTCATACCACTCATTGGTGGCAGATCAAGGTGTTAACCTACCCACAGCCACATGTATTCATCACCACAGAACCACCAACATAATCACCCACCACAACCTCATAGATCTGGTAAATTAAACAAGAAAACTTTCAATTAATCACATAATCACCCATCACAGACCTCAAAAAACCCAAACCCTAATTTTTATAATTTAGGCATTTTTAAAAAAATTAATAGATCTGATAAATTAAACAAGAAAACATTCAATAAATCACATAATCACCCACCACAGACCCCAAAAACCCCAAACCCTAATTTTTATAATTTAGGCGTTTTTTAAAAAACTAATAGATCTGATAAATTAAACAAGAAAACATTCAATAAATCACATAATCACCCACCACAGACCCCAAAAAACCCAAACCCTAATTTTTATAATTTAGGCATTTTTAAAAAAATTAATAGATCTGATAAATTAAACAAGAAAACATTCAATAAATCACATAATCACCCACCACAGACCCCAAAAAACCCAAACCCTAATTTTTATAATTTAGGCGTTTTTAAAAAAATTAATAGATCTGATAAATTAAACAAGAAAACATTCAATAAATCACATAAAAGTCACGTATCTAACAATTAATCACATAAAAGTCACGTACCCCCAAATTATTTTTACGAAACCCTAATTAGAAACCCCCAATCACACGCGTATTCATTTGATATCACAAGCCTCCCACACACTTACAAACTCTCTCACAAATCACAAATAACATCACATAATATTATTGAATTTAGATCTAAAAACGTTTTTAGATCCAAAAAAAGAGAGAGAAAAGAGAGCAACAGAGAGAGAGAGAGTTTGTGAGTGTGTGGTGTGTGTGTGAGAGGATACCAAATGAATACGCGTGTGTGGTGTGTGTGAGACAGCTGTTTAGCTGATATCAAATGAATACGCGTTTTTTAATTTTAATTTTTTAAAAATTTGTATTAGTTGGTAAAATTTGTATTAGTTTTTATAAAATTTGTATTGGTAAATTAAAAGTTAGTAGTTAAAAATAATTTGTATTAGAATTTATAAAATTTGTATTAGTTAAAAAAAAATTAGTTATAAAAATAGAACCAAATGTTATGTAAAAGTATTGTGTAAAAAAAAACCCTTTTGTAAAAAAAATTATAAAAGTATTAGTTAAAAATGTAAAAATGTAAAAGTTGTAAAAAAAAGGTTGTAATAAAAGTTGTAAAAAAAAGGTTGTAATAAAAGTTGTAAAAAAAAAATAGTTATAAAAGTATTAGTTAAAAAAAGTATGTTATAAAAAATGTTATGTATTTTCAGGTTTTCGGTTCTCACGAGCAAGTAACTGAGTGGGTGAAAAATATAGCTCGTGCGCTCGGTTTCGTAATTGTTAAAAGTAGAACCAAATCAGAAGATGGTCATATGAACGAAATCAATTACATGTGTACAAAGGGTGGGACGTATGAACCTCAAGGTAGTGGAAGACGGAAAACCAAAACATGTAAAACCAATTGTCCATTCAGATTAGTTGCGAAATATCATCGAACAAAAAATTATTGGGTTTTGAGGGTAAAGGATGATACGCATAATCATGATATGCTAGAGTCGTTGCATGGTGTGGCATATGCAATGCGATTAAAGGATGATGAGTTGGGTTTGGTCAAAGAATTGACAGATTATAACGTACGACCAATTAATATACTTTCGACAATAAAGGGTCGTAATCCGGATAACGTGTCTAGCGTTAGAACTATATATAACGCACAAGATAAGTTCCGGAGAGCCATAGTGTAAAACCCCGAAATTTATATAATCCGATAAGACTAAAATACCCTCTGAATTTGAATTTTAAGAACCTATGAAAATTATGTAAGTAACATTTCATGTACCTTAACCTAAGTCCCAATATAATTAATACATTATCTTATAAGCTTTGTACAAAAAAAAAAAAAAAAAAAAAAAAAAAGAAGAAGAAGAACAATGTTATAAGGCCGCCCCCCCCCCCCCCCCCTAACCACAAAGTGGTCCAAGTTCTTGATTGGTAAAGTAAATAATCAACCATTATGTAAATTGATATGTTCCCTAAAAATTTGGCACATTCCCTAAAATCCCACAATCAAAATACACGGTTCTCTCCTTTTCTCTATAACCGAATATCAAAAGAAAATAAACCCTAATCCTCTCAAAAAAAATTTCGGCTATCTTCTTGTCTCTCCTGTATTCGATCAGTAGCAACAACACAAAGGAGTTTTGGTGTGTTCTTGATCTTGTTCTTGTCCAAGGTAATTTTTTTTCCATCAAAATCAATCCATACGAATTTAGAGCAAGCCCTAATCGATTTGTGTCTTGCCTCTTTTTGTCTTCTGCTGTTCGATCCAAAGAAGAAGGAAGGAGAAAAGATCCATTCGTGTGGTATTTTGATCTTGTGTTATCCGTGTTCTTCGTGGGATCTACGAGGGTATTGTATCACATGCTTTGTTCCATCCTTACTCATGTTCTTTTAATTTTAATCGAATTATAAACCACATAGCATGTCACATAAAATCATAAAAGAAAACCCTAAAAATCTTGTGTATGAATCGGACCAGGAGCTTATGTGTTGGAAATCATTCGATTTGATTATGTTAAGACTGATGATAATCGACCTAAATATGTTTTGGATCAATCTATAATCATTATGTGTTAATAATTAAGGAGATAAAATGATAAAACCCTAAGTCATACATGAATCTGTGATGAACTGTTACTGAACTGGAATTTTGTCTGACTTTAACTGGCTGTAACTAATTGATGTGAACGTATATTTTAGTGTTTTAAGAGTCTAAAACTAAGTTCAATGAAATGGCTACCTGGGAAAATTTAGTTTGTAATTTTTGGAGGCCTGGAAGGTTACTTTTTGATTTTTAGAAAATTAAGTGTCAAATCGAATTCGTATGTCTGGAAAATAGGTCTGGGTTTTTGAATTTAATTTCCAAACCGTGTCGAATGAGGATGTTTCCTTTGAACAGGGTAATCTTTAGGATGTCTATTACTTCCTGGAATTTTTGTAGATTTTTTTGAATTTTTCTTAAAAGGTTTCTAATTAATAACTTTTCGTATAGCAAAATTAATCAGAAATCTGGACGAGTTGGTTTAAGTGAATTTTAATCCATAGCTATGTTACTTAATAAAATCTGGAAAAATTAGATAAAATACTTAAGACATTAAAGTATCTCTGGAAATTTTTGGGGAATTTATTTCTGAGTTCTTATATAATTTTCTGTTTATAGAAAACCTAACAATTTCAAGCTTAAAACTGTTAGAACCGGATGAAAAGTATAAAAAGGGTTTTGAAAGGTGTTTCGTGTTATTTTAAAAACTAAAGGGACTAAATGTGTAATTTTATGAAACTTGAGGGTTTGATTCGTGCCACACTTATATTTGAGAGTATAATCTGTAATTTAGTAAAAATGAGGGTTAGTTGTGTAATGATGAACATAATAAAGGTTGAAGTGTAATTTGTATAATTATAAGGTTTATTTTGTGATTTTGGTAAATCAAGGGTGTAATGTGTAAACTATGATACTTAAAGGACGGGAGATGTGATTCTGAATAAATGATGTATTTAAATTAGTAGTTTGCAATATTTTCATTCAAGACCCTTAACTTTGGGATGTTGCAATTAAAAACCCTAACTTATGGAAACGTGTCATATTTAACCTTGAACTTATGTAAAAGGCATTATGAACCTTAACTTACTATCATGGTCATCTTTAATAAGTTGATAAACAGGAATGATAATAACTAAAGTTACTGAATGTGTAAAGTTACCTAAGATGGAGAGAAACTAAAATGAAACCTTATGATTAAGAAACTATGAAATCATAAAGCTATGAAACTTATAAATACAATTATAATTCATGTAGATTCGCTGAAGCGGGAGTAATCTTGTGTTTTGTGATCTGCCTTTGGTTTGTTTTGCTATCGGATAAGGTACGGATACTCTACCCTTTTTAGTAAGGGTGTCTTTTCACCTATGCATTGATGTTGAGCTATGACTTAAACCTTTGCCATGATTCTTTTGACATGAACCTTTTGATATGACCTTGAGATATACCTTCTGATTATGACCTTGAGATGCACCTTGATATGACATTGAGACCTGACTCTTAGTTTGATACCCGAGCCATTTTATGTTACCTAGCCAGGAAGGTAACCTGGCCATGTCTGTGATGCACCACTGGCATGACTCATGTGTGGGTGAGTGATTTCTCACACCGTCCCTCTTATATTATCATATGGCCATTATGACTTTGAGATTATGATTTTGAGATGACTTTGAGTTTGGGGGCGTATGGATTGCAATCCTAGATTTGTATGTTTAGTGGATTTAACTATGACTTTGAGTTATGACTTTGAGGTGACTGGTACTGTGTGCAATACATGCCTTTCACATTTCTGGGAGCTGATCACTCCACCCTTTTGATACATGAGGACACCCCTCATATTATCTGGTTGCCTATGAGGTATCCCCTCTGATTGTGAGACTATGACTTTGAGATTATGATGTTGAGATTATGACTTTGAGTTTCTGGGCTCGTGGTAGATGACTATCCTATATTTTTCCTTACTATTCTTTTGCTTTGATTATGCCTTATGATATTTCCAGTGCTTCATTATATTTCTGTTTCGTTATTCTTTGCTTTGTATATGTATCTGTTCACTGAGCTCTTTAAGCTCAGCCGCACGTTTTCTTTTCGTGTGCGGCAGGTAATAAGCAGGACGACGGGTTTTGGGTATGAGTGAAGAGACTTTTGGACTTAGAAGACTTTGATAGTTATTCTGAAGTAGAGACCATTAGAAGGAGTTGCTTTTGCAGACTTAGTAATTAGCTTTTGTTTTCCCTTGTATCCTTGTGTATTCAGTATTTCATTTGTAACCTTTGAGAATCTTTGTATTACTATTGAATGTATGTTTTGTTTGATCTGATATGAAGCCATTAATGTGATACTTCTACCCTTGCTGGGTTGGGGTGTTACACATAGTAGGTGATAGAACTCCAATTCAAGTCCTTTACTCGCATTTGCGGGATTCAGGGTATACATAATGTGCGGGCTGATGGAAATTGTGGGTTTCGGTGCATTGCCCACAGTCTTACTCAAAACGAAAATAGGTGGGCCGATGTCAGACGTATGTTATTGCAAGAGTTAGATTATCATAGGCGAACGTACATGAGTATGTTCCTGCAACATGACTTTGACCTACTTTCGTATACAATAGACTGGTTCAATGGACCCGCACCTATCGATCGCTGGATGCTGATGCCAATGACGGGGCTGGTTATCGCTTCAGTAATTAACCGGCCTGTTGTATTTATATCCGAGCAAGGTTGGAACACATGTTTTCCGCTTTTTACCAGGCCAAACATATCACATGAAACCGACCCCATTGTGATTGCCCGTATGGGTGCTCACTACATTGTATCGACGCTAGACCCAAATTCTCCACTTCCGCGTAACCACCCACAATGGAGGTATTTCAGACAGCCAGTTGCAGCCGCATGGGAAACTTTATATGAACATCGACTAATGCAGTAAATAATTATACATACAAACCATTGTAAATGATTACTGATTTATGTTGTAAATAATTATACCGACAAAACATTGTAAATAATTATTGATTTATGTTGTAAATAATTATACAGACAAAACATTGTGAATGATTACTGATTTATGTTGTAAATAACTGTTTTTATTATATCGTAAATGATTGAAAATTTATTAAAATTAATAATAACATTATTGATTGATGTTGTAAATTATTATGCAAATTCTTTGGCCAGGTGGAACGAAGAAATCCTTTCTGGTGTCGATGTGATAAAGGATTCATTATAGAACGGAAATCCAGGAAAGAAGGTAGCCGTGGGCGACTGTATTATGCATGTCCTCTTTCAGTGGTAAATAATCATACGTTTTGCTCAGTTATGTAAATAATTTGTCTGTTAAAAATACATTTCTTATAATTTTCTTAACATGTAACAGCCAGGTACAAAAGACTATGGGTGTCGATACTTCATGTGGAAAGATGATTTTGAAAACACGTACTTTAATCAAGCCTCATCTTCAACGCAGTGCTCAAACTGCGTTGCTAAAGATAATGAGATCAAGCTGTTGAAGACAAGAATAAAGACGTTGGAGATGGAGTTAGAATTGGGAAGGAATCCTGAGGATCACGCTTGTCAGTCGGGTGCAAGGCTCCATGATCTTTTAAATGAAATGAATAATCTCCATATGTCATAGATGTTGTTGTTTTTAAATAATATGTATAACGTTGTCGTTTAATTTAATAATAACAGTTGTTGTTGCAATTATTTAATGTGGTAATATTTAACGTGCTATTATACAAACAAAATAATTATACAAAACATTATTAAACACAAACATACAAAATATTATACATATACAAAAAAAAAAAAAAAAAAAAAAAAAAAAAAAAAAAAAAAAAAAAAAAAAAAAAAAAACGGCGCTAAACGACAAAATAAGGTAAAAGTCAAAAAAAATATATATAAAAGTGCACCTAAAAAATAGGCCCCGTATATATAACCAAATAGGCCCCGTGGTTATAACCCATCCCTTTTGTTCCTTGGTTGTCTGAGTTTAGATCATAAGTGCTGAGGGAATAGAGCGGCAAAAGGGAGGTATGACAGGCAAAACAAAATTGTGGAAAACTTAGTACTGAGCAAAAAAATCGAGTTAGAACTAAACCAACGTTGGTGTTTGGGATTGTTTATTTTTCTGCTCGTACTTCTGCTTAAAAATAATATTTTTTGAACAAATGTTTGGATTGGCTTATTCTATTAAAAATGCAATAGAGTATTTGTTTAAAAAATAATTTTAATATAAATTTTCAATCAAGTTCATTTATAAAAAGTTGTAGGTTAAATATGAGTGTAAAAAGTCATTTTAATTCAATATCAAATATTTAACACGAAATAAGCAGCTTCTAACCTGTTTATGAAAACTCTTTTTTTATTATTTTTTTAATATTTTTTTAGAAGAAAAACATGTTGTGTTTAGATGAAAAAAGTAATTTTCGACTTAAAAAAGCAGATAAGAAAAAAAAAAAAAAAAAAAAAAAAAAAAAAAAAAAAAGAGAAGGGCAATCACAAACAACCTCTTAATGCTATGAACTCTATCAAATTTATATAAAAATCAGATTAGTTTGTTATAAATTACATTTATAACATTTTATAAACTTACATCTTTACTCAAATAAACGATGTTAAGTTTATATAAAAGCTAAAAGCGTTAGGTACTCTGCCATGTTATAAGCATTAGGTCTTGTAACACCCCGGTATCCCTTAGTTTTGCCCCTGCATAAAAAGAGAATTAACTTTAACCGATATTTCAAGTTTTTTTGTGTTTTTTTCGACGAAACAACGTCGATGGTATGTCTGAATTACTAGTTCAGAACAACCCCATAGTTCGAGTTAGAATCATAGTACATTTTTTAGACCTATCCGCCTATAAACTAGTTGTACCATATGATTGAGATCGTGGTCCTCGTATGCTAAATTGTCGAAAATACTAATACGAAGACACAAAGACACTAAAACTCATACAACCATCCACCATATTTATTTTTTATATCACAACATCACACGGTTGCATAACCAACCTGTGGTTTTGAGTTCAGTACAAATTACAAAAGAAAGAAGGAAAAGTAAAAAGTTTTTATCAAACACACTAAAACACTGTGATATCGCGTCAAACGCATCACAAGCTAAACCTCTCACGAAGAAAAGTCAACTTGCGACGGTTTAACGCAACAATCGATTGTAATATACCGGATAAGTAAATACCTGGGTCGTAGTCCCAACGAGGCGTGAAATTGAGGATATCGTTTTCGGTTTGGAATTAAAAAGCTTGAAAAGACGAGGGTTGTTCGGGTTTTTTAATATCTAATAAAACAAAATTAAGAAACGCGACGGTAAACGAAAAATGAGCATAAACGTCAAATACTATAAAAACTAACCCAACGGATGCCAAAATAATTTTCCTACGTGCTAAATGATAAAAGAAAATTTTATAAAAAAGAATTATAATTTTCTGATTAATATCTAAATTACTACGAATTAAAAACTAAATTAAAAAGAAAAATAGATTAGAAATGCTAAATGGAAACTAAAAATTACGGAAAAATACAGGAAAATCCTAAGGGTAAAGCTGAACCTAGGAAAAATAAAAGCTAGATACCAGCTTATTTGAATAAGTTGAAATAAGCAGAAACAGGGAATTAAGCTATAAGGACTGAAAAAAGGGTTAAAGGAATTATTGTGTAAAGATATAACACAAAAGTCCCAAGGGCGAGATGGGTGAGGTGTAGTGGTGTTGAGGCTTGGCTTAGCTGAGGTCTGGGGTTCGAACCCCAGTTATGCCAATTTTTTTCTTTTTTTTTCTTTTTACAAACTAGTAAATAAGGTGAAAATAAGTTACTTAAATAACTACAACAATATTTAAAAACTGAGAATGAACTAATAATTAAGCTAAGGAACAAGATCAGTGGGCTTTTAAAATCTACCATGCAGAAAATCAACTAATTAGGATACCCAAAAGCTAATAAGCCAAAAACTAGAACTAACCACATAAGCTAAAAATCTAAGGGGAATAAGCATAGGCTCCAATAATCTAAAAGAGTACTCCTAATAAGAACAAGAAAGCAGTGAATAAGCTACTAAGTGCTGATTCAGATGGGATCAGATTAGCAGACATCAAAACAGGCCAAATGAGGGTGTTTCCAACTTAATAAAAAGCTATGAGATCAAAGTGGAAAATCCCCAAAAGCTTAAATATGACAAGGTAAGCTATCAAGGTTCTTATAAATTGAAAATCAGACAAAAATTAACTTGATAAGAGCTTATAAATTAGCACTCAAAATTGTCTGATCCAGACATTAATGCACTGACTGCATCAGTAGACTAATGGGCTGAGGGACATTTTGAGGGCAATCAATAAGCCATGATCAAGCTAAGAACTAATCTAGGAAGATGAAATCAGCAATGAGAACCTGACAAACACCTTATTGGATGAAATTCAGCATCTTTCAACATCACAATAACACCTACATTGATCAAAGAAAATTTATGCAGTCACTTTATTCACTATGTTCTGTGCAGGCTGTTTGCACATGGCAACCACTTCCTCAAACCTAGGTGAAATCAATCCAAACTTAGCAATCCTTCTGAGCATTTTAGAGAAAACTTATAAATGGCAAAAATAATAATCAAAACAGCTTAATCCTGAATTAAGCTGTTTTCAGCAGACAACTACCTTAACTCTAGCAAAAACACTTGAACCTTTAAATCCTATTAAAACAGCTAACCATAAGCTACAAACTACTGATTTAGACCAAAATAGGCTAGACTAAACTAACTAATTTTGCAAATGAACAGTGATGGGTCAATTTGACCCTGTTTGACCTATAATGTCAAACACCACTTTAAATACTGATAAAACTAAGTAAGGCCAGAACAAGCTTGGTTTTCTGAGGACTAATGTTCTACCAACTATATTAAGGCTGAAATAACAAAAAGAAATCACACTTTAGTACTAAAATAAGCTAAATAAGCAATTTGACCGTATGGTTGACTTTTTGGCAAACTTTGAAATTGAAACTGAATTGAAATTAGAAATAAATAACTACAAAGCTGAATTCAAAATTACAACTGATTTGAATGAAAACCCAGAAATATTTAAGCAACAATAAATTAAAAACGATAATAAATTATATTGAACTACACTAAAATTCTAACTAAAATCTACTCTAAAACTAACTACTGACTATCTAATAATCTTCTTCTGCGGGCTGTGGACCTTTTATATCACTCCCAAAAGCTTCCTTGGTCTCTCCCATCATATCCCAGCCATTGGATTAGATCAAAATCATCTCAGCCCTTGATATGCATTTTGGCGGGAAACTTGGTTAAGTGGGTTTCCAGCTTGGATTAGCACGTGAACAAGGTACTAGCTAGGAGGGGGCAGAAGGTTGAGTGTGTAAGAGAAAAAGGTATGGGGGGGGGGGAACATGTTGTCTGGTAGCTTTTGGCCTGGGGAAAAGTGAGGTGGTTTTGGCGGTAGACGGTTTTGGGAAGAAGGGTTGACCTTTTTTTGTTGACTGGTATTAGTTAAACAAAATGGGGTTGGGCTGTGTTTATGTGGTGGGCTTGAATTGGGTTAAGGGAAAAATGGGATAAGGTTTATTTGTTTTGGGTTTGTTTTTAGTTTTGGGTTTAGTTTTATTAAATGCAAGAAATTTAAACTATTGCTAGTCCCTAGCAATTCGATCATATAAAGTAATGAAAGGATCAAAAGATTACCAAACATACCCCGTTTTGACTTTTTATTAAATGCAAGAAATTTAAACTAGAACTAAAATAAATAAAATGCTTGATTTTCAAAAATGGTATCATGGAACGGGATTCACACAAAATGGGTGTCTCCAGGGAATTGAAATCGTCATTCTCTTTTTTATACTCCCAACTAAGCTTAAACTTATTGTGCTAATGTTTTTGTAAAATGCTAACACTACTTATACTAACAATCTATGTAAGCCGAGACTTAACTTTTCACTCCCACAATTTATTCAAGTTAGGTGACTGTGCTTATTTTCAAAATTTTGACTGCAAAAATTGATATTTATTATGGTTGTTATTTGTTTAAGTCAAATACTAATTTACCGGGAACCTCGAAAATCTAAGGATCGAAAAGGGCCTTTTCCATGTAGCGGCTTTCTTCTCGGCACATCCCAAACCAGTTGGTTTTAGGTGACCAGGCTTTTGACACCCCACAGAGAATAGTACCGGAATCAGCGGAATTTCGATTTCAAAGATTTTGGATATTCCCACTAAGCTAGTATTAAATACTTAAATAGATAACAACAAACGACCATTTAGAGATTAGAGACTCAAAGGTGAGATCACTCCATGTAACGGCTTTCTTCTCGGCACATCCCAAACCAGTTGGTTTTAGGTGACCAGGCTTTTGACACCTCACAGAGAATAGTACCGGAGCTTTCGGGGTCTTTGAAATCAACAATCTACTAAATTACCGTTTAACTTTTATACAAAATTGACGAATCCAAGTTCAACTTCCCATTTAAATTTAAGAGAAAGCAATTTTCCTACATTTATTAACACATACATCTTTATTTTTGCAACATCAAAACTTATTGCATTTTGCAATATCATTCCATTTTTGCATTTTGCTTTTTCATTTTTTTTCATTTTTTTTTAGATATACTTATATATATGCTTTCTCAAAAATTAAAATAAAAAGTTGAACTCGGGCTCTATATCAAAATTGTATAAAAATTTGTTTTGCATAACAACATGATTTTAACGTTCAAACGTTTGAAAACAGCACGTATTTAATCAGATTAGTTATCTTCTGGGAGGAAAAGCCATAGATTACTTGTATAAGCTCTAAAGAGAACCAACTACTCTACGCTTAGCATTTTCATTTGCACAAATCGTAAAACCTTAGTCTAATCGTTAAGGAAGCAGCCAGATCAATACTCTGGCAGAGTCGGGATTCCCTTTGTTCTAACCTAATCAAGACTAAACATAACACAATTTTTTTATTTAAAAACGACAAAAAATTTAAAATTTTGGACAAAAACGGGGGTACTAGGGCACTAGAAGGTACATATGTGACAAAATTCGTGAGAATTCCCCCCCACACTTAGAATTGAATATTGCCCTCAATATTCAAAGTACCGGCTATTATGCCGACACTTTGAACGTAAAAAGGTAATACTAATAGCCAAGTGTGGAACAGAAATCTCCATTTTTCACAAAAAAGGTTAAAAAGATATCCCTAGATAATCGTTAGCAAAGAGATCGGATATTGGGGGGCTGGATTGAAAACAGGTGCATCAATCATCACGATCTAAGGGAAACCTGCAAACAAGAGCAAACAACACACAAACAAAGCACAGTAGAGGAATCCCCCCACACTTAGTGTCAGAAAATAGAAAGAAGTCAGAAACATGGGTTGTCACCCATGTGGTGCTAATGTTTTTGTTAACCGAGTCACTAGCTTGACTCGACCCCGAATTCATTTGTTCTTGGGGAAGCAAGTGGAAGAGAAAATCTCCATCGGACTTTCATTCTAAATGTTTGGATAAACATTGAAGTTCTTGAAAGTTCCACTCCGATGAGATACACCCGGCTCAAAAGGATGATAAATTGAGATGCCGGGGTCAAAAACTTTGTCTTCACTCCCGAACGAGTGAATAAAAGGACAATCTATCGTATAGGAGAAGAAAGGTAGAAAAACTCGAACGACATATGTGAAATCAATATAATGGCGATCATCAAAGGGCAATGTCACATATGTCAAAGAAAGAGTGTCCTCATGAATCTCGGGATTAGGAATTGAGGTCATATCATCAAGTTTATGAGTAAAAGAGTCCTTGACCTCATCATTCTCTAACTCTTCATCAAAGAGAGGATTATTGCTAGAAAAGTACTCGTCATCAAATTCAAAAAGAGAATTTGAATAGACTTCGAGACTTTCATTTGAAACGTCCTCATCAGAAAGTGATTCGTCATCACTAGAGGAAAAATCATCATTTGAATTGAAAAGAGGGTTAGAGAAAATCCTGGAAGTATCCTCAGAAATGTCAAGAGGATCATCATCACAATAAGACCAATCACATTCACTGTAGGATATATCCTCAGACTCACTTGGGATTGGGAAAAGGTTCTCAACACTAGACTTTATGAATTCGTCCGATTCCTTTTCAGGAATAGTGCTGAAATGCTCATCCCCCATAATGAGAGAGTCCTCGGAGTCCATAGACTGTAAGATGGATGTGATTGCAATAGACTGAGGGAGTTGAGAAATAATTTCACTAAAAGGAATAACACTCTCCTCATCGTCCTCCTCATCATTATTGCTAGCATAAATGGCTTTTATACGTTCCATTTTCTCTTCTGCTAGCAATTCTGCAATACTCTTGTCTTCCTGCCTTTTCTGGACAGGTGTGATTGCAGTTGAAGAATTTTCATAATATTCCTTTATTTGAATAGTATCCTCATCATCTTCATCGAGAATGGCAGCCTTAAGAAATTTGGCACGCGTTTCCACTGCTCGTTCTTCGGCTAGCAATTCTGCCATAGATTTTTCATGAGGATGAATGATGGAATACTGTGGGGGTTGGACATTGTCAAAACCGGGTGTATTGTACCAAGGATTAGGTTCTTGATTCCACGGTTGACATTGATAATCGTCATGAGGACCCCCACAAGGAATATTCGGAGCATTTTGAAACGATGTATCATTGAAATTTTGATAGCACGATTCTTGCTCAAATGAATTCTGAGGAAGGTAGCTGAAATCGTTTTGAAAATTTGAATAAGTATTTCCGATTTCAGAAGTGCAACACATGCAAAGTCCATGAGTAAACCCACATCCTTTGCAAAAACATCGTTCACAAAGTGAATCGTCTCCCAACGAATCTCCACATACATAGCAATTTTGCTGTTTGAATGAGAATAGATGGGATTGTGGAGGGTGGTCGGAAAAACTTTGAGAATTATTGAAGGAATTAGGATTTGATTTAATGGGTAATTCACACCAATTACCACAATAACCTCCACACCGCTCACACAAACACTTGTAACAACGATGATCATCACCCAATATACTTTTACAATGAAAACAGTGATAGTCGGGTGACGACATAAGAATTAAACGGATAAGTGATAAGAAGATAGCATTAAACGGGTAGAGGGGTGAGAGATAAAGAATTAAATGAATAATAGGGATAAGAAGAAAATTTTTGGTTTTTTAAGTTTAGAAACTTACAAAAGAAAAAGGAAAATAGATTTGAAAGGAAAATCTTTTTGGGTTTTAATAAGAAAATATTTAAGAGAGAAAACGATAACTTCTCGGAAGAAGGGTCTTCAAGTCACTAATCGTCAAGCCGTAACGATATTGTCGCAACACACCTCCCCGGCAGCGGCGCCATTTTGATATCGCGTCAAACGCATCACAAGCTAAACCTCTCACGAAGAAAAGTCAACTTGCGACGGTTTAACGCAACAATCGATTGTAATATACCGGATAAGTAAATACCCGGGTCGTAGTCCCAACAAGGCGTGAAATTGAGGATATCGTTTTCGGTTTGGAATTAAAATGCTTGAAAAGACGAGGGTTGTTTGGTTTTTTTAATATCTAATAAAACAAAATTAAGAAACGCGACGGTAAACGAAAAATGAGCATAAACGTCAAATACTATAAAAACTAACCCTACGAATGCCAAAATAATTTTCCTACGTGCTAAATGATAAAAGAAAATTTTATAAAAAAGAATTATAATTTTCTGATTAATATCTAAATTACTACGAATTAAAAACTAAATTAAAAAGAAAACTAGATTAAAAATATTAAATGGAAACTAAAAATTACGGAAAAATACAGGAAAATCCTAAGGGTAAAGCTGAACCTAGGAAAAATAAAAGCTAGATCCCAGCTTATTTGAATAAGCTGAAATAAGCTGAAACAGGGAATTAAGCTATAAGGACTGAAAAAGGGTTAAAGGAATTATTGTGTAAAGATATAACACAAAAGTCCCAAGGGCGAGATGGGTGAGGTGTAGTGGTGTTGAGGCTTGGCTTAGCTGAGGTCTGGGGTTCGAACCCCAGTTATGCCATTTTTTTTTTTTTTCTTTTTACAAACTAGTAAATAAGGTGAAAATAAGTTACTTAAATAACTACAACAATATTTAAAAACTGAGAATGAACTAATAATTAAGCTAAGGAACAAGATCAGTGGGCTTTTAAAATCTACCATGCAGAAAATCAACTAATTAGGATACCCAAAAGCTAATAAGCCAAAAACTAGAACTAACCACATAAGCTAAAAATCTAAGGGGAATAAGCATAGGCTCCAATAATCTAAAAGAGTACTCCTAATAAGAACAAGAAAGCAGTGAATAAGCTACTAAGTGCTGATTCAGATGGGATCAGATTAGCAGACATCAAAACAGGCCAAATGAGGGTGTTTCCAACTTAATAAAAAGCTATGAGATCAAAGTGGAAAATCCCCAAAAGCTTAAATATGACAAGGTAAGCTATCAAGGTTCTTATAAATTGAAAATCAGACAAAAATTAACTTGATAAGAGCTTATTAATTAGCACTCAAAATTGTCTGATCCAGACATTAATGCACTGACTGCATCAGTAGACTAATGGGCTGAGGGACATTTTGAGGGCAATCAATAAGCCATGATCAAGCTTAGAACTAATCTAGGAAGATGAAATCAGCAATGAGAACCTGACAAACACCTTATTGGATGAAATTCAGCATCTTTCAACATCACAATAACACCTACATTGATCAAAGAAAATTTATGCAGTCACTTTACTCAATATGTTCTGTGCAGGCTGTTTGCACATGGCAACCACTTCCTCAAACCTAGGTGAAATCAATCCAAACTTAGCAATCCTTCTGAGCATTTTAGAGAGAACTTATAAATGGCAAAAATAATAATCAAAACAACTTAATCCTGAATTAAGCTGTTTTCAGCAGACAACTACCTTAACTCTAGCAAAAACACTTGAACCTTTAAATCCTATTAAAACAGCTAACCATAAGCTACAAACTACTGATTTAGACCAAAATAAGCTAGACTAAACTAACTAATATTGCAAATGAACAGTGATGGGTCAATTTAACCCTGTTTGACCTATAATGCCAAACATCACTTTAAATATTGATAAAACTAAGTAAGGCCAGAACAAGCTTGGTTTTCTG
The DNA here is from genome assembly GCA_021014915.2 of Artemisia tridentata subsp. tridentata. Taxonomy (NCBI): domain Eukaryota; kingdom Viridiplantae; phylum Streptophyta; class Magnoliopsida; order Asterales; family Asteraceae; genus Artemisia; species Artemisia tridentata. The sequence goes on along the minus strand of CP139506.1, from coordinate 322,734,195 downwards.
AGGACTAATGTTCTACCTACTATATTAAGGCTGAAATAACAAAAAGCAATCACACTTTAGTACTGAAATAAGCTAAATAAGCAGTTTGACCGTATGGTTGACTTTTTGGCAAACTTTGAAATTGAAACTGAATTGAAATTAGAAATAAATAGCTACAAAGCTGAATTCAAAATTACAACTGATTTGAATGAAAACCCAGAAATATTTAAGCAACAATAAATTAAAAACGACAATAAATTATATTGAACTACACTAAAATTCTAACTAAAATCTACTCTAAAACTAACTACTGACTATCTAATAATCTTCTTCTGCGGGCTGTGGACCTTTTATATCACTCCCAAAAGCTTCCTTGGTCTCTCCCATCATATCCCAGCCATTGGATTAGATCAAAATCATCTCAGCCCTTGATATGCATTTTGGCGGGAAACTGGGTTAAGTGGGTTTCCAGCTTGGATTAGCACGTGAACAAGGTACTAGCTAGGAGGGGGCAGAAGGTTGAGTGTGTAAGAGAAAAAGGTATGGGGGGGGGGGAAACATGTTGTCTGGTAGCTTTTGGCCTGGGGAAAAGTGAGGTGGTTTTGGCGGTAGACGGTTTTGGGAAGAAGGGTTGACCTTTTTTTGTTGACTGGTATTAGTTAAACAAAATGGGGTTGGGCTGTGTTTATGTGGTGGGCTTGAATTGGGTTAAGGGAAAAATGGGATAAGGTTTATTTGTTTTGGGTTTGTTTTTAGTTTTGGGTTTAGTTTTGGTTAGGATAAAGGGTTAAAGTTTAGGGATTAATGTTGCCAAATATGAAAATTAAAGGACCATTTATGCCAAATTCTGAAAATTATCTCCAAGGACCATTTTTGGCATTTTGACTTTCATGAAAGTTAACTTTTGACACTTGAGCAATTTCCCGGTCCAAACTCGTAAATTTCTTCCCCGTCCTCGGCTTTTCACGATTTTCCAATCTTGTGCTCGGTTTTGTCTGCTTTTGCCCTGTTTTCAATCTTTATATACCTGAAACACATAAAAACACAAACCATGAATATTTGCAACAATATTTGGTCTATTTGGGTGTTTTTGGTCATTTTTTGTGTCTTTTATGGGTATAAAATGATGAGTATTTACACACTCATCACACTGAAACCCTAAACCTTAGATATGAGAGAAAACCCAGACAAAACACACACTGATATGAATAAAATAAAGGCTAAATGTCCTTTTATAGCTCCAATCCAGATTCGTCGGGCACTTCCATTTTTTCCACCTTTGGTACAAATCTTTGAGCATTGATCAACTTTTGTCCTTGAACTCCTGCAAAATATTCAAACACAAACCAGAAACTGTTTTGCAAGTATAAAACAACTATGAGTATATTGCACAACTTACCATTCACAACTCTAATAGCTAATATTTTAGTACCCCCCCTCCCCCCAAATAAGCTATTAGTTGTGTATATCAAGAAGACCAAGTTGAACAACAAATCTAGTATGATCTTCCAAAGACAAACTTTTTTTTGAAAATATGTGCCACATTATGTTCTGATTTAACCTTTACTGTTTTAATTATTTCAGCTGCAACCTTTTCTCTTAAAAATTTTCAAAATATTTTGTCCTCTCACGAAATACATGATTTCCAGCTATCTGAATAGTTGAGCTATTGTTACATTGCATTATTGCAACACTCGTTCCCTCAAAAGTCCACTTTGATTTATTTCTTCTATCCCCGATCCATTTTTGCTTTTCATACCTACATAAAACATAAGTTGAGAACGGTAAGTTCTTACGACTTAGTGAGTAAACGGAATCATTCTAACATAATATAAGCATATCTAAGCATTAGCAAAATGCTAAACCGTCCATTGTCTAAACGGGTCAAAACTTGCAATTACAATGATACTACTATCATGAGCTACTAACATCTTCATATCCAATTTCTAATTCGAATTTTAGTGTGAATATAATATCTAATCATCACACAAAGGCTATGCAACTACATTATGACAATTCTCTCTTGGCTACAAAAGGCACAACGTTTAGTCGTCACACCTACAAGGTGACGGCGTCAGGCACTGTAGAAACATATTTTTCTAGATTTTTGTTTTTCTTTAGAAACTTATTTTCAAAAATTTTCAGAATTTTTAAATTTCTAGATTTCTGTAAACATTTTTTTTTCGAGCATTATATCTTATTCGCTTTCTAGTTTACTTTTTTTATTATGTATAGTGTTTACCACCGATTTTAAGCGGGGTTTCGTGTTTGTTTCCTTATAGATTTACAGGTTATATTGGACAAGAAGATAAAATTATCCAATGATATGCGTTACGTAGAATTCTATCTTCTTGGAGGAGGATTTGACCGTATTTCTGTTTTCCGTTCATACCGAGCTAATCAGGGGAGTACTAGTTTTTTTTATCTCTTTTTTCCTCCTTGTCAATTTTGGTATTTTTTAAGAATATTGGGGACAATGTTCAAGTTAAGTGTAGGGAGGGTAAAAAGGGACACCTTAGAAACTAGTCACACATTTGTTATTTGTCTTGGTCTTTAATAATTGTGTAATAAACCGAAAGAAATACTTGTAAAGGTAATTTTAGCACCATGTTTAAAAAAAATTTATGACATTTACGAGTGAAACCTTAGTGTTAATAAAACGTCTCATGGATAGCAGTTATATAGCTAGCACAAAAACCCTACCACTCAAAAATTTCAACTCGAAAATTTCCGCCCAAAAATGTGAGGTTCACCTTTAGATATTTAGGAAAAAACATTCACCTTTAATGCTTATGAGTGTATCGGTAGGATATAGATTCTAGACCTTGCTTTAGTGATGCATTTCGAGATCGCTAGTGAGATCGCATTCGTGTGATTAGGATTGACTAAATGATAAGAGGCATTAGGATAACCCTTGTTTTAAACATGTTTATTATAATTACATTGGCTACATTGGTCAAGTAATTTGTAACACCCCCTAAATTATGAGTTAACAGCGGAAGACTAATCGGGGTATTACGGGGAGGATCGTAGTCATAATCTTAGAAAATAACTCAAAAGAGGCGTTTTGAAAGTTATTGTCATTCAAATAATAAATTCAGTTACAAAGGTGAAATTTCAGTGTTTGTGATGTCCCATAAAAGGGTGTAGTAATTTGAAATGAATGACATAAATTATTTTACACCACCAAAAACATTAGTTTATTGCCCACTCCGTGCCTTGACTGCTCCGTTAATTACCTGAGATAAACATGCTAAAAGTCAAAAAAATTGTTGAGTGAAATCATAGAGTTTGTAATAGTAATCAGTTTGGAACACAAGTTCATGATTGCCTGTGAATTACAATCATAATTTGTAATGGTGATATTGCAGTTGGATATATTGCCCTAAGTCTCATGACACACAAATGTTAACAGTGTATCGTGAAACGGTGGTGAACACACCAAATTAATGGTGTGAGTTATGGCCCTCGTGTAAGAGATTGCCATCTTCCTATTTCCTTCAAATATAGTGCATTGCGACTAATCCGGCTAGCGACTAAGACTATCCATCCGGCATTAGTGAAATAGGCAGTCAAACTCCAATAAATCTATTCAATATATTCGCGTTCACTCGCAAGTGATTAATGGTTCATGATGTGAGGGGCTTTTGGAAATAGAGTAACTTAGGCAATATCAATTAGGTGAAGCATACATAAAATACTTGTGTTCTATTTTGTAGCATGTATCTCCCCCATAGAGTGTAAAGTTATTAAATGAGTAAAAGTGGGGCTATGACTCACCTTGAGTGTAACTGGCAAAGGTGAAATGTGATATCAAGTGAATTTATGAGAACGGCTCCAACACACGACCTGAATAATAGTGAAGTCTGAGAATTTGATAGTTTTGACTTAATACGAACAATGAGTGTGAAAATGAGTAACGGATAACGATTTGGTTTGTAATGAGAGTGAGTGATATGCTTAAAATGCTTAAAGTTCAAAAATAATATTATATATAATATTATCTTGTTTTTATGTTATTGATTTCATAAATATCGTTTCCTCGAGAGTGGTTGAACGAAACGTTAAGTTTATTCGTTGAAATTCGTTATATAAATATAAACGTAAAGTTTTTAAATACGTTGAACAAATGGTAAAAATGCTCGTGATTGAATGAGAAAGTGTAAAATATGAGATGGAATTGAATATGAAATAAAGTTACTGTTTGGTCCTTGAACTTATACAAAATTTACGCTTTCTACCCTAACGGAGTAAGTTTTGCACCGTCAATCCTTGGTTAGTTATATTTTCACTTTTAATCCAAAAAGGGTCAAATATTACATTTTAAGCCGTCTGCATACTGGATGATCATTTTCTACCAACAAGTTACTGAAATAACAGTTTGGAACATATTTATGTGAAGTTGACAATTTTAACCCGATTTGAAATATATTTTGCAATTTTAGTCCAAAAATCACAAAAATGATACAATAAGTTTTCCGAAAGTTTTAATATCTTTAAAAAGCTTATTTGAGTCTTATTGAACTGCTTATTTGCAAAAAGAGCTTATTTTCTGCTTATTGGGCTTTAACGAGACTAACTAAGGCCCAATAACATTTTATGATTCGTTTAGTTTTAAGGGGTATTGGGCTAGTTCTTGGCTTATTTAATGGACTTAAAAACATATCCAAACAGCTTATAATCACTGCTTATCGAGAGTGCTTAATGGACTGCTTATTGTGTTAACAAGCCCAATCGTATAAATTGGGAGTTTTATAACAGTCCGAGTAGCGATTACTTTAAGGTCATTAAAGGACTTTTAAGAGCTTATAATGGGAGCTTATTTGTATAACTTGTTAGATGATCATGTGGATAATTAGTTCGAGCAATACAAATGATATGTTGTGTGTACGATATGGATTATATAAGACCAATTCTAGTCGAGTAAATACATGGTTCAAAAATAGAAAAAAATGACATATAGATTGTTCGATGCAACATATGATTAAAATGAGTCTTGATATGCATAAAAATGAAGATGTGAGTGTCGAACAAGTATGTACCTCGATATTTTTCTAGCCATCCATGAAGGAGGTCAATATGTAACGAATAAATAACAAGAAACGTAAGAAAAAAATACATAGAAGCTAATATGATTCGAATGAGATTATATACAATGCATGATATATAGAAATTGTGTATAAGAGTAGGAAATTGAGTTCAAAGGACTTACAACACCAAAAGGTAGTGTGTTATACGTGAAAGAGGACTGGAACTCGAGAGATTTGTATGTAATACGTTCGAAAAGTCGCCAATGAATCGATGATCACTTGTTTAAGACTCAAAATGTGGCTCGAATGGCTGGGAAATGACTCTTGCTTCCTTGTGAGGTCTCGGCAGTAAGAATACTTAGAGAGAATTGTGTGTGAAAAGCTTAAGTGTGAATGGGAGTTAATGTATGTGTATCGTGTATATGTATACATGTATTATTTGATTTTTAATGTAAAATATACACCCAACTTGTGTTGATTAGATGTCTAGCGGGGATAAGAGAATATACTCGAGTACTAGTGATACTTAGGGGGGGTTTGTGTGTTGGTTTGGCCATGTTTCAAGTTGTGTATATATATATATATATATATATATATATATATATATATATATATATATATATATATATATATATATATATATATATGTCTCGTTAGACATATAAAGGGTCCAAAGAAAGTTTTTAATGTGACCAAAGTGTAAGAAGGTGAGAAACATTCTTATGAACTCATAATCGACTAGAGAAAATTAAAAGGGCTAGGTGAAAATAAGTTAAATCGAATTAGGTTAAAATGGTGTGAACATATACATGTGTCCAGTGAGACTAGCTTTGCGTCTCGTTTAGTGATCAAGTGTTCGAAATAGAAAGTGAGACTCGACATCCTGATTATTTCGTGTATGAGGATTCGAAAGACGTAAAAAGTTGCATATGTTGTGTGTCGAAATCAAAAGATATCGTGGCCAAGTGTTGTGTGTTTAGCCGAGTGAAATATAAGAAATTATAAAGAGTTAGGTTGGGCTTGAATAGTAACAGGCCAAAAATTGGGCCAGGAATAGTAATGTGATCCGTTTGGTTTATTATTAGTGTGTTGGATTCGTTGTGGTCCGTGTGTGAGCTCGTTCCAAAGTGTTTGTGAATCACATATCAACATGTTTGAATTAATGTAATGTAATAAACAAAATTTTCAAATTTTGCCCATAAAAATGGTTAACTGAACAGTAATGGTAATTAATACTTGATTAACCTTTACAAATTACTGGGAAATTTTACAGGTTGCTACAATACCTACCCGTCAAACAGAATTCCGTCCTGGAATTAAAGTCCAAGATAGTTGTTAGGGTTGTCTAAAGAAATAAGTGTGGGTATTTGTCGCGAATTTGGTCCTCACGTTCCCATGTGTACTCTGGTCCTCGTTTAGAGTTCCATCGAACTTTGACAATGGGAATACGGTTTTGCTTAAGCTGTTTCACCTCTCTGTCCATTATTTCCACTGGTTCTTCTATGAATACGAGTTTGTCATCGAGTCGGATTTCTTTCATTGGGATGACAAGAGTTTCATCTGACAAACATTTCTTCAGTCTTGTGTACTTTACTGAGTTCCTCTGGGAGCTCAAGTTTGTAAGCAACTGGACCAATCCTCTTAAGGATTTTGAATGGTCCAATGTACCTTGGATTCAACTTTTCACACTTTCCAAAGCGTACCTTTCCCTTCCATGGGGAAACTTTTAACATAACCCTGTCACCAACTTGAAATTCCATGGGTTTTCGCCTCACATAGGTGTAACTCTTTTATCTGTCACGAGCGGCTTGTAGTCGTTGTCTGATCTTAAAAATCTTTTCCGTTGTTTCGTGTATCAGTTCTGGTCCTGTGAGTTGTACATCACCAACTTATTCCCAACAAAATGGCGATCTGCACTTTCGATCATAAAGTGCTTCAAATGGTGCCACCTTGATGCTGGCATGGTAACTTTTGTTGTAGGAAAGTTTAGCCAATGGCAAGTGTTTATCCCAACCTTTTCCAAAGTTTATTGCACATGCCCGGAGCATGTCTTCTAAGGTTTGGATTGTTCTTACACTCTGTCCATCAGTCTGAGGGTGATAAGCGGTGCTCATATCTAAACGTGTACCGAGAGCTTTTTGTAGAGTTTGCCAAAATCTTGAGGTAAATCGGCTATCTCTATCTGAGATTATGGAGATTGGAACTCCATATCGAGTCACTATTTCCTTTAGATACAACTGTGCGAGAGTGCTCATCTCGTCAGTTTCCTTGATTGGTAGGAAATGAGCGGACTTGGTGAGACGATCAATGATGACCCAGATGGTGTCCAATCCAGTTGACGTCTTTGGTAATTTAGTGATGAAATCCATTGTAATTCTTTCCCATTTCCATACTGGTAATTCAGGTTGTACAAGCAATCCTGACGGCTTTTTACTTTCCGCCTTGACTCTTGAACAAGTCAAACATTTCCCAACATACTCAGCGATGTCGGCTTTCATGTTTGGCCACCAATTGATCTTTTTGAGATCCTGATACATCTTGTTAGAACCTGGGTGAATGGAGTACTTGGATTTGTGGGATTCATGCATGATGAGGTCACGAATACCTCCGTAGAGAGGAACCCAACTTCTTTCTTTGAAACAAAGCATTCCGTCAGATCTTTTCACGAAACCATTTTCATTCTCTGGCATGCCGTAAATTTTCTCATGGGGTCTGTTCTTTTCTTTGAGAGCTTCTGATTGGGCTATGAGGATTTGTGATGGAAGTGGTGAACAAATGGTCATTCCCAGAGATCGGACTCTGAGTGGTTTGATCCGTTCTTTTCTGCTCAAGGCATCAACCACAACATTCGCTTTCCCAGGGTGATAGCGAATTTCACAATCGTAATCGTGGAGAAATTCTAACCATCGGCGCTGTCTCATGTTTAGCTCCTTTTGATCCAGGATGTGTTGAAGACTTTTGTGATCGGTGAAAACCGTGCACTTGGTACCGTACAAGTAATGTCTCCATATCTTAAGAGCAAAGACCACTGCTCCTAATTCCAGATCATGGGTGGTGTAGTTTTCTTCGTTCTTCTTGAGCTGTCGAGAAGGATAGGCTATTACTTTGCTTTTTTGCCTCAGTACTGCACCTAAACCGTGATGTGATGCATCACAATACACTACGAAGTCTTCACTTCCTTCAGGTAGTGCTTAGATGGGTGCTTCATAGAGTTTTTGCTTCAAGAGTTTGAAAGCTGACTCTTGTTTTTCTTCCCAGATATACTTCTTGTTTTTCTGGGTCAATTCGGTCAAAGGCTTTGCGATCTTTAAAAAATCTCCTATGAACCTTCTGTAGTAACCAGTGAGACCTAAAAATTGACGGATCTCTGTAGGGGTTGTAGGTGATGCCCAATTCTTAACTGCTTCAATCTTGGCAGGGTCTACGTGGATACCTTGACTGTTGATAATAAGGCCAAGAAATTGTACCATTGGAATCTAAAAAATCACATTTAGAGAATTTAGCGTACAACTTTTCATTCTTGAGCACCTCCAAAATGGTTCTCAAGTGTTCAGCATGTTCTTCCTTGCTGCGTGAGTAAATTAGGATGTCATCGATGAACACGATCACGAATTTATCCTAGTATGGTTTGCATACTCGGTTCATTAAATCCATGAACACTGCGGGTGCATTGGTGAGACCAAATGGCATTACTTGAAATTCATAATGCCCGTACCGCGTTCTGAAGGCTGTTTTGGGAATGTCTTCTTCCCTGAGTCTTAGCTGATGATATCCCGATCTCAGATCAATTTTTGAGTAGACACTCGATCCTTGCAACTGGTCAAATAAATCATCAATCCTGGGCAATGGATATCGATTCTTCACTGTGAGTTTGTTCAACTCCCTATAATCAATACACATTCGGAACGTTCCGTCTTTCTTCTTGACAAATAAGACCAGTGCTCCCCAAGGTGATGAACTTGGTCGGATAAATCATTTATCTGACAGCTCTTTCAACTGCTCAGACAGTTCTTTCATTTCGGAAGGTGCCAACCGATAAGGTGCTTTTGCAACTGGTGCTGCTCCAGGCACTAAATCAATTTGAAATTCTACTTGCCGAACTGGTGGAATACCCGGCAAATCTTCCGGAAATACATCAGAAAAGTCCTTGACAACTGGCACTTCTTAAAGTTGTTTCCCTTTTGATTCATTCTCCGTCACCTGAACCAAAAACACGTGACATCCTTTGTTCATGTACTTCATCGTCTTGATATAAGAGATGATGTTGAGTCGAGTTTTGCTGTGATTGCCACGAACGATAAGAGTTTCACTATTAAGTGGAATTTGGACGACCATCTCGTCACAGATGATTCTGGCATGGTGCTTGGATAACCAATCCATGCCAATGACGACGTCAAAGCTACCGAGTTGAATAGGCATGAGATCAATGAGAAAAGGTTTGTTTAGAAGTGTTAGGGTGCAACCTTGGATCATTGTATTGGTGCCTATGAGGTTTCCGTTAGCTATTTCGATTTCGTATGTAGTGTCTAGTTCTACTGGGGAAATATTAAGCAGTGAAGCAAATGAAGTAGACACAAAGCTCTTATCAGCTCCGGAATCAAATAATATTTTAGCACTTTGTTGGTTTAGTAAGAATGTACCCGTGAAGACGTCGGGGTCCTGTGGTGCGTTTCCGTCACCGAGCACATATGCTCTCCCACGAGCAACGTTGTTCTGATTTTGTTTTGGGCAGTTGCTCCTGTAGTGCCCTTTCTCACCACAACCGTGGCACACTATTGCTACGGGATGTAAACCAGTGTGATGTAGTTTACATTGATTGCACTAGGGTTGTGTTCCGGTATAAACTTTTTCCCCTGTAGGTGCAGCAACATAAGCTCTAGCAACTTCCTGTCTGCGATTCTGTTGGTGGTGGTGGTTGTTGCGATTATGTTGGTAGTTATGGTTACGGTTGTTGTTGTTAGGGTTCCTGTTGTTTTGGTTGTAGTTGTTGTGGTTGTTGTTATTGTTGGGGTTCTTGTTGTTGTTCTGGTTGTTGTTGTTGTTGTTGTGGGTGGTAGTTCCACGATCATCTAGCCTTCGCTTGTGATCATTGTTTGCAGAGTTAGAACTCCGTTTGATTTCCCGCTCCATTAACCGTTGAGCTATTGTGATAGCTTCCTCCAGATTTGTTGGTTTTGATGAGGTGACATTTCTCTCGATGCTTCGAGGCAGTCCCTCGACGTACTTCTCCAGTGCTCTTTCAATATCTGGCACCATAGTTGGACATAGTACCGACAGTTCTTGGAATCTTCTGTTGTAGGTTCTTATATCGTTTCCCCATATAATCAACTGGTGGAATTTTTCCTCCAGTTTCTTGATTTCTGTACGAGGGCAGTATTTCTTTAGCATTTTTGTTTTCAGTTCGGCCCAGGAAATCCGATATACTTCTTCCATACCCATGGTCTGGGTGGTAGCTTTCCACCATGATGATTCATCTTCTAGAAGAGTCCCCGTAGCGAAGGTGACATTGCTGTTATCTGGACAGTTGCACCTCATGAATACCGTTTCGGTACGCTCAAACCACTAAGCTTGTTCGGTGACTCCTTCGGAACCTTTGAAATAAGTTGGCTGGCAACTCATGAAATCTTTATATGTGCACTTGCGAGATGCAGATGCCTCACTTTCAGCTGTTGATCGGTTGTTGTTACTCGAGCGGGCTATGGTAGCCGCTTGAGTCTCTAGAGCTGCAGCAACGCTATCTGCTACCAGTTTCTGGATAGCTGCAGGAGTCATTGCCGTTGCGGGAGTGGTAGTTTCCTTTCTTGTGTGAGCCATAGTTCTATTAATGCCACAAGAAAACACAGATTTAGAATTCACATAATGACCATGTTAGAATGAATTGAGTAATAGGGTGATTTTATACAAGTCCTAACAATATTGTCATAATGTGAAATCACAACCAACTGAGAATCATAAATTTCTGACATGTTTGGGTACTATCGTAAGTAAATGATCAACTCTTGGTATAGGATTGCTAAGGAACAAAGTGATTTATCATCTACAAAAGCTGAAGTTCAGCAACTTTCTCTTCATTCATCAAGTTTCTTTTGAAATTTCCTTTATTATAAGTTTGAAATTACATCCCAATTGTAACATTCAAAGAACCATAACAATCACAAGTAACATCACGACATGTCTGAATACAATCACAATACACATGAACAACCACAGTAGCATAAATCAACATCAACATATAGTAAATCATAACCAACAACATATATTAATAACTTGAATCAATTGTGTTACAAAACTGAATGATTACAAGGTCCTTTATTAATGCCACATGCGGCAGGTTAAGATGCCTCAAAACTATACAGATGTATACTATGCCTAGCTACTGGAAGTCTCATCCATAGGCCCTGTGAGCTCTGAAATCTGATCCAGAAGTCTCTGCATGTCGGTCTGATGCTGAAGCTGCATGTCCTCCACGAGGTTCTCTAATGTATCGGCTCTGCGGCGCGCTTGTAAAGCTTCCCCAATCTGCCTCTGTCCCTCCCATTGTAGGACTGTCATGTGGGAGCGTGTCTCGAACATCTCTGACTGTATCCTAGTCAGACCGTCCTGAAGATCCATCCTATCGGATACGAGGCTGTGTAGGGTGCCGTCGGCCATCTCAGGGCGGTCGAGCGGTGTTCTGTCAACTATGATCAGGAGTGTATCGATCTGCTCCTCATGACGCTCCAGACGTGTCATGATGGTGGATGGGGTAGGTGTGCAGGCTACTGCTGCCCGGGAGCTCTCTCTAGTCTCGAAGACTCGGGCTGGAGGAGTGAAACCAGGTGGAAAATATTAATTATGATGAAGGCGAATGACTAGGACCTGCTATACAGGCCCGGTTCTGAGAGGGTTGATCCTCCTCTGGAATCGGCTCCCGTTGGTGGGGTACAAACGGGTAAGATTCTGTGAGTAGGTTGAACAGGTGGTCGGGTCAAACCGACGGTGGCGGGGGTGATGATAGTAGTGGTGGCAATGCATACTGATACTCAGGTGATAAGGGGGTGTCATCCTGATCATGTCCAGGGGTGAAGTAGGAGATATGGGTGGTGATGGTGGTATAATCGGAACTATAGGTAGTCGTACCCTCTTGCGAGGTGTATGCATCCTGATAGGACCATTGGGGTGGCTCCAAAATGGTGTCATAAATAGTTCGGGCACATAGGGTTCTAAGATCCTGACTCGTCTGTGCCAGACTACTGGTGCAGGTGGGGGTGGGGGAGTAGGTAATGGTGTCTCTGAATCTTCTGCAGGCAGCCATTGCTGTGTCTGCATGTACTGGTCATCAGTAAGTGGGAGAAACTGGACGGTTCTCCGGGTGTGGTGGTGAGATATATGCCTGTCTAGCTAGTATATACGGGTCTTCAGATATGGGTGAATCTGGGTTACCTGGTGCAACAGGTGTCCTGGGTGGTGTAGCGACGACTTCACCTTCCTAAAAGGGCTCCGTTTCGTCTGAAGTGGTGTTCGACACTGTAGCGATCGAAGTGCTAGGAACTATGGGTGAGGTGATAGATTATAAGGTGTCCTCGGACTCCATGTCTGATGATGAGGTGCTAAGGTGTGATACTGTAGACATGGTACTGTAATGACCCGAAAGTAGTAAATGTAAGTAATCAATAACATCAAGTGTGTGAAAATCAATGTGAAATAATCAAGTGTGTGAAGATTAATGTGAAATAATCTTGATAGGTAATATATTGAACACGGAGTTTGTGAAATATGCAGGCACGGAGGGCGTAAAGTGGTATGGTGTAAAATGATTCATTTTGAAAGTATAGTTATAGTCCAATGTTTGAAAACATTTGGTTCTCTATAACTATGTCTCTGATGCCAATCTGTAACACCCCCTAAATTATGAGTTAACAGCGGAAGACTAATCAGGGTATTACGGGGAGGATAGTAGTCATAATCATAGAAAATGACTCAAAAGAGGCGTTTGGAAAGCTATTGTCATTCAAATAATAAATTCAGTTACAAAGGTGAAATTTCAGTGTTGTGATGTCCCATAAAAGGGGTAGCAGTTTGAAATGAATGACATAATTTGTTTTAAACCACCAAAAACATCAGTTTATTGCCCACTCCGTGCCTTGACTGCTCCGTTAATTACCTGAGATAAACATGCTAAAAGTCAACAAAATTGTTGAGTGAAATCATAGAGTTTGTAATAGTAATCAGTTTGGAACACAAGTTCTTGATTGCCTGTGAATTACAATCATAATTTGAAATGGTGATATTGTAGTTGGATATATTGCCCTAAGTCTCATGACATGCAAACGTTAACAGTGTACCGTGAAACGGTGGTGAACACACCAAATTAATGGTGTGAGTTATGGCCCTCATGTAGGAGATTGTCATCTTCCTATTTCCTTCAAATATAGTGCATTGCAACTAATCCGGCTAGCAACTAAGACTATCCATCCGACATAAGTGGAATAGGCAGTCAGCCTCCAATAGATCTATTCACTATATTCGCGTTCACTCGCAAGTGATTAATGGTTAATGATGTGAGGGGCTTTTGGCAATAGAGTAACTTAGGCGATATCAACCAGGTGAAGCATACAGAAAATACTTGTGTTCTATTTTGTAGCATGTATCTCCTCCATAGAGTGTAAAGTTATTAAATGAGAAAAGTGGGGCTATGACTTACCTTGAGTGTAACTGGCAAAGGTGAAATGTGATATCAAGTGAATTTATGGGAACGGCTCCAACACACGACCTCAATAATAGTGAAGTCTGAGAATTTGATAGTTTTGACTTAATACGAACAATGAGTGTGAAAATGAGTAACGGATAACGATTTGGTTTGTGATGAGTGATGCGTGTACGTTTGTATTGCTCTAATTTATACCCACGGTATGTCGTTGTGGTTTTAGCAGTATTCAAGTTTTAAATTTATATTTAGCCGACTTATCAATAACACACACTTTAACGAGCAGTGTACCCGGTCAGTATGAATATAATGGTAAGTAGAGTGTCGATCACTAAGAGTGGAACGTATTATCTAGTTATTCTAATCAGTATTTTAATATCTTAAGTTAGCTATACAACCTAATCTAACGCAAGGGGGGTTCAGCCTGAGAGACTGGCACGGTTTGGTTATAATTAAATAATAAACTAAACTAACAAGCATGAATCAGCGATTAGCACACACGTACACAGATAGATACTTGAGACAATAAGAAGACCTGTCCTGATAATTAAGTAGCTTGTCACTTGTTTTATTGCTAGTTTTATATGAAATGTATAGTTCGATGCGACGCACCGAGAGTTAAACCTTTCTCGTTGGCTCTAATCTTATCGGCGAGTAAACCCTTAATGATTACTTATGTCTATCCCACTATCCTAAAACTATAGAATAAATAGGTGAGGAAGGGGCATGGCGACCCAAGCAATGCTCAGCTAGACACAGAGGTTATCAATGCACTAATAAAAGTCACCAAAGACATAAACATATAAACTTTAATTAATGGGAAAACAATTTTAAGGGGTGCCCATGGTTTTCCGTAGTCACATGGAATCGGCCCATCAATCCTGATGAATTAAAGTGTACTAATACAATAAAACAAAACTACTTAATGAATTGAATACATGCAGGACCTTCTTACAGCTCTTGTATCTTCGTTTAAGGCGTGTCTTGTGCTGCTAATCGTCTGACTTCGTCCTAGGGTTTCTTCTGTCTTTTGCTAAGTCTCGTACTTAGTATATTGCACACAAAATTCGTCTGACTTTGGGGTATTTATAGTTTCTGTCTGAGGGTTAGATGCGGCGCATAGGATAAGTAGATGCGGCGCATTGAATTAACTTCACGTGGGGTCCAAGATTAATATATTCAGGAATACTCGTACACCGCCTTAAGATGCGGCGTAACTCCATTTATCTATGCGACGCATGTCCTTTGCTGTCTTGGATCGTAACTTGTGAAATCTTGATAGTGATGCGCCGTATGTAAGAAGTAGGATGCGGCGTATCTGGAGCAGAATGATCTTGATCTTGTACATTTCAGTAGACTCTTAATATCGTGCTTGTTTTGCTCCATAATTAGTCCAAAATCGCCAAGTTTCACATGGTACTTGTTTTTACCTGAGAATTACAAAAGTAAACATTAACGTATCAATTCTCACAGATAATATAATAAAACAAGTCAAATAAATAGGATAAATGATGGTAATAAAATGTACTTATTTGAGTTCATCAAATATCCCCCCACTTGAACTTTACTTGTCCCCAAGTAAACCTTAGAATAAATCTTATGAAAATGTATCCTAAAAGATATTAGGATTTATTTTTATATTTAAGCATGTATTCGTTTTTTGTCATAATTGCACAACCAAACACTTTACGAATTAGAAATAAAATAAAATATTTTGATAAAAGCAAATCTAATCGTTTAACTGTCCAGTCGTGACGAATATTCTATCATAAGCTTGGCAAGTATACGCATCTCCCCCACTAAAGCCAAGGAATAACAAGTCTAAAGCGGTAAAAAGGGTTTGTTGGTTAAGGATTAATCATTCTTCTTAATCTCTATCGATCTCAAATTCCAGAAAAGGCGACAAAATCACAAATACATGATCGAATTCACGAACACGATACTTGCAATTGCTCAAATCCTTAACTCGAATGGGCTAAAGATAGGGCCAAGTAATCTTTACCAATAATATTATATCAAAAATGGCGACAAAATCATAAATACATAGCCGAATCCACGACTACGATACTTAAGATTGCTCAAATCCCTAATCTCAATAAATCAAAGGTTTGGATAAAGAATGATATAGGGTATGGATAACATTTGGGATACAAATTGGTGTAAAATGAAAAATAAACAAAACAGATAAATTAAAATCCTAAGTGTGGTAAATTGCTTTCCCAACCATCCCATGAATAAGACTCATATCATTGAATAACTCACGCTTTAACACTTGAAACACACGCTTTAGGTAGACACGAATTATACTCAACAAGATCTCAATCAAAGAATAACCTTAGTTGGCGTTCCCATAACGGCCAACTCCCATTCAATCCATAAATATAATATATAACAAATAGTGGTGATATCGACCACTTAATACAAAACTTTACATGAGTTGGTTAAAACAAACTTCCAACTTTTTTTCTTTTTCTATTTTTTTTTTTTTTTTTTTTTTTTTTTTTTTCATATCAACATATAAACATAGATGTGTAAAATTTCACCACATCACTATAATGATAACTCTGGATAATTTTTCCATACTTTTCATACTTTCAGAAATAACTGTAATAGCGAAAGTAGTAAACACACAAAAAATAAACTCAAAGATATACAATTTTTACTTTCATACCAATTGCATTGTGCAATTTCCTGACTCAACCAAAGATAATGAATTACGCACGCGAACACAGGTAAAGTAAGGAAACACACTTTGCCTAAAGCAATTAACCAACCACGGATATTAATCTACAGGGTAGGCTAAGGTGTAAGGGTGTTAACGAAACATTATAACAAAGGTGTAAGAAACGAAAGGAATGGCTCTGAGTGTTTTTCTAGGGGTATCTTACTCTAAAAGTGAGAGTAACAAAAGGGTTTATACGGGGGTTAACTAACCAGTGTAGTTAGTTAATATTACATAACATATGAAGGCTATTTGGGTGTAATCCTAGAAATTTACCAATTTAGACAAGTCATTCCAATTATGTAGATAATACTTATTATGGTGGTCTCGAATAGTATACAAGCCAAGTTCTAAAGTTTACAAGTCACCGGCACACTCATAGATTTGTGAATTTTGAAAAGTTCACAATTTTTGAAATAATGTTATGTGTGCAGCTATGTAATTTAGACTTTAAACAAAAACATGCTAAAAATTTTAAATTTTGATATATTAAGCGCATTTTAAGCATATTTTGAAAGTTTTGGACAAGTAAGTGTTCTAATTCTCCAATCCCCCCACTTAAGTTAAACAACGTCCTCGTTGTTTGTGTCAAAGATTAAAAAAAACTAGAAAATAAAAGAATTAGAACAGAAAAACTCCCCTGAGATTTGCTCGGTATGATCCTCCATTATTTCTATAAGAGCAAAAATCATCTTTCTTGTGGATGAGAACGTTTAAGCTTCATAGATGATGTGTCCACAAGAAATGCAGGAATCTATAATACCATCAAGACTTAAACACACCTGAATTAAGAAGGTTCAAACTTGCATAATACATTAGTAGTTAGTAAAAATAAAACTTAAAAATTAAACTGAAAATCATCAGGTCAGTCGATACGCCGTATCTTATGGAAGAAGATACGCCGTATCGAGCCTGGAATAAATACGAATCAGAATAGAAGATGCGTCGCATCCTTAACCAGGGATGCACCGCATTAAAATACTGACAGAAAGTTTTAAAGTCCAAAGTAAAAATGCAGAAAATTAAATAAGATATGACCATTGCAGGCGATGCGCCGCATCTTAGGATGGAGATGCGCCGTATCTTCTGCGGGCCTGACAGACTTGACACAGAACAGAAAGTAAAAATTTTCCGGGTTGTCTCCCGGTTAGTACTTGTCTTTATTCCAGAGTCTTCAAGTTAGACTCACGTTCAGCTCCTTATTTTGTTCTTGTTACGTGCCATCCTTCTTCTTTCATCCGAAAGATGTTCCCGTATAGCTCCGCAACATTTTCTTCCGTACGACTTAATCTAATAAATTTTTTGGTCTTTGTCGCAACATATTCTTCATCAGATCCCAAAGAATATTTGATGATTTTAAATTTTTCAGAAATAATCATGGGTGGCTTATTATAAGGGATCCCAAGTAGTCGACACTTTCTTTTGATGTATTCTTCTTCGTCTTTATCAACAAACTCGAAATAAGGATCCTTATTCAAATAGTCATCAAGTTCATCAATCAATTCTTCTTGCGACTCATCGTTATTATCATAGGGATCATAATTAGCCACGTTAAAGGATTGATAATAATCTTGAATCTCATCCCACTCTTTTTTCAATTCCCATTGTAAGCGTTGACTAAGTTTTGTGTAATCATCAAATTGTCCATGCACCCATTCCCAGAAATTAATGTCCGATGCTCCCTTAAGTTCTTTTAAGTAGTTGATTCTACCTTTTTCTTGCAAAGCCTCTGCTTTACGTGGGCAGTCTTCAACCTTTTCATACCAATCGTCGTCTTCAAAGTATACATCGTTTCCAACCTGTTTCATTCCAATTATACTTCCCCCATTATAGGTTCCATCATTCTTATAATCACAGGTCGGCCATACACTACTCCCATCCTTGAAATGGAAAGTGTTACAAGTGTGATGAATATGCTCAAATTCCCATGGTTTATCCCAAACCCATGGTATCTGGTCATTCCATTCGTAGTACCAGGTGTTTTTGAAATCATCATAAGTTTTGAATCCTGGTAGATCTCCAGTTAGCACATCAGCGTCGACTTGAAGAAGGTAATTAAATTCTTTAAATTGTTTGCACAAAGGTGTCTCATAATTGAACACATCAATGTCAATGCTGAATAATTCTTCAACTCCTTCCTCAATTGTAGAATTGTCATCCGACGATCCATTGTTGCTCTCTACTTCCTCATCTTCCCCTCTCATCCAATATACCCATAACACATCTTTAGTAGCTCGGTCCATGTTCTTATGGTTATTGAACTTACTAGCTAACCAAATTGAAAAATCAACATTACTAGGATCGTGGTTAACGTCAAATCTAGTGTTACCAATCATGTTCCTTCTTATCTCCATGAACTCATTAAATTGTTCTTTAAAACTTCGTGTCAACCATGAGGTCACAATCCTTTTGACTTCATTCGTAGGAGCAAATTTGGGATTGACGTATTTAATTTCAAGCCACTCTTCTAAAGAGATATCCATCAACCTTACCAACTTTCCATGAAATAGTATTTTCGATTCAGCATACATTCTTTCGTTATCCAGATAGCTTTTATCTAATCCCCAATACTGTTCAGAATAAGGCATATAAGAAGTTTGTAAAGGTTGGACTTCATAGCTTTTGTTGCTTGATTCGTTGACTACATTTGCAGAGTTCATGTATTTAATTTGGAATTTCCCATCTTTTTCTTCGATTGTAGTCCAAGTTAATCCCTTAGATTCAATGATGGGCTATAAGAGTAACAATTCATCTTCAGTGTAGCTCATTAGTAAATCATAAGAGAATATCCCATCTTCAATATTTCATAAGCGTTGGAATTCCATATAAGTAGCTTCAAGAGGGGTCTCCCAAGAGAATAAATCGGCATTAATCATGAGCACATTGAAGTTGACATCATCAAAAACTTCCCTTTCGAATGAATCCGAAAGCAAGAGTTCCATAGCAAGATATCCGTTCACTGACATGTCTTCCATAGCAAAGCCTGTCATCATAGGTAAAATCGTCAGTAGGATTTGTTCGCTAGAAGAGAAATTAATGAATTTAGAAACGGATATAAAGAATAAAAATTACTGATATCTGCAGATGATGCGCCGTATCCAAAACGTTGGATACGCCGTATCTTATAATCGTTAAAATTCAATCAGACTTTTATTCAGAAAGCAGATACGCCGCTTATAATTTTAGAATGCGCCGTATTAGTTTAATTATCAAAAATCGACGTATCTAATTTTAGCAAATATATCCGGTTTTTGATTTAGAAGATGCGCCGTATCGAAAAAAATCGATGCGTCGTATCTGTTTAAATGTCCGAAAACCTGTTTTTAATTTAAATAGACAATACGCCGTATCTGCTAAAACAGATGCGTCGTATGGCGTTACGGTTTAGAAAAATTTCTTATTAAAAACAAAATACGCCGTATCTTGGGGAAAGATGCGTCGTATCGAATTTATTAAACGTGTTGTATTTTATAAAAATTAAACGCAATACGCCGTATCTAAGAAAATAGATGCGCCGTATCGTTTATATTAGCTCAGTACAACGATAGCAGAATACAGAAAATAGAAAAATAAAAACAAAAAATAAAATCAAACGAAAAGAAACAAAAATTAAAGAAAATGAAAACACAAAAAAAAAAAAAAAAAAATGCAAATAATACAATGAATGCAAATTAACTAATATACAACGGGGTTAGCGGTTAAAATCTAAAAATTAAAAAGAAAAAACTAATTAAAATACTAATCAAATTAACAGATAATAACAATTCACTCCCCGGCAACGGCGCCAAAAACTTGATGCGTGTGCGTTTGTATTGCTCTAATTTATACCCACGGTATGTCGTTGTGGTTTTAGCAGTATTCAAGTTTTAAATTTATATTTAGCCGACTTATCAATAACACACACTTTAACGAGCAGTGTACCCGTCAGTATGAATATAATGGTAAGTAGAGTGTCGATCACTAAGAGTGGAACGTATTATCTAGTTATTCTAATCAGTATTTTAATATCTTAAGTTAGCTATACAACCTAATCTAACGCAAGGGGGGTTCAGCCTGAGAGACTGGCACGGTTTGGTTATAATTAAATAATAAACTAAACTAACTAGCACGAATCAGCGATTAGCACACACGTACACAAATAGATACTTGAGACAATAAGAAGACCTGTCCTGATAATTAAGTAGCTTGTCACTTGTTTTATTGCTAGTTTTATATGAAGTGTATAGTTCGATGTGACGCACCGAGAGTTAAACCTTTCTCGTTGGCTTTAATCTTATCGGCGAGTAAACCCTTAATGATTACTTATGTCTATCCCACTATCCTAAAACGATAGAATAAATAGGCGAGGAAGGGGCATGGCGACCCAAGCAATGCTCAGCTAGACACAGAGGTTATCAATGCACTAATAAAAGTCACCAAAGACATCAACATATAAACTTTAATTAATGGGAAAGCAATTTTAAGGGGTGCCCATGGTTTTCCGTAGTCACATGGAATCGGCCCATCAATCCTGATGAATTAAAGTGTACTAATACAATAAAACAAAACTACTTAATGAATTGAATACATGCAGGACCTTCTTACAGCTCTTGTATCTTCGTTTAGGGCGTGTCTTGTGCTGCTAATCGTCTGACTTCGTCCTAGGGTTTCTTCTGTCTTTTGCTAAGTCTCGTACTTGGTATATTGCACACAAAATTCGTCTGACTTTGGGGTATTTATAGTTTCTGTCTGAGGGTTAGATGCGGCGCATTGACTTAACTTCGCGTGGGGTCCAAGATTAATATATTCAGGAATACTCGTACACCGCCTTAAGATGCGGCGTAACTCCATTTATCTATGCGGCGCATGTCCTTTGCTGTCTTGGATCGTAACTTGTGAAATCTTGATAGTGATGCGCCGTATGTAAGAAGTAGGATGCGGCGTATCTGGAGCAGAATGATCTTGATCTTGTACATTTCAGTAGACTCTTAATATCTTGCTTGTTTTGCTCCATAATTAGTCCAAAATCGCCAAGTTTCACATAGTACTTGTTTTTACCTGAGAATTACAAAAGTAAATATTAACGTATCAATTCTCACAGATAATATAATAAAACAAGTCAAATAAATAGGATAAATGATGGTAATAAAATGTACTTATTTGAGTTCATCAATGAGAGTGAGTGATATGCTTAAAATGCTTAAAGTTCAAAAATAATATTATATATATAATATTATCTTATTTTTATGTTATTGAATTCATAAATATCGTTTCCTCGAGAGTGGTTGAACGAAACGTTAAGTTTATTCGTTGAAATTCGTTATATAAATATAAACGTAACGTTTTTAAATACGTTGAACAAATGGTAAAAATGCTCGTGATTGAATGAGAAAGTGTAAAATATGAGATGGAATTGAATATGAAATAAAGTTACTGTTTAGTCCTTGAACTTATACATAATTTACACTTTCTACACTAACGGAGTAAGTTTTGCACCGTTAGTCCTTGGTTAATTATATTTTCACTTTTAGTCCAAAAAGGGTCAAATATTACATTTTAAGCCTTCTGTTAACTGGATGATCATTTTCTACCCACAAGTTACTGAAATAACAGTTTGGAACATATTTATGTGAAGTTGACAATTTTAACCCGATTTGAAATATATTTTGCAATTTTAGTCCAAAAAGTTTTTTTCAAAAATTTTAATATCTTTAAAAAGCTTATTTGAGTCTTATTGAACTGCTTATTTGCAAAAAGAGCTTATTTTCTGCTTATTGGGCTTTAACGAGACTAACTAAGGCCCAATAACATTTTATGATTCGTTGAGTTTTAAGGGGTATTGGGCTTGTTCTTGGGCTTATTTAATGGACTTAAAAACATATCCAAACAGCTTATAATCACTGCTTATCGAGAGTGCTTAATGGACTACTTATTGGGTTAACAAGCCCAACCGTATAAAATGGGAGTTTTATAACAGCCCGAGTAGCGATTACTTTAAGGTCATTAAAGGACTTTTAAGAGCTTATAATGGGAGCTTATTTGTACAGCTTGTTAGATGAGCATGTGGATAATTAGTTCGAGCAATAAAAATGATATGTTGTGTGTACGATATGGATTATATAAGACCAATTCTAGTCGAGTAAATACATGGTTCAAAAATATAAAAAAAAATGACATATAGAGATTGTTCGATGCAACATATGATTAAAATGAGTCTCGATATGCATAAAAATGAAGATGTAAGTGTCGAACAAGTATGTAACTCGATATTTTTCTAGCCATCCATGAAGGAGGTCAAACATGTAACGAATAAATAACAAGGAACGTAAGAAAAAAATGCATAGAAGCTAATATGATTCGAATGAGATTATATACAATGCATGATATATAGAAATTGTGGATAAGAGTAGGAAATTGAGTTCAAAGGACTTACAACACCAAAAGG
Organism: Artemisia tridentata subsp. tridentata; assembly: GCA_021014915.2. Classification (NCBI taxonomy): domain Eukaryota; kingdom Viridiplantae; phylum Streptophyta; class Magnoliopsida; order Asterales; family Asteraceae; genus Artemisia; species Artemisia tridentata. Next base: position 322,711,354 of record CP139506.1, on the reverse strand, counting down.
TGGTGTGTTATACGTGAAAGAGGACTGGAACTCGAGAGATTTGTTTGTAATACGTTCGAAAAGTCACCAATGAATCGATGATCACTTGTTTAAGACTCGAGTACTAGTGATACTTAGGGAGGGGTTTGTGTTGGTTTGGCCATGTTTCAAGTTGTGTGTGTGTGTGTGTGTGTATATGTGTGTGTGTGTGTATATATATATATATATATATATATATATATATATATATATATATATATATATATATATATATATATATATATATATGTCTCGTTAGACATATATAGGGTCCAAACAATGTTTTTAACGTGACCAAAGTGTAAGAAGGTGTTAGGAATTTTGTTAAAAGTCATTGCTGCTGTTAGCTTTAGCTGGTTCCTGCTGGTAGTATGCATTGCTGCTGTCGTTGGTTCCTGCTGGTAGCATTGACTCATTCCTGCTGGTAGTTTTCAATGCTGCTGGTCATAGTGTATTTTTAGTATCTCGTTAGAGTTATTCTAGGAAGAGATTTATGTTTATCTCTTTACTCGTTTTCATAGAAGCTGTATTAGGGTTTCTTAGTCTATAAAAGAAACTTGCAGCTAGGGTTTATGTACGCATAAAAACAAATTCATTAGTGAATCAAAAGATCCATAGAGGATCAAACCTTTGTTTGTTACTTTCTTCTTTATATTCTTGTGTTTAGTTTCCGCATAGGCACAAGTCTTACACTTAGAGATTCTCCTAAGCTGTTTGTGTTTACATAAACGGTTTAACCAAGCTCAAACAATCAGGCACGATCCTACAAGTGGTATCCGATCCTGGTGAGGATCTCTGTTAAAGAAGAAAACTTATTTTAATCTAATCTCTTGAACCTGAGCACAATGTCTTCATCAGAGGATAAATATGAAATGTGGGCCATGAAGATCAGAAACTTGCTGCCGTTTGATTCTATGAAACAGTGCACTGAACCTAATGAATCTGATGGAGAGAGTTCAGATCAAACAATTCATGTGGGGGTTGATGCAAAGGATGATATGGAAGAGTTTGCCTTAATGGGATTTCCATCTCAGGTACAAAACTGTCCTTATGGCTGTCATGAATGGTACTCAATCCTTAAGAAAGAATTCGATGACATAGAATCTAAGTACAAAGAATACTATATTAAGGTCCAAGCATATAGTAGTGCAGTTAAAACCTTAGAAAAGCAGAAAGCTTGGTACCAAGCCAATCAGGTAGCATATGAAGAGAAAATTAAGGTTCTACAAAGAGAATTAGAATTCACCACTAATGAGCTTAAATATTCTGAAAAAGAAAAGGCTAATCTAAAATTAGAAAATCAGGAATTACAGACTAAGTTAGATACTGAATTGGCTAGACGTAGTGCATGGCAAGAATCAGCTAAAAACCTAGTCAAACTAAATAACAGTACTCAGTCTGTAAGGTGTAAGAGGGGATTGGGGTATGATTATGGGCCAGATGATATTTATGACCCTAGTGACCCAAGTATATTTGACCCTACCCCTAAGGAGCCAAATTACCAAATTCCTGTAAAGTATGTAAAGGAAGGAGGAATGAATGCTGTTCCTCCACCTATCAGAGGAATATTTATGCCTACCCCTGTCCACTCTCTCTCTGACCTGGACTCAGATGAATCACACATGGTTTATGGCATAAAGTCCAAAGACTTACCTGAACCTGATGACTTTGTCTCTTGTTCCACAAGTGTCAAGTCTTCAGAACCGGAGTCCAAAGACTTTATTTCTTGTGATTCAAGTGATGAGTCACCCACACCCAAGTCCCATGAATTATCCTCAAAAGTGATTGATGATAAATCTAAGTCTAAAACAGCTCCTCGTGACAATAGTTCACTTAATTTTGTTAAAATCAGTTCACCTTCCAGTACTGGTAGTGAGACTTTTGTGTTTAATAAAACAAGACATGGAAAGAACATAAAGATTAAAAAGAAATCATGTTTTGTTTGTGGTAGTTACTCTCAGCTTATTAAAGACTGTTCTTATCATGAGAGTAGAATGGGTATGTATGCTGAAAAACAAAAATCTAGACCTGTATGGAGAAATGTTGAAAAGATTCCACCTTATGTGCCTAAAGCAACTTCCAAAAGACCAGCAGCTGTTGCTGCTGGTAGGCCTTTTGGACCAGCAGCTGTTCCTGCTGGTAAGTCTGTTCCAGCTGGTAGAACCAATTCTACTGGTTGGAAAAGGAATGTTGCTAGACCCATTAACAGACCTACCAACACTCACTTGCAGCATGGTTATTGGTCTTCTTATTATGATCCAATGTATATGGGGGGAATGGCTTACTCTCCATGGTTTCCTTGGTGCTAGTTTTGAGGGGAGGCATTAGCCTAAGGGGAGGCTAATGCTTGTAACTTTGTTTTGCAGGTTTTAGTATGTTTTGTAAACTAACTTTGTTTTGCAGTTAATGTAGTTTTCCTGTATATTCTTTGTTTTGTGTTTCCTAACCTTTTGCAGGTTGTTTTTCAAGAGCTATTTATAAGTCTTCAATCTCATGAGATACATTAAAAGAAAAGATTTTATTTATCATTGATAAGGGAGTTACAGGATTCATCTTACTTCATCAGAGGACAACAACTAACATCTGTCAACAATCAAACAAACCAGACAAAAGACCACACACTCAAGGACCAAACTCCTATACACCAAACACCCAGGCCTTAGCACCCTTCCCTAACCCAACCACCTATTCCATCTTCCCTTTCCCCTTGCCTTCATAATCAGGCATCACCTTTCTCCCTCCTCTGCCACTAATATCTTCATACAACCTTGGAACTGCAAGGGCCAACACTACAGGAAGTGGCTGACTTGGCCTAGGTGGTGGCTGACTTGGCCTAGGGGATGGATGACTTGGCCTTGGATGTGGCTGACTTGGCCTAGGGGATGGATGACTTGGCCTTGGATGTGGCTGTCTTGGCCTAGGGGATGGATGACTTGGACTAGGAAGTGGCTGACTTGCCCTAGGGTGTGATCTAGGGAATGGCTGGCTTGGCCTTGGCACTGGAACTTGGTAGAAGGCAGCCACAGTTTTCTCCATCATCTTTGTTAGCTCAGCTGAAATGGGACAGTTTGGTGGATAAGTCTCCCATTCACCTTGATAGTATGTCAAGCTCTTTGGCCAGGATGAGGGATCACCATCAGAGCTAGAATCTTCAGCATCAGATGAGGGAGATGATGGTTCCTCAGCCTTGGCTTTCCCTTTGTTCTTGGTGCTGGAACTGGTGCCGGTGGAATGTTTGGGTGGGAAGTAATTTTTCCACCCAGATGATCCTGATGATGTATCAGATGATGAATCTGATGATATATCCACAATTTCTGGTTTGGATGTCATTGTGTGTGGATGTTGGTGTGATTAGGGTTTGATGAATGAGATATGGTTGTGTTGATGTTTCAAGGGGTTATATAGACTTAAGGAGAGGTTAATGAAATTAAATTTTGGGTTGGTTTGGAGTTAATTGGGGATTTGACGTTAGTCAAACAGCAGCTCATTGCTGCTGGTTGACCAGCTCATTGCTGCCGGGTGACCCACCATTGCTGCTGGTAATGTATTTTGGTCAAATATACTCTATTCCCGCTGTTTGACCATCTGGTTACCTCTGGTTGACTTCATTGCTGCGGATATTGAAGTATTTGAGGAATTTATTTTGGGATTAAATTAAATTCAAATTGGTCAAAGGTTCCGCAAAGATTGTGCAATTTAAGCTACTAAATTGGGAAACCGTATTCACGACCTAAATATCAAATTCCTCACCCAAAATAACCTCACTCTCTCAAATCAATTGCATTTCTTCTCATTTCCATATCTCATTCCCTGATTCAACACTATGGCAGCCCTTCCATACAAAGAAGATCACAATAAAGTTGGTTATCTTGAATCTTCACCTAGAAGCGAAGGGTATGATGACATCCTTGCCTTTTTAAGAGGGTCTTCTCTTCGACATGCCATTACTCATTGCCCAGTAGTGGTATATGATTCTCTGGTTTGACAATTTTGGGGTACTGCTGTTGTTCGTTCGATTGTAGGAAGACCTCAGGAGATAGTTGCTACGATTGATGGGCAAGAACATTCTATTACTGAGGAGTCTATTCGAGTTCATCTTCAGCTTAATGATAAAAATGGGCTGTATAACTTCACTGAACAGCAGATTCTGGAAGGAATGGAAGCAATAGGGTATCCAATTGCTGGTAGTTTTACATTTTTCAAGAATAAGGTTTCGCCTCAATGGAGGTTTCTAATTCACACCTTGTTGCAATGCCTTAGTGTTAAGTCTGGTGGGTGGGATCAATTTGCTAGTCCCATTGCCTCTGCCCTTATTTGTTTGTCCACTGGGAGGGTTTACAATTGGTCTAAATACATTTTTGAGGGGATGAAAGGGAATATTGTCAATGTTAAAAACAAATTTCTCATGTACCCTAGATTCTTACAAATAATTCTAGGTGTTCAGACCACTGACCCCTTGCCTAGGAATATGGGTAGGTTGACTGCTAAGTTGTTTGCAACTATGAAGACTAAATTTGTGGGAGACCATAGGCCCCTTTTACCAGCTATGTTGCCTGGTGGGGCTGAACCTGCTGGTGCAGCTAATGCTGCTGGAGGTGCAAATGATGCTGCTGTTGGTACAGCAGTCAATGCTGCTGATGCTAGTCCACCTGTTCCTGCTGGTGCAAGTGCATCTAATGCTTCTGAAGCCCAGCTATCACCATCTCCCAAGGTTCACTCACCTCACCCTATTGACGAAGATGAACCTTTTGTTTCAGTTGAGCCTAGTGTCCAGACCACACCTGTAGTGCCTCATGTTGATCAACCAACACCCTCAGTTATGCCCTCTGTTGATATTACTTCCTCTTCCAGGCTTTCAACCCCTAGTCCTACTAGGCAGCCTTTTAGTGATGACACCCATACTGGTGGAGAATTTCATGTATCTCCACCTAGATCCGATGAAGCTCCTAACACCTCAGGCATTTCTGCTGGTGGAGCTGAGGATGCTGCTGATCTCACTTCTATGTCCAAGTTACTTGACAGGTATAAGAAGAAAATTGCAGATTTGGAATCTGAGTTACAGGACACCAAAAAGGAGCTTGGAGACAAGGTAAATGCTTTGGATAAGGATCTGAAGGAAACAAAAGAGACCTTTGATGATACAATCCATAAGTTGGTTGATAGAGTTGCACATTTGGAAGATCAGTTAAAGAGCAAGAAAAGAAAAGTTGTGCTCTCTGACTCTGAAGAGGGTCAGGCTACTTTGAATTTGGATTCTCTTCAATTGTTGGCCAATGCAACTTTGGAACTTTCCACCAAGTCTCCAATCATTGGTACAAGGAGGAGGTACAAAAGGAGACTAGTGAAGAAGTCTGATGTGGATGATGTATCTAGTAGTGCAGCTCATACTGCAGATTCTTCTCTTCATATTGCTGCTGCTACTTCTTCTGTTAATGAAGAACCTTCTGTTGGTCTTGAGTCTACTGGTGTTGATGCTGGTAGCTTTGTTAATGCTGCTGGTAGTGTTTCTGTTGATGCTGGTAGTTTGGCTGCAGTTACTGTTGCTTCTCAAGTTGTTCTTCCTTCTGACAAGATTATTCCTGCTGCTGAGACTGGTACTACTAGTGGTAAGGATCTTGTGAAGGAAGCTCTTGCCTCTCCCCATGAAAAGGAACAAGTTCAGAATGTTCAGGGAGTTCAAACTGCTGATACAGAGCATGATGCAGAGCTAGCACGAAAAGCACATGAAGAGGAATTAGCTGCTGCACAAGCTGTACAAGATCAGATCAATAAAGATGGGGAGTTTGCAAGGAAGATTTCTGAAGAGCTAAACAGGGATATTGCTGACTTTATGAGTAACACCAGAACTGATGATTTCAATCCTGCAGAATTTAATGAGCAACTTCAATATTTATTGGATTCAGACTTGATTATCAGAGCCCATGCTGCAATGCTTGTAAAAGATCCTGACTTAGAAAAAGAAGACAAGTCAGAGGAGTTAGTGGCATTCATTTTGAAGAAAAACATGAAAACAACTTGGAATGATTTGATGAATCAAATTTGAGAAAGGCAAAAGTATGGGTATAAGACAATGTTGCCTACAAGAGCAGATAATGTGAAGTTTATGCAGCACTATTTGACAGGTCAAACATCCATCAAGTTGAAGGACTTGAAGGACTGGACATATGCTGCTCTTGAAACAAAGTTCTTTGACACGTATGCCAGGGACAATACTCCAATCAGAGATGATATACTCCAATGCAAGAGAAGAGCATCACCAGTCTTAGAGTCTGATGTTTCAAAGAGATTGAATTCTGGTGAAGCTTTGACTGATGAGCAGGTTAAATAAATGATGGTAATAGTTCCAGGGCAAACACTGATCCCGCCTTTGAAAGTTAGATATCCTATCCTTGGCTGGGAAGTGTTCACTGATGGAAGTATGCAGGGTTGGGAAATCATGAGGGTTGGTGGCATATCTGAGAAATACAAGCTATTTGAAGATCTCCTCACAGGTTTTGATAGAGAGGATCTGAATCAGCTATGGTTTTTGGTCAAAGAGAAATTCAAGGATCAAGATCCTTCTCAAGATAAGGATAAAGAGCTATGGGTTCAGCTTAAAAGGATTTATGATCCAGATGGTGGGGAGCCTATGTGGAGATTTCAGTCACAGATTAAAGATGTCTCTTGGAAACTCTTTGATTCATGTGGTGTCCATTGAGTGTCTACAAAGGATGGCATAGAGATTTTTATGCTGGTAGAAAAGGATTATCCACTTAGGCCTGCTGTTTTGTTGATGTTGGTGGCAACAAGGATGACAGTTGAAAGTGACTCTGAGATGGCCCATACCTTGTATAGAAAAATCTTTGACCTGGCTCAATAGGTGCTAGCTAGATCCAAGAGGTTTGCTTTGTGAGTGATTGTTCATCACTTGTTGCTGCTTAGGGATCCAGTGCTCATGCTTGTTGTTGTATATTTTCTTTTCTTTCTAGTTATTTGGTTTTGTTTTCTTTTCTATTTTATTAGTTGAAAAAAAATAAAAAATCTTATGTATATTTTGTGAGCTAACTTGTATGGTTTTAAGTAACACCCTGCAGGTACAGTGTTGGTTCTTGAACCACACCTCAAATGGTAATCAACTCACCATGTCTCACCGACAAGAAAGAGCTGACTCACCATGAGGGTACGACTCTGGTGTGTTTCTCAAATCCGTTGATAGCTGTGATAGTTTTCTCAAAACTATTAGGGTTCTCAACTCACCCATGTTTAATTACTGAGAGTTGAATGGTTTTCAATTCACCATGGATTTTACTCCTTTTGGGGTTTCCAAAGAATTGGCTAGCCCACATGTATATGGCTTGTGGTAAAGGCAGTTGGAAAACCATATTTGGTATTCAATTCACCAAAGGTTATCTTCAACCTAAGAATTGGCTAGTCCTGAGCAAACGGCTACAGGTAAAGACAAGTCAAATCCGTTTATAGTTGCTGATTTACTAAAAATCAGATGGTTATCAATGTACCATGGTCTAACACACCAAAACATTGGCTACTCTAGTAGTGATGGCTATTGGTAAAGAGACATCAAATCCATTTATTTTCAATGATTCACCTCTCACAGGAGTTAACACACCTGGATGTGATGAGAATAGTATGAAACTTAAAGTGATTTGATGTACATATTGTCATAGTAGCAGTCAAGATCAAATGAAGTTCATGGTCACCAGTTTACTTGGAGATGATTTCCTGTTGCTGCTGTTATATAGAGGTTGCTGCTGGAAGTTTTGCTTTCAAGATGTTGTTGCTGGTTACTTATTATTGATGCTGCTGCTCAAGTGCAATCCTCAGGCCCAAGTGTTCCAAGCTCAATCAAGAAACTGGAACTTAACCTAGTCAAGTACCAGTTTAGGGGAGGATTGTTAGGAATTTTGTAAAAAGTCATTGCTGCTGTTAGCTTTAGCTGGTTCCTGCTGGTAGTATGCATTGCTGCTGTCATTGGTTCCTGCTGGTAGCATTGACTCATTCCTGCTGGTAGCTTTCAATGCTGCTGGTCATAGCGTATTTTTAGTATCTCGTTAGAGTTATTCTAGGAAGAGAATTATGTTTATCTCTTTACTCGTTTTCATAGAAGCTGTATTAGGGTTTCTTAGTCTATAAAAGAAACTTGCAGCAAGGGTTTATGTACGCATAAAAACAAATTCATTAGTGAATCAAAAGATCCATAGAGGATCAAACCTTTGTTAGTTACTTTCTTCTTTATATTCTTGTGTTTAGTTTCCGCATAGGCACATGTCTTACACTTAGAGATTCTCCTAAGCTGTTTGTGTTTACATAAACGGTTTAACCAAGCTCAAACAATCAGGCACGACCCTAAGTTTGCACCCCACTAAATCCCAAGTTATCTATGTTATTTATTTTTAGCAGATCAAAAGATGGCAGGACAAAAGTGTATAATAAAAAAAAAAGAAAAAAAAGTGAAAATGAAAAAAAAAATAAAAAAAATAGAAAAGAATGAAAAACATACAGACAGCCATCCTGCTTTTGTTCAAGTCAAGAAAGAGTCAAGAAAATTAGAAAAAGAGTTAGAGTTAGTGTGCCGAGTCTTCACTTAGCAACGCTACTTTGTACATGTAACTAACTTAGATGATTAAGTTGCCACCAGTAAAAATTCCACATATCCCCGAAACCATGTTTTTTCTTACCCTTACACCTAACGTTACAACCCTTAAAAGTCCTCTTTGATAGTTATTCCTAAGTGTTTACGCCAAAGCAATGGAGGTTAGATTCTTTATCAAGCCTGTGGTAATCTATGTGCTATGACAGGTAGAGAGTGTTTATTTTTCCGTTTCCTTAATGTTATATCACCTATACACCCGAGAGATGAGAGAATCCAAACACTTTATGTGAGATGCTAGTATATAATTTCCGTGCTTGTTATAACTATTGTAGAATGAGTTGTTTTGTAAATTATCTTTAAACCAATACTAAATACCCCTAACTTGTAAATTGATTAGGATAAAAGCATATTGCTTGAGGACAAGCAAATCCCAAGTGTAGGGATATTTGATGAGGTGTAATTTTATACGTTTCTAAGGGATCACTTAGCCTCTAAATCCATACATATTCGATCATTTATTACCCTTAATCATTTCTATTTGAGTTTTAGGTACTTTGGGAGCAAGTGCTAGAAAATGGAGCATTTTTGGCTCAATTTGACAAGAAAACGACAGAGTCAAGAAAAACATCACAAAAGGGATTGTGACGGCATCACAAACATAAGGTGACGTTGTCACTTGACGTTAACGAAGATGATGAAGTTATAAAATTTTCAAGTGACGGTTCAGGCGATGGAGACGGCCTTGAGCTGACGGCGTCATGACCAAGAATTTGAAGAGCGATGGCGTCACGATTCATAAGGTGACAGCGTCACATTAAGTTGGTGCCAATCTCGAAACCCTAATGACGGTGAGCTGAAGGTGTCACAACTACTAAGCGACGCCATCACAACTGTATACCTATATATATTTTCGTATGATTTTCATTCAAAGCGTGGAACTTTTTAGGCAACATTAGAGATCAACCATAGCACGAATTGTACCAGCTTTTTAGGGCTTTTAGCCCCAAGAATACTTATGTATCGAAGAGATAAGTTGTTTAATTCAATCATTCAATTATGTTTACTTGTGATTATTTGATTAATTTATCTGCTTTTCTTTTCATTACTATGCTATACTAGATTTATAAGTATTTTCTTAGTATTGCATGAAACCTAGTTACTGATTATTGTGTGTCGATTATTGTTTAATTAATTGTGATACGCGTTAGGAATAGGAAAACTGACTAGGTCTAATATCTTACTAGCTTGAACGTCCTACTAAACACTTAGTTATTAATCAACTTGATGTTCGTTGTATTTAATGTGTGAATTGTGTTTGCATTGTGGAATTGAGAGTTAAAAGGGCATTCTTAGGCGCCGCTCAATTTGAACATAGTTCATAGAGTAGGGAGTAACCAACCCCGATTGATATTAAGGAATACAATGCTCTAATTAAGCAAGGACGTGACAACTCGACTAATCAATGAGAGATAACTAGGGAGTAATGAGATTCTAAGTGAATACACTTTACCTATCATACGAGTTTCACCAATTTACTTTTTTGCACATTAGTTTAGATTTAATTTAGTTTTAAAAACCAAACTCCATCAAACCCGAGATTTTAGTTTCTTTCTATAAAATATAAAATACTCCCCCCGTCTCAAAATTATTGTCCATATTTCCCTTCTGTGATGTCTCAAAATAATTGTCCACTTACCATTTTTAGTAAGAAGGAGGGAATTTAGTGAGGGAATATTCTATTTGTGTGGTTAAAAATTGTAATGGCGCCACTTTTATTAAACTTTGTGTTTGTTGTCTCCTGACAATAATTTTGAGACGGAGGGAGTACAAAAAAATAATCATCCCTCAACCCTTAGACTTAATTCGTTATATATTTCGAGCCTACCTCACTATTCTCCTAACGAACGATCAATCCCCCGTGTCTTACCTATACTACACTACAACGGTTAGGTTATCTACCTAAGAGGATTGTAAAACCTCTTGTGGTGTTACAATGCGCCGCATCAATAGGCAACCGCAAAGGGCCTCTGATTCCTGAAACTTCTGTATAAGTATAAAATCAATTTTGGAGGATTTAGTTCTGTTAATAGATGATTTAGAATGAAAGATAGAAGTGATTTATGAAATAAGATAAGAAAGCTTGAGTCGTCACTTTAACGCTCTGTTCTCGAGTTTTTTTTTTTTAGATGGAAAGGTAAGGAATGAGAAGGGAAATTACAAATATTGGTGTTCTTGAGTTTTTTTTTAGATGGAAAGATAGGGGACGGGAAGGGGTGAGGGAGGGAAGTTATGAGCTTTTTTTGTGTAGATTTGTTCCTCCCAAAAATGGGGGGATTAGGAAGGGAAGTGGGTTAGTAACATCATGGGTTTGTGTTAAATTACAATTATATCCTCCTTTTTTTCATGTTGTTAGTATTTGTCAACAAAAAGGCATGAGTACTTACTTGGACGTCTAACATTGAAAGATGAATATGAATCGTCTGCATATGCTTACCACATAATAATTATGTATTAGAAGTAATGTTACAAACCTAATAATTAATATGACTAAAACAATTAAATGATCCCATATCGAGGCACACGTTCTTCATGTCATTTATCAAATTGTTCACACCCACTAATAACAGCGGCACCATTACAATAAATGTCAGCAAGAACAAAATTATATGGTGATGACGACGTATATAATCAGTTCTATGGAACATGAAAGATGATGAATTTCATTAGCCTCAACTTGTTTTGGTTATACAACATTTTGATCAAACAGTTAAAAAAAATATACAGTAATAATTAAATGGGTCAAACAATTCAAAAGCACCAAATTCAGTATATAATTTTGAGGGTATATTGGTAATTTTTGTTAACTTCTCTATCATTTCCTCATTACTTAAAATACAAACTCAAGAACACAAATTGCAATAACCACTTTCTTCACATTGTCATCCCTTACTTTGCCCTTCCCATATCATCCTCTTCCATTCTTTAAAATTTGGACTCGAGAACAGAGCATAATGGAAAAAAAACAGGTTATGGGTTTTGCTGGAGAAGACGACGTCGTCTTGTGTGTGGGGGCTTTACGTTTTGGTTGGTCTTTTACCTTTTTTAGTTTTTAAAATTATAACATAACCCTCGTATCTATGATTTTGCATTTTAACCCCTAGCCCGATTCAATAACTTTGCCTCAAATCTTTGAGGTGAAAGTTAACACAATGAAACCCGCAAGAAAGCTAATTTTCCAGTTTGAACTCTTTATTAGATATAATAACTTAAAAGTCAACCGTTTCATCTAGAATAGAAAAAAATAGCAAGTTATTAGGTGCCGTTTGGTATGACGTTTGGGTTTTGTTTTGAAAAGACAATAAACAATTGTTTGGTTGATTCTTTTGATAGATGAAATTATTGATGGAATCAAATTTTAATAGGAGTAGTATACTATTTTGGTGGGTATTAGGTGGTTTTGATAATTTTGGTGGGCCCCTTTTATTTTTTCTTTTTATTATATGTGTGAGACTATCTTCATCTCATTCCATATTACTTATTATTATATTATTTAAATAAATTTTTTTATTTAAAATTTATTATAAAATATATTTTAATAAATATAATTTTTCTCTCCTAATTTATCTCAAATCCAAATTCTATACCAAATTCAAATCCGAATCCAAACCTACTTATAAACCAAATGGACCCTTACTTTCTTATGGGTATCTATACATGGTTTATGTCATTTGTCCGACTAATCTACGAATTTGGACCCACCACCATGCATACACAAAAATTATGTTTAACAAATAGTTATTTGATATTCGTTCACATAAAAAAAAAAATTGTTATTTGATCAATACAAAAAAGAAACGCATAGTAAAATAATATTTGCCTATTCTAATACTTTGACTTTCAGAGTTAGAAGGCCTATTCTTGAAATTATGGCACATGCCTTCAAATTCCACAAGACGGCCCTGCTTATAGCATGTGTTACTCATTTTCAGTGTTAACGAAACCTGGGGATATTTAGTTGCGCATACAATGTAATTATTTCAAAATTTGAGTTTATATAGATTGGTTTGACATGTAATATACGAACAACAAGTTGCATATATAATTACTAGTTATAATACCCGTGCACGCACGGGGTTTTGACATATAATTTTAGTTACATATTAATTTAATATACAGTGAGTTTAAATCAAATAACATATAACATATGATCATAGCAATATTTAATTAAATAAAACTTTGCTATAAGCTTACACTATATATAATTTTGTCTGCAAGTTGATAATTTGACATTAGATAGAATGAGACCTTGAAACTTTCCATGCTCCATTCATCTTGAATTTTATGGGATTTAATAGTTATAATGCCCGTGCACGCATGGTGTTTTTTCTAAATTTTTTAAATAATGTATTTGTATTACTTTTATTTCTTAATTGGTGGAGGTAAGTCAAATTTAATGGACGTAAGTGAAATTCTTTTGGTGATCCATATTAATTGGTGGAATCAATAGATAGATACTAACCTGTATGTCATCATTGAATAATGAATATGCAGATCTTCTTACAGTGTCTTTCAAGAGATTCAAAAACTCACTTGAATTGGAAGTGTTCAAACAAATACAAAATCGACGATCATAAATGATAATTGTGTTCATATGAGTGGAATGCCACATAAGCCAGTAAGGCACCAAACACTTGGAAATAACTGAACCCGCACAACTACTTTTGGCCAATGTGCATGAATAGCTTCCATTAATTCATCCGCTATTGATATATATTCTTCTCTTTCCATCCTTAAGTTGTTGCAGTCCTATATATGAGTATATTACAGTTACAGAGTCGAATTTTTATACTGTTGGGACCACATAGAAAAAATGTTAGCCTCGATGTGGAACCGAAGATGCTAATAAAAGAGAAGTTCAAGTATCCTAATATGTTACTATGAAAGTTTTGCAACTCTGTCAAAATAGACAAGGATAGGTAACATACGAAAAAGTGACGCACTTCATGTTGGTTGAGTTAATTATATGATCCATAAATCTTTTTCATCTCGAATGACTGTGCTGATAGCAACCTGAAAAGTCATCAGATAGAACATGCATATAATGAGAACATATACATGATAATCCAATCAATATACATACAATACATATTAACAATTGAACTTCGTGAGCATAATCCTTCTTTTTTCTTTGCAGCATCTAAGACCCGTTCAACATAAAATGGGCCAGAATGGGTAAATTCGACCGATTCTGGGTCAAGTTACAATTTTTTATAGATGTGTAAAAATAAAAATTGTAGCTAATGAGATTATATAAAACTCATAGTGATTTACTTAGCATCTTTAGTTTTTAAGAATTAAAATTAACATATATACTGAACACAAGTTCAAACATCTTGCATAAATATGACGATAGAGTAGACCATGTTTTTTACTATACTATGAGTATGTATACTTTCTATTTTTTATAAATTGTTATCTCCTTGGTATGCCAAGGCAGCCATGTACCGAACTATAATTTCATCTCTTTTAGTTTAACTTCTGATTTCTACCCAATTGGTCTTTGGCCTAATGGTATGAGTGAATCTATGCAAATTCCAAGTCTCCTTGAAGACATTAATGTGTCAATCTATCAACTGTATCAATATAAATTTCATCTCTAATTCATCCCCCTTTATATACGACCATTAGTAGGTACTCGCCATCTATAAAGATGTACTATGCAGTGTTGGATCAGTAAGACTCTCACTACAGGTATGATGCATGCGTTCTAATTTTATGCACATAGTGATCTATGGATAGATTTACCATAGAAGACAGTGTCAATATTGGTATAACGATGACACGAATAAACCATATAGGGATATACTGATACAGGAAATAGCATATATAAAAAAAAAATTACTTTGCATCTTCTTACTTGCAAGCTGCAACCTTGAAATGCCTAACTTAATGCTGAACCCCTTTATGAATTAACAATACCGAGAACTAAGCAGTACGTTTTCAAAAAATGCATTGTTTCAGCTGCAAAAGTGCGAAGTAACAAACTTTTTTCAAGCTAGCATTAAAAATGGTGTAAATATTCTAAGCCAACCATATTTATGCTAAATGAAAGAAGCTAACCAACAACTATATTAAAAAGGTGATCACCACTTCACTTACCATATTGGATGATGGCGTACTTCAATTATTCCACATAAAAGAGAAAATATCATCGTTGTCACTACTATGACGACATGAATAAAATATCAACAGTCAACTACTGTATTTCTGTTTCAGAAGGATAAACCAGCTATTTCCTATAGATAATGCTCAATAACTCTAAAGAAGGCTAAACATGTAGTATTATAAAGTATAAATATATCACCCTATTTTACACAAATTTAACCTTTGTGTTTTAGTGTCAATGTGCCTAGCTTTTATTATATTTTTTTTTGACAAGCAAATTTTTCACACACGTGTACACAACCTAACACCTCACACATGTATATGACGAGACTTGAACCCACAACCTCTTTATTGATGAGAAATTCACACGCCGCTAGTCTAAGATCCATTTGACGTGCCCAATTTGTGATTATAGCACAGGGATATTCAAACCCACATGACCCTACAAATAGTTAATTGGATGATCATATCTATAACAGTGGCACATTTTGTGTGAAAGAAAACATAACAATGAAAACCAACATACGTGATCGTGATCAACTATACGACACTCGATACATAGTGCCATTTATACAAACAATTGTGGAAAATATTAGTACCATGCAACCACAATCATTTGACCTCATCTATATCACTGGTCAAAGCCCTTGTTGATAAGCCGGTAAAAGCAACCCGTCTATATCTAGACATTCTGCCTCTATTGACTGGTCGAAACCCATAATCAACACAGTTGCATCTGCTTTTCGGGCTGCACCCACAGCATCATTACATGTACGAAGTTATAGATCAAGTATAATTGCCGAGGTCGTGAATTTAGAAACAATCAGTGGGTGTCTCAGATTGCTTTTTGATAGTACTATTATTGCACCTTTGTTGTTGGTGATCCTAATGACTAAATAATCAGTTAAGGAGCTACTGCGACAAAATTGGCTCAAAATATTAGTTGGTTTGATCGGACCAAATTGTAACTTACATTATGTTCTTTACATACATTTACATACATTAAAATGCAAATGTAGGTATGTTACATGGGATGGCATAAAGCCTTATATTATTATGAGCCAAATTACATGCAAATCCTTATATAATTATAATTTGTTAAAGCACTCAAACAACTTGCTAATTGCCACAACTTCAAATTACACAAGCACATTGTAATAGCTGATTATAAAACAGTTATCAGTAATACAAAAAGCTACACTTACTTTACCAGTTTTTGGTTCATGCCCATTCCAGAAAACATAAGTCTGAATAACATCCAAACCACCCTCTTTTGCCTTCTTCATAAGACCAGGCAACATCTGTTAAAACCATAAAAAAGCACAAACATTTATTCACAAAATAAGCACTAAAACCAACTATCTTTTTTTTGTCGACTAAAACTAACCTATTGAACTCATATCAAACCTAAATCCTTCTATACAGTTAACTAAAAGCTGGAATATAATAAAACAGCTGTGCTTTCAAATTTCAGGTTGTGACATTCATTCAACATTCAAACCAAATATTGAGATCCAAGAAATTAAAACTCAAGAGCTAATTAACATGACGAACTCGAGCAAGAAACAATGTTTTGATCATCAACAAATAAAAGTGAGAACAATGTTTCAATACTTTTAGTCATATGTTTGAAGCATCTATTATATCCTTACTCATATTGCAAATACACATCTTAAACACATTCGGCAACAATTATAAAGAAAATGCAAAATACGATATCTTTTATTATTTTGAACCCATGCTCGCCAAAAGGTAAAAAATAACATAACACAATCAACCAACAATAGTTAATGGTTACGCACATTAAGGAGATGGCCCAACAACCTGCGTGTGGGAAGATTCCTGATCAACAGTTTTACCACAATGCCCACTCGTGACACCCACCCTATATAAAACGCAGACACATGCCAACCCACATTAACCCCTGTCAGGAGGTCTGGCAGCAATAACTTTCAACATTTACCCCTAGATCCAATAACCTAATCTATAATAGATGTTGCAATGGTAAAAGCCATAGCGGGCTTTTGGCTTTAAAACTGACTTTCTAATCTTACCCATAACAGGAGGAGCAGGTGCATGAACTCAATTTGATAAAAAAAAAAAAAAATACTTATAATCATCATTATCTCCTTGTGAAAATCACAACACAATCAACATAACAAAAAAAGTTACACTCAAACATAATCTACCATCAATTTTGAGTAATATTCTAGTTTTATGTAACAAAGAACACAAAAATACAAACCTAATCCCACTGATTCTTACGTGTTAGGAATATAAATATTCATATGAAGGTTCGGTCACCCCGAGCATCTAATTAGCATTTATATAGCTCGTAGGCTTATATATATTAGTTTAGTAGTATTAGTAATATTAGTATTAGCTTAGTCGTATTTATATTTGTGGAGTGGGTCGGGGCTTTCCCCACTGTCAGCTCACTCCACAGCCCACTAGGGGCACCAAATAGTAGAAGTATAAATACCCCTTCCCACACTTGGGAAGGGTTGGAACTCTTCACACAATTAATCTAATATTCAGTATTTCTCTCAAAGAGTCTCCCTCTCTCTCTAACTTCTCTCTAAAACTTCACCATGGATCTTATCTTCCATGAACCAAGACCACCTGAATCTTACACACAATCAAGAAGGTTATTTCCTACAATTGGTATCAAGAGCCATGGTTTCATCTTGGTCAGATCTGTGGTCAAAGTAATTATATTCGGTTGGTTTCATATTTGGTCATTTGGTCAAAGTAATTATATTAACTCAGATCTGTTGGTTTCATATTTGGTCATTTGGTCAAAGTAATTATATTAACTCAGATCTGTGTTCAAATTGATTGTGTCTGATGGGATTTGAGGTTTCAGTTTTTTTTTTGGTTCGAATCACTCTGTATAAACTGTTTTGTTAATATGTTGTTTTGAATCATCTCACTGTGTTTGAATCATGTGTCAAATATGCTTTTGCCAAATCGTGTAATACTACATATCATGGTGGGCTTCATATTTGGGCTTCATATTACAAATCTGCTCTTGTATAAACTGGTTTGGTTCACAACTCTGTTGGTATTACAAATCTATGGATTTGTTGTGTTCTTGCTCTATCCTTTGTTCACTGCTTCACATGAGTTGTTACTTGTCAAACACTTGTGTCTATCTTATTATGTTCGAATCATTTGTGACTGTCTTGCGTCAATTTTTTTGAGCTTAACTTACTTTGGACTTTTGTTGATTCACTGAGTTTACATGTGTCACTTTGTATACATTTGTGTTCTATATCAGTGATTTATGTGGGACTTGTGTTGAATGGTAGATGGTTTGGATTGACTGCAGTGGTCAAATTGTTTGATTTTAAGGATTAACGAGCTGCTGGTAAATGATGATGTTCTTGGAGGCGGTTTGTGTCTTCTTGGGAGTGAAGTTTGGACTGTAACCAAAAATGGATAATGAGGACAAAAAAGTACGAAAGTGACAGGTTTGACTGGTCAAAGACGCGGTTTGTCTACTGGCTTACAGACTCGGTTTGTCTGTTTTACCCTGGACTCGGTTTGTCTGTTTTACCCTGGACTCGGTTTGTCCATACTAACACGAACTCGGTTTGTCCATTTAAACATTAACTCGGTTTGTCTGTTTGTCATGGACTCGGTTTGTGTATATAAGACGACGCGGTTTGTCTGTGTGGTTGTCTACCATCTCATCTACTCGGTTTGTCTACATCAAAGTCAAACCAAAACAACTAACAGCAACTACAACTCAAGGGTTTGCTTTTTTAATATCAGAATGAAAAAGAGAGGAGATGAAGCAGATTAACAAACAATGACCACTAAACCAAACTTAATCACAGTAACAAAAAACCATAACAAAACCAGCAGTCACAACCAATCCATAACAAAACCATCCCATTAACAACAATCATTACGACAACAACCATCACAAAGTTTCAATCACTAACTAAGAGACCAAGTTAAATTGTTTACAACTGCAGTATCCAATATCAAACACAATAATTACAACAAACAAAATCTATTCTAACCTAACACCTAACCCACATCATCTGTCACAAATCCCACTGCTTTCTAAATACAACCCTAACAAGTAACCTACCATGATATCTATCTGATCGGGAAGACAACACCGAACACAACAAAATTACCTACCATTGATCTTATCAACAAGACCTTGAAACCGAGTATCTCGTCTGATCGTGAAGCCGCATATCTCGTCTGATCTTGAAGCCGCGTATTTGTCATACTTCTACATGGCTTCTATTTCGTGGTTGCATTGTTTTTCGGCGGATATGTTTTACGATTAGGGTTTGTGGTTGAATGGGATTTATGTTGTTTGGTAATTGTGATGATGAAGATAGATGAAGATTGAATAAGGTGTGATGATAGATCGGATTCATTGGGAGTTGAGAGTTAAGTGAAAGAAGATTAGAAAAGAGGGGGCGGAGGTTATGATAAAATGAGATTAGGGTTATCTTAAGTGTGACTAGGGTTAAGGTTTGTGTTGTTGTTGGTGGCTGAGCAAAAGGAAGTGATAGCAGCGAATGGTTTGATATTCTTGATTAGGGTTTGTGAGGATGGAGAAGGAGATAAAGGGGCGTGTTTTTCTTTTGTGATTAGGGTTATGTTAGGTGTATTATGGCCTATTAATACCCGAAAGATTAGGTAAACTAGTACTTTGGGCTTTTGGTTTAACTTAGTTTGGATTGGGCTTCTACCGACTTTATCCTTGGCCCAAACTATTGTGAACTAAGTGTGCTAGCTTGATTAAACACGGACGTTTCCTTATTTTTTTTGGACAATTACTCGTGGACTGGCCAATATATTATCTTTCTGTGTGCCGTGGATAATTTACACAAGAACATAATTTTGTTGGTTTAGTTCTTATTTTTGGTGAATATTGTTGGATTGTTATCCCAAGTACGAATTGTGTGGGCATTGTTTGGCAAAGTACCTCGAGTCATAATTTTGGACCGCGGTAACAATTATGCTTCGTTATCTGTGATTGGGTGTTACCTTGGGATTGGATTAATCGGGTTCTCTGAATATTACTATGGGATGCCATTATCAGATTCGTGGAAAACGTCACAGCTCGTATTTGGGTTTATGAATATCAACTGTGTTTCAGAGGTGTGGATTTGACAGCATTGTCCTATTGGTGCCCGCGAGTTAAGTGAGTCTGCAATTTGATGTTTACGATTTGAGTTACAGTGGACAAATTGCAATGTGATTAATTGTGATTTGTCAAGTTGTGTGTTTGACTTAGTGCGACCTGACGGATTGCTATTTGACCAGTTACGATATGACGCTGTGAGTTAACAATTGCGACTTGTCTTATTGTGACTTGGTTGATTGCAATCTGACTTGTTGCAATTTGACAATCTGTGACTTGGCCTGTTGCAATTTGATCAAGTTGTGATTTGACTTCTGTGACTTGAATTTCGACGATTGGTATTGCTCCTCACTCTTGGGTATTCTGGTTGATTTCACGGTTTCTCTTGTAGATTTTAGAAAATCCCGCGAAAGATTCGATTTCTCGGTTTAAATCTCAAGAGCTGTAAAATCCCGTGAAATTAATATTGGACAAGTAGGCTAGACTTGGATGTAGACATAATGAAATTTAAGGGGTTTGACTGCTTTTTCGGGATAAGTTTGTGCTTCAAGATCAGCAGGAATTGGGAAATTATGGTAACTTGGTTGGTTTGTTAATTCACGGGTTGGTGTACTTAGTGTCACAAGCATCTCGGGGTGGATGGATGCATGATGTTTGTTGACCCTTGCTCAAGCGTATTTAAGGTGATTAGACCTGGATGTTCAAGAAGTGGATATATACAATAAAGGATGGAAGGATGGGTATATATCACTACCTATATATTTAAAGGAGTTACGTTGTTGTGCTCAATATAGGTTCTAAATCACAATTTGCAATTTAAGGTGATTAGACTTGGATGTTCATGAAGTGGATATATACAATTAAGGATGGAAGGTTGGGTATATATCACTACCTATATTTAAAGGAGTTACGTTGTTGTGCTCAATATAGGTTCTAAATCATAATTTAGTGCAAGTTTAAGTCGCGGACTTGTTCTTTATCAAGCTTCATCAAGTGATTGTTGTCTCTCAAGCTTCTAATGGGATTGTTGCTCGAGATCTTCTCAAGAGGTAGTCAGGCTTTAAGACAAGAGGTGATCTGTTTGGAGACATGTGTTAACCTTTTACTCACTTTAAAGTCATATGCATTTCATCAAGTGGTTTTGGCACATTACGAGCTTCAATGAATTGTAAATCTACTAAACCATTGATGATGAGGAAAGCAAGGGGTTACTACAAGAGAGTCTGAATCACCTTCTTCGTTGCAGTAATTTCATTTGTCTCTTTCCATGTTTTGTGCCTGACAAATTCACAAACATCACGGACTCTCAGCTTTGGCAAAAAGGTCATTTCATGTCCTTTTTGAGGGGGAGAATTATCGCAAGTTTCCTAGAAGTTCCGTCTCCAGCGATGTGAATTTTAGCGGTTCCGGTTACAGCGGGTCAGATCGTATCGGTTCAGTCTCCAGCGGTTTGAATCTTAGCAGTGTCGGTTACAGCGGGTCAGATCGTAGCGATTCAGGATTCAGTGGTTCAGTCTACAGCAGTTTGATACTTACTGTTGTGCAGTTAGTTCTTGAATTTATGTCTCAGATAAATCTCAAGAACTGTAAAATCCTGTACACAGTACGACAACTATTCCACATCCAAGTAGCTGGGTCAGACAGCTTTGTTTGATAGGACTGACTATGAGTCATGGGCACTTCTAAGAATTAGCTCATGTTTCTTCTCTTTTTGGCTAGTCAACAGCACAAGATGATCACGAAGTTAATCAGATATTCTTTATTTGTGATTGAAGTTGAATTTCACGAAGGTGTCTACTTATTTTATCGTGAAGTCGGGGTTGGTTGGATGCATGACTTTCAATGATAACTTGCTCGTGCGAAAAATTTAAGTTGAAGACTTGGGTTATCTAGTTACCAGCAGTCGGGGTAACTATCACTTAAGAGTTACTGGAGTACTCAGTGTCACACATCATTGACGTTGTCGATAATCGCAAGAGGTGTTAATGTCTCATACTTTGGTTGGGTATTGAGCACTTAGAGATCTGCTTGGAGCATTAATTCTCTACACCGTTCTTCCAACATTAGTGCAAGCTTAAGTTACAAATTTGGGGATTTCTTCTTCTGGTTTCAGTATTGGTATATCGGGTTTCCTTCATCAAGTGGTCTCTAATCTGGGTTCAAGGTTGGTTAGTTGGCCAAAGGTTTTAAAAGGTTGTGATGTGATCTGTAATTCTCACGAAATATTCTTTACCCAAACTGATGTTCACCAAAATCTTAATCAGTCATGCCACATTCAATCTGTTACTGCCTCACGGTTTCTTCTTGATTTTGTAAAATCCCGAGAAAGAACTTATTTTTTCGGTTTAAATCATAGATTTGTAAAATCCCGTGATGATGGACTATGCGCTCTTAACCATGATCGGGTTAAAACCATTATCAAAGTTCAGTTAAAGCATCATGAAGGGCTAGATTTGGGCATTAACCACAAGACGTGACTACGGAGTTGATTCATTATTATTTATTTGAGGCTGAAGTGAAATTTCATGGGTGCGTGTACTTAGCATCTGAAGATATCGGGGAGGTTGGATGAAGATTCTTCGAGATCCTTGTTCGAGCTTTCAATACAATGACAAGGACTTGGATATCTAGTTATTTTTTCTTTCTCCCTATTACAAAATAACTATCACTTTAAGGAGTCACGTTGCAGTGCTCAGTGTCACACGCAGTTGTGGATATCCAAGAGGTGATGTACGTCTTATACTTGATGGTTGGTTGGTTGAAGAGTATAGAGTAATTAGGGATTCGATGTTGCACGAAGTCTCTACACCGCTCTTTGTCACGCATTAGTACAAGTTTAAGTCACAAGTTCGGGTTATATTACTTCAGTATCAAGTTCATCATATTGGGTTTTCTCTATCAGTGGTCACGACATCAAGCCGACAGAATGATAATGGGGTTGGTAACGAGTTAGATGAGAGAAGAAGTAAAGAGAGAGATAATGACGTCTGTACAATTCAGTGCAGGCCTCGTTCTTCAACATAATGACGTCTGTACAAGTCAGTGCAGGCCTCGTTCTTCATCAAATGACGTTTGAACACAGCAGTTCAAGCCTCGTTCTTCATTAAATGACGTCTGAATACCTCAGTTCAGGCCTCGTTCTTCAAAGAAAAGAAAAGTGTACGCTTGAGTGCACTTTATCTTCAAAAGAAGAGGAGTCTTCTTATTAATGGCCATTCTCATCAACAAGATTCATGCTTTTTCCGTGCTTATTCAATCTTCAAGTGGATCGGCGCACACTAGAGTATATTCTTATTCACTTGTTCAACCAAAAATTGCAGTTGACAGGCATATGCAATTTTTGAGGGGGGGAAAGAGTGAATAAACAACGTGTTAGTCTTCAAGAACCGTCAAGCGGAGTTACTTATCGTTGATGGTATTCATATTCACTGGTTCAATCATCAAAAATTGCAGTTGGCAGGCATATGCAATTTTTGAGGGGGGGAAAGGGTGAATATTAGTCTACATGTTGGTTGATGATTGAGATATGGTCATACGACTCCTGAATACGTCAGTTCAGGAGTCGTGCAAACCATGGTTCTCCAACACATCTTCTTCCTCTATCAAGGTGTTGAAGAACATGGTCATGGAATGCTAATCGAGTCTCACGGGTTGGTATAATCAGCAACAATGGGCTTCTAGTCAATGCTTCAAGTACACGTCATCAGGCTACATGTACACATCATGATGATGATTCCGATTAATCGTAAACATCATGGGGGAGAGAAATGTGTACACCAAGGACGCACAACAGGTTCATGTGATCGGGCTTAATCATATATTCCGGTATTGATAACCGCAGAGATGATCAGTGGTTCAACTTGTTACCTTGGTATTTACGTTTCACTGTTACGTCATGGGCTGATTAATCGTAACCATCAGGGGAGAGAGAATGTGTACATCAAGGACGCACAACAGGTTCACGTGATCAGGGCTTAATATCCAAGGATGGATACATACTATAGATGATCAGTGGTTCAACTTGTTACTTTGGTGTTATACTAAAGACTGAAGAAGGTCGAGTCGTCAGTCTTCTCTACATTCTCTGTTGGGAGTTATCTTCTCATGTGTATGCTGCGGGCTGATGGGATTTATGTAAGGTTACTGGAAGGCATTTGGTGAGATAAAGTTGATTGGTATTCTGTTCCTCCACATTGGGCAATCTTGAAGAAGGTCGAGTCTTCAGTCTTCTCTACATTCAAGAATGTTGAGCTCTTTTCTTACAACTTGATATTTAACTTAATCCCATGACAGTTCTTGTTTGATGAGTTGTGGAGTTAAGTTAGGTTCAAGTTGTTCCGTAGTTTTAGGTTTGGTCCAACTTGATGTTAACCTAACCTCATGACAGTTCTTGTTTGATGAGTTGTGAGGTTAAGCTAGACTTCAGTTGAGGCTCAACTTAAACTACCGAAAAGATGCCTAAGGTTTTTAACGGCGTCACTCTAGGACGGGAGTGTTAGAAGATTAAAGACGGCATGCATTTGGTTATCAAAAGACTTCTTCACATTTCGGGCGTTCATCCAAAGTCTTCTTCCAATTATGGGTGTTCGTCAGAGGTTGTCAGATTGGGGGAGAGCACTAATTAGGGGAGAGTGTTGAGCCAGAATCATTCCCTGATTGAAAGTGCTCACATTGCTCTTCAGCAAGTCAAGTGATGAATGCGGAGAAGATTCAGAATGCTGAGGAGTAATGGTTTCTGGTTCGTATCCTTGTATATATATACTTGTTCATATCTTATACCATCTTGTAAATAGATATATAGAAAATCTTGCTAATTGTAAATAGAGAAACGTAAAATCAGAAAAGCCATAAAAATTGAAAAATTAGAAAATACCAAAAATAGTTTCACCTAGGCATGTCTTCTGTTTATCGATAACATTTACGGACTTAGAAATGTCATTCAATAATGGCACGGGTCTTTAAATGAAGCTCGATCAGAAGTTAAAATGGAGGATTAAAACATGTCTAAATGGCTTGCTATTACTTTAGATAGCAACCCGCGCTTCATATTGGGGAAAGCACGTCGCCAAAAAGACGGCTGTTCCTCCAACTGGGTGATGTTCACCTGGGCATGGATTACTTTATATCCATGTTTCTTCGATCTGATGTACGTTTCAGTGCATCATTTCTTGAAAAAGAAGAGAAGTCTTCTTTGCATACAAATAGTTTTCATTCTATGATTCTTCTGAAAATTATTTGTGAGACACTTGGTGAATATGTGTTGTATGAAATTTGTTTATACTTGGATTATGCATAAAATTTGTCACTCAATCAACGACTACACAACCTCATGACAGTTCTTGTTTGATGAGTTGTGGGGTTGAGCGTGATTTTAGTTGAGGTTCAACTAGAATACGGGTCATTGATTGAGGGGGAGAGTGAATTCAAATTTTATATCATCAAACGGATTTATTGGTTGAAACATACTTGTTAGAAAAGGTTTTGTAGTTAATGGGGAATTAGTTGAAGAGGATCTTGCTTAAATATATCAAATGACCAAGTGTGTTAGTTGCTAGAAAGTTTAGGACATTATGTGCAATTTGCTTATAGTTTCCTAGCTTCACATATCTAGTAGGTTCATTTGTGTTACTTGGGAATCCTCGTTTAATACCCTATATACTTTAAGACTCAAAACCTAAAAGAAGTTAGAAAAACCATTAAGTTTGATGTTCTTGAATGCCCCAAAGACATTTGTATGATCTAAATGAATGAGTTTCAAATATTGTTTGTCTCTGCTGCTTAATGGTTGTTGATATTGTGCATATGTTCTCAGGATTCGCTTAGATAGATTGCTATTATGTTAGAATCATGTTCCTAAGATCCTGAATGAAATATTGAAATCTGTGTGAATTGCCATGTTCATGATTGCTATTTGCTCTTCATGCTAGATAGTGGTTTGACGTAGTTCCTGATTGGGGTTTGATTATAAGATGAACTTGGTATTATAATGTGGCATGCTGCTGAAGGGTAGCTATCTAGGAATAGTGTATCTGTATGCATGTATATCTGTGTTGATATTCTTATGCAGATTCCATAGCCAAAATGAATGTACCAGTTCCCATTCTAACCATCTGATCAGACGATCAAACTCTATTGATTGGATCGAAATTCACCACGACAACAACATCGGGAGCAACAACAACAACAACACTGTCATCACCGCCACCACCATTCATCTATTTTGGTCTCGCCAAGTGGGGATCAACGACATTTGCGAAAGACTTGTTGGTGGATGGATAATTGATGTTGACTACTAACTTAGAAAAGCGGGTAATTACATCATCTGCGCAAAAAGGTCAATATCATCTGTGTCATAATAATCACTTTGTGCAAAATGGGCAGTAAATCTCCCTCTTAGATTAAGGGGGAGTAAAGTATGTTTCATCATCAGAACATGTTTAACCTGACCACATTTTCTCCCATGTTTTCTAAATTATTTAAATCAATTGGGATCACAAATCTCAAAAGGTTTGAAATTTTTGATCGGGGGAGAGAATGTGATTTAAATATGAAACCTGATGAAAATGTGATGTTTTGGATTTAAGTATAAGCTCTCCCATATGTGCTAAACTCTTTTGTATACCAAGGCACATATTGAGGGGGAGCAAATGTTTTGTGGAAACAAAAAGGATTTGGCATGCATCTTGTGAGCAAGGCTCAGACTTCACCAATGAATTGACGATAGCTAAAGTCAGTAGTCGAAAGGACATGTCCTGGACGGGTAATAACTTCAAGCCAGTTTATCTGGTGATGTAAGCGTGTCTCGCAAAGGACGTGTCCGAGTAGAATGTACCGATTTCGAGCGATCTTCCTTGAATGTGATCTGGACGGGTAATAATTTCAAGCTAGTTTACTAGTGATGTAAGCGTGTCTCGCGATGATCATGTTCTTGGAAAATCAATCAATTCAAAAGTGCGAGCTTCACCTGACATGTGCAAATTTATAAAACAATCATTTGAGCACATGTTGAGGGGGAGCATTTGAAAAATATAAATCTCTCAAGTGTTCGCAAAAATGTGTTTCAGAATCATGAACACTTTGAGAGATTTTTCAAAGATTTGGTTTGGCAATCGTGGATGAATACCAAAGACCGACCATTTTAATTAATGTATGGAGTTATAAGGATGGTTAGGTTAGGCTCAAGTTCCCACGATCCCGCCAGAGCCGGAGGGATCTACCCAGGGACAATCCACTAGATAGTGTAGAAGTCCTTAGGTATGATTAAAAAAGGAGAAATGTGAATTAGGGAAGAGTGCCGACTGAGAAAGGAGCTAACACTGGAACAAACCCAACAAGGTGTTAGTTATGAAGTCTTGGTAAGCACTGAAGGGGTTGAAGAATGAAAAAGATTTGTAAAGATAAAGGGTGAAAAGCAATAGCCCTCCTTACAACTTAGGCAGAAACCGGGTCAATACATATTCTGTCAGAATCACTTAGTTGATTGCTGGCATTGAAGACAAAGTATCATGGACCCAGTGATACGCTGCACAACCCTCCTTAGCCACTCAAGGTCCCTCAAAGGACTCTTGTTTCAATTGTCACGGAGTTCAATACATTCCTATCGTCTCTCTCACTCCGAGTTAGATGATATTGAAAAGGTGGCAGTCCTCTCCAGCCTCCGCTCTCTAAATCAAAACGCACTATCGAGTCTAGAGCCACGAGATGCATAATAAGATCTCATAGGGACACAAATTATTTCTACACTGGGTGTTCAATATTAAGGACACCAGTTGTAATCTTAAGAGTCCTACGCAGATCTTAGCAATCTGCCAGAACATTTATGAGGGAATTTACTAATGTAATTCTCAATGATTGAATGGAAATTCCTGCCAGGGTCAACATCAAGCAGCCCTGAAAGCAGGTCACTTCGGTAATTCTTTATGGATTACGCTTAGTGATCACGGCAGTCTCTAACGGTCTACAGTCGTGGAGTGATCTCCAGCGACTCACCTAATCGTTGATGTGCTACGGTTCGATCTTAAAAAGCCCTCTGTGGGTTTTCGATTAGGAACGGTCTTGGTAAGGATTAGAGAGAGTTTTCACACTATGCTGTTAACAATCTCGAAGTCCGAACCTGTAAGTACCGGATGTTTTATTGCTAACTGTCGTATGCAGGAACTTCTGGCGATTGTAGCTGATTGCTGTTGCAGCTGTTTGCGGTTGTAGCTGATTGAAGTTGCAGCTGAATGCGGTTGTAGCTGGTTGCAGTAAAGATGCCAATCCTCTACCACATGTTCACACTACATCATCATTGTTCTTCAACAAAGTCATGATCAACCAAAAGACCTTCAACACGGCTTCTGCTAACTCTGATACTAAAGATCATGACACCAAATAGTGTGAGCATGTTGGCTCAAAGATTTATACATCACATGGAAACATACTCCTGAAAGATGACTTGGAAACAAATGTTGGATGATAAAGTCGAAGAATACTCAAAGATCATCCAAGACAAAGAAAGGTCATCACAAGATCACTGCTGAAAACACAAAGATACAAGACTTTGAAGAATCAAAGACTACGAGCTATGAAGACATCTTCAGAAGACAAAATGCTAGAATTCAAGTTATTATTTCCGGGGTGACCTCCCTTAGGGGGAATTGTTAGGAATATAAATATTCATATGAAGGTTCGGTCACCCCGAGCATCTAATTAGCATTTATATAGCTCGTAGGCTTATATATATTAGTTTAGTAGTATTAGTAATATTAGTATTAGCTTAGTCGTATTTATATTTGTGGAGTGGGTCGGGGCTTTCCCCACTGTCAGCTCACTCCACAGCCCACTAGGGGCACCAAATAGTAGAAGTATAAATACCCCTTCCCACACTTGGGAAGGGTTGGAACTCTTCACACAATTAATCTAATATTCAGTATTTCTCTCAAAGAGTCTCCCTCTCTCTCTAACTTCTCTCTAAAACTTCACCATGGATCTTATCTTCCATGAACCAAGACCACCTGAATCTTACACACAATCAAGAAGGTTATTTTCCTACATTACGTTTTAAACTAATAACCAGATTATATATTTGAACAACATACTAACATATTAAAATCAACACTTCACACATCTTCGCTATAAAAAAAATGATACCTTAAAAAGAATCGATATTGAAACCATCTTCATCATCATGTGTTATGTAAACAGAGTATGGTTATTACCATAGCAGTCGCAAGTACCTTAATAGATCATAGCTATTTTCTTTGTTGATAATTACCAATATAGCTTTGTTGTAGGAGGAAAATAACGATTTAGGGTTCGGTTTTTAATATTCTTCCTCTATCAGTTTTTCAACATTCGTTATGTGATTGTGATTTGAGGTTGTGGGAGAGAAGCTAATTAGGTTTTTGGGGTTAAAGGAAAACTTGTGTTGAATTCGATTGTTGATAGGTTTTGTTTTTGTAAAATTTAATTTTAACCCCTAAATGTTATGTAGTTTACTCCGCCTTTTTTAAGTCTTATCTTTTTATACTTTTGACACATATACTTTTTACCCAATTTTATCTAAGAAAACGAATTTTGATAACTTTTTTGCTAAATCAAGAAATATTTTGGTTTTCTTAATAAATATATTTAAAAATAATAATAATAATAATTAAATTATTACTTAATAAGGTATGATTTGATTTTTTTGAAATGAAAAAGTCCCAACTAGAGGTTTTGTTTTATTATATAAAAAAGATTTTAGCTTTAAAAAATCATAATCGGAATTATTTTTGCTAAAATATCACATAAGCTTTCATTAAAATATAAAACCCATGTAGAATAATGCTCACCGTCCACTCAATGTTGTTTTTCTTTTGTTATTGTTTAAAGGTATGCCCCTTGGAACATGACGACTCTAACAACATATAATAAACTCTATGCTTTCTTTTAGTAAGGCGTGGCTTATCCCCACCCCCCAAAAAACCTTATCCCCCCCTCCCCCCAATTTTTTCATTTTATTTTTATTTTTATTTTTATTTTTATAATTTTGGTTATATCAAAAAGCTATAAACCTGAAAGTGCGGAACACAAATACGGATCAGAAACTCACAAAAACTATAAAACTGTCAGAAATACGGAACAGAAACTGACAAAAGGGAATCGTTGACCGAAATAGTGTCAAATAGTGCCCATAGGGGGGGGGGGGGGAGGGTTGTGGATATCATAGGCCTTTAGTAATCCCATACTTTTGAGGAACATGGACACATGAAGTTTGATGTTTAATTCCATTTGTCTTACAAAAATTTTCTACATTTTTATTCATATACTAAGCTCCATTATTACTCCTAAAAACCTTAATATTTTTACTGAATCGATTTTAATCAAGTTAAAAAAAATGTAACTAAGTGTTCGAACACTTCTTCCTTACTCTTCATCAAAAATAACAAAACAACCCTACTATAATCATCAACGATTGTTAAAAAAAAACCTATATCCATCTTTGCTTCTAATCCGTAAGGATCTCAAACATCTAAGTGAACAATCTGACCAAGATCAGTTGTTTTATGTTCACTTAGTGGGAATGAGTCTCTTGTTTGTTTGGCCTTATGACAGACTTCACAAAGATCAGACCTAGAGACTTCATTTAT
The DNA here is from genome assembly GCA_021014915.2 of Artemisia tridentata subsp. tridentata. Classification (NCBI taxonomy): domain Eukaryota; kingdom Viridiplantae; phylum Streptophyta; class Magnoliopsida; order Asterales; family Asteraceae; genus Artemisia; species Artemisia tridentata. Next base: position 322,680,852 of record CP139506.1, on the reverse strand, counting down.
CCTCGATTTTCTTTTAAAACTTTTAACACTTCCTCTAAAGGATGACCAAGTCTATTATGGCATATACACTTAGACAAGTTACATGTTTTAATATTATTATTTCTAATCTTTTTACCTATGTCATAGAGAAACAAACTATCTTTTATACTACCAGTCCCCACCGAGGTCTTTAGCCAAAATCCTGAATCAAACATTTATTTTCACCAAAAACTACTCTTAACTTGTTATCTTTGTTTAGCTTATGAACAAACAATAAACTCACTTGATATTCGGGCACTACCATAACATCATGAGTGACAATAGTGTCATATAATTTGAGACTACCAACATTCGTAACTAGAGAAGTATTGTCAATATGATGACATATTGTCATACTCATTTTGGATACATTGACAATATTGAACATATAAATAGCAGTGTAAGTCATATGTTGACTTGCACCACTATCAATGATCCGACCAATATATACACTATATGTACTAATCTTAGTGGTAAAAATTGAAAAACCATGAAGTACAAAAACCTATAATAAAATTTGAACTTTCATTATACCTGCTACATTAGTATTAGCTAAACTAGACCCCTTGTCATTAATCAGATTCATTAACTTCTGAAGTTGCTCATCTGTAAAGGTATGAGAAGTGCCTATACCCTGATCCTTAGATCTTGAAACTACAACATTACTTGAAACACCAAGTTTATTAAACACATTACTCTATATATAATGTAGCGTCGAGTTTTGCTACAGTTGTTGTAGCAGTGTTGGGCTCGGCTTTGGGCTGTGGGCTCCTGCTTTTACCCTTTCGTTTGTTCCCTCGCTTCTTTAGCTATCAATCCGGGTACCTACCACCTCATTTATTCTTGCACGTTCTACTGCCTTCTACCGAAACCCTACTTGCCTGGCGGTGTTGTTTACTTGCGGATCGGTTATGGTCTTTTAGATTTCTTTTGCTTATGTAGCTGTTCTTTGTGGTAGTTACTTTTTTTTTTTTTTTTTTTTTTTGTGGTAGGTTATTTGTTCATCGTTTGGTTATGTGCACTTGGCTGCCGGTGTTGTTTACTTGCGGATCGGTTATGGTCTTTTAGATTTCTTTTGCTTATGTAGCTGTTCTTTGTCGTAGTTACAGTTTTTTTTGTCATAGGTTATCTGTTCATCGTTTGGTTATGTGTGCTTGCCTACCGGTGTTGTTTACTTACGGATCGGTTATGGTCTTTTAAATTTCTTTTGCTTATGTAGCTCTTCTTTGTGGTAGTTGGTGTTTTTTTTGTTGTAGGTTATTTGTTCATCGTTTCGGTTACGGTGTTTTTTTTGTGCTTCTTGCGTGCGGGTCCGTTATGATAGCTACTCTTTTAGATGTCTTTTGCTTATGTTCATCTTTTACTTATGTGGCTACTTCTTTTGGCGTAATCTGCCGGTATTTTGTTTCTTTAAGGTCTGATATTGGCGCTTTTTTGAGCCGTCTTTTGCTTTGTCGTACCTTATTTGCTGAGCTTTCCCTTATGTAGCTGCCTTTTGTGGTACTTGGGGGTTTTTTTTTTGCCTTATTTGTTCGCCTTTTGCTTATGTGGCTGCTTCATCCATTTTTAGGTCTGATATTGGAATTTTAGATCTATAGCTGTTTTTGTGGTTTATGGTTTAGATCTTTGGATGTTTTGTGTGGCTAAAAAAAATTATCTTGATGTTATTTTGTGTCACTCTTTTATTTACTTTAGTTTATAATTTCTTTATGTATGTTTATGCAGTTACTCTTTCATATTGTGATGCGTTTGTTAGCTCACTTGATATGTCACCTATACCTGTTATTAGTTGAAATGGCAGATATGAGTGCCATATCAAGTGGTGTAACCGACGTTTCATATTTTTTCCCACGATTCAGTTTACTTATTTGCCTTTTTCTTCTGTGTTGGTGTCACAGTTGCCTTGCAAAGGTATTCGCGGCACAATTCTTGAATGTCATAGTATGAATGCTAACTATGTGACTGGACCTGTTTCGCATACACGTTCGGCTTAGTTCGGCTATTATATAATCAGGTGGTGCCAAGGCAATTACCAGCTTAGTTCGGCTATTATATAATCAGGTGGTGGCAAGGCAATTACCGGACGGCATAGTGTAAACAATAGCTAAGCAACCGGTCTTATTTTGCAGCCACCACCTCTTTTCAGCTGTCTCTGTGCAGCTACTGGGATAATTCTCTGAACACATGTTGCTTGGCAAGGTAACTAAGATTGTGGTTGCAGCCATGCCGTGTGTTTAGTGTTCCTTGCAAAGGTTTCGCCAATAGAGTTCTTAAATATCATGGTATGAATACTGGCTATGTAACTGGATCCGTTTTGCAACTGCCCTCGATTTAGAGTGGCTGCTGTTGCTGCATTTGCCATAACAGCCGTTGCCTCAGTTTCGAGCTGTCCCCTCACACTTTTTCCCTTTTGTTTTTTTGCTCGCCTCTTTTAGCCTTTTTTCAATGGCTAGCAAATGAGAGAATGCAGTGGAGAATGTGGTAACCACCTCCTTTGCTCTTGCACTCTCCTATATATAATGGAGCGTGGAGTTTTGTTACAGTTGTTGTACCAGTGTTGGCCTCAATTTTGGGTTATGAGCTCCCGTTTTTTCCCTTTCGTTTGTTCCATTTCTTCTTTTAGCCTTTTTACAATCACTAACAAATGATAGAATGCACTGGAGATTTATACGTGTCTCTTCCCTGTGGTTCTCTTGGTAGTTGTGCAGATGTTCTTTGTAAACTTTTGACGCCTGCTGTAGAAATGTTGTCGTTTTCATATGAAATAATTAACACGCATGGATGTTTGCGCAATAGGCTGTGATGAGTCTGTGAGTCTGATTTAAGAAGTGAATCTCAGGCACTTGGCAGGGCAAACTTTCAGATTTGCAACCGTGCCAGGTCTATTTATTTCTTACGATCGCTTATTAATATCAATCCGATGATATAAAACTCATAATTTCTTCACAGATCTGAGCTAAAATGTTTGAGTTTGTCACTTATTGGTTGTAAACTTTTGACGCCTGCTGTAGAAATGTTGTCATTTTCATATGAAATAATTAACACGCATAGATGTTTGCGCAATAGGCTGTGATGAGTCTGTGAGTCTGATTTAAGAAATGAATCCCTGGCACTTGGCAGGGCAAACTTTCAGATTTGCAACCGTGCCAGGTGTATTTATTTCTTCCGATCGCTTATTAATATCAATCCGATGATATAAAACTCATAATTTCTTCACAGATCTGAGCTAAAATGTTTGAGTTTGTCACTTATTGGTTGTAAACTTTTTACGCCTGCTGTACAAATGTTGTGATTTTCATATCAAATAATGAACATGCATAGATGTTTGCGCAATAGGCTGTGATGAGTCTGTGAGTCTGATTTAAGAAGTGAATCCCTGGCACTTGGCAGGGCAAACTTTTAGATTTGCAATCGTGCCAGGTGTGTTTATTTCTTGCAGTCGCTTATTAATATCAATCCAATGATATTAAACTGATAACTTCTTCGCAGACCTGAGCTAAAATGTTTAAGTTTGTTGCTTATTGGTTGTGATAGCCTGTCATGAACCTGTCACTCTGGTTAAAGAAGTTAATATGTAGCTTTTGGTAAGCCAATCTTTTAGATTTGCACCTGTGCCAGGTGTATTTACTTCTTGCAATCAGTTTTTAATATCAATCCAATGATATCGATTTCTGAATTTATCTACAGGTCGAAGTCAGATAATGTAAAACTAAAGATTGTAAAAAAAACAGACAGAATATCAGTGATGGATGTATGGCAACCAGTCACGGTTACTGCATATATGCAGCTATACCCAGTTTCGTATGGTGTATACATCCATCATTGATACTTTGTTGTTGTTTTTTGTACTGGACAATTTTTTTACACTGAACTGTCTCACTGCATATAATTGCCTCCTTTCAACTACCACTGTATTTACATGGTATTTACACTCACCATTCATAGTTTTTAAATCTTTGCGTAGTAATTGTCTTCATATACATAATTTATTTATATTTTTTTATTCTTCAGGTTTCTGTTCTTGCATATGGCGATGACCAGAAGTTAAGGGCCGGTTATATTTCACAACCTGTTTTTATATTTACAGTATTCATGTACATACTTTGATCACCTTTTTCTATTCTTCAGGTTACCTGCTCCATCTGCATGGCTGTTCTCTGTGGTTTACATGCTGATAGAAACTTTGCTTTGCCCCAGTTTCAATTCGTAATAGAATGCACTATATATATATATATATATATATATATATATATATATATATATATATATATATATATATATATATATATATATATATATATAACATGTAAAATACATAAATACATACACACTTTTTTTTGGGTGCATATCTTTGTTATTCATTATTCTATTAAAAGGTTTACACTAACACTATATATATATATATATATATATATATTATATATATATATATATATATATATATATATATATATACTTTTTACTAGAAGAATTAATAACAAAGATATGTGCCCAAAAAAAAGTGTGCATCTATTTAATACATGTTATATATAACAAAACACGGTCACTGATAATTGACTACAATTTTCGAAGATCAATGCGAAGCGAAATAGTATAGTCTTAGAAATGATTTGGTGCAGATTACTTCTTTACACTATGCTATTTCGCTTCTCACTGATCTTCTAAAATTCAGCCATATTGTTCGCCATGAATTTTGATCAGAGGAATGCATATCTCGCACAGAGTAAAAAAAAACCCAAAACACACGTAAGGGGAAAAAAACAAGCCCACAGCCCAACACTGACTCCAACACTGTATGTTCCCTCCTATGTCTTGCTTCGAGCAGTAATTTTTCTTCGATAGAAGCTATTCCTTTTTCTGTCTTTCTAAAATGCTTTTTTGTCAATGGTTTGCAGCCACGGTATTTAGGCGATGATGATAGCTTTGCACATTCCCATTTTTCCAGCTATGCATTCGTTGGCAGGGCAGCCACGCTATCAGTTGCAGCCACAATGCACAATTCATGTTGATCACAAACGTGCATATCTGAGCCTTACTAGCGTCAAAACGTCTGGGTCCTCCTCACTCAACTGTGGCCCCTGATCTGAGGTATGTTGGATTGATTTATCTGACGGTAACCATTTACTATCCATCAATCGATTGCTAATATCCTTTATTAAGTTAAGAAAAAAACAACAATTAATATTCATTATGGTTTACCATCGCTTTTTGCTCCAGGAATAGTACCAGCTACTAATATGGCGTCTTTTTCTATTTCCAGATATTAACAATTGAGCTTACGCGGCAACCATACATTGTCCTTTTTTGCATATTCGACACAAATGCTTCTGGTCAAAAATATACTTCAATTCGGAAAGAAGGATGAGAAGCGGAAGAGAATGGTGTGATAAGTAGTTTGATCCAAATTTCTTCTTCGCAGCATTCTCTTCCGTTTCCCATCTTTCTTTTAGACTTGAAACATATTCTTGGCCAGAACCAATTGTCTCACTACACGTCCGCCTATGCAAAAAAAATGTTAGCTTTTACTTGCACATAACATAAACCTTTTGTATCCGCCCTTTACCAGGTAAAGAAAATGTTTCCTCCTATCTCTTGCTTCGAACACTAATTTTTCCTCAATACAGGTTATTGCTTTTTGTGCCTTTCTAAAATGCCTTTTTCTGAATGGTTTGCGGCCACGGTGTTTAGGCGATGATGATAACTTTGTGCATTCCCATTTTTCCAGCTGTGCGTTCGTTGGCAGGGCAACTACGGTATCAGTTGCAGCCACAGCGTACATTACAAGCTGATTACAAACGTGCATATCTGAGCCTTACTGACATCGAAACGTGTGCCACTTCGCTCGACTGCGACTCCTGATCTGAGGTATATTGGATTGATTTATCTAAAAGTAACCATTTGCTGTCCATCAATCGTAACTTTATATACATTTTACCTAGATTTTTTCATCTATGAATGTCTGTAACAGGTCATGTATTCAACAGCACCGCTACGCGCACCACATGAATACAGCCAGGATTATTAATCTGACCTTCACCTCGAATTCCTTTTTCTATTTTAATCGTCTATCAATATGTCTGGTGCAGACTATTGTCTGAAGACTATTTGAATAACAAAAGGGGTTTGAGGTGGAGATCAGATTTTCCACCTATATGTCGATTAAAATAAAAAAAATAAACATAAGAAACAAAGACTATTTGGTACTTTTTTTTGTTGCTGATACTAACAATACATGTCATATGTTTACAATTCTTGAAGAAAGGTGGGAAACCGGAGAGGATAGTGTGCCATATACTTTGGCACAAATTACTTCTATGCACTATCCTCTTTTGTTTCCCATCTTTCTTCGATAATTGACCCATACTGCAGATCACCATCTTTTCTCCACCTCCAGTTGTCGATAGACGACAACAAGTTAACTTTCGCATGCACATGACATCAGCTTTTACTATCACCAAAAAAAAAGAAGTAATAGATGCCCTTTGTTTCTTATGGTAAAATTCTTTTTTTTTTAGCAAATGCCTCGCAATTAAACTGTCAGTTGATAAGGCAAAAGAATGTCTGGAACTTAAACATAGTTACTCATTCTAAATTCCCATACAGTTCCTTTTGTTCTTTCAACAACCTAGCAGCTCGCTTGGTGCAAGCAGTTGCACAAAGGAAGGTGAAACAACAAATGGAACTGTAAGGGGATTTAGAAAATTTAACTAAATTTTTGAAAGAATAAATGAGGTGGGTGCCACATTATTAGCGGTCTGGGAAAGGCTAAAAGAAGAGATGGAACAAACAAAAGGCAAAAAACAAGAGCCCACAACCCAAATGCGAGCCCAACACTGCTACAAAAACTGTAGCAAAACTCGACGCTCCATTATATATAAGAGAATATTGTCACCCGATGGACTTGATGAGTTCTGAACCATCCCCGTATTCCCATGATAGCCGCATTCAATTCCTGTTCTTCAGGTTCGCATAGCCATTCTCATTATTGCATTCATCTATTTTAGGTTCTTCTTTTTTCTGACTTTCTAAAATCCCTTTTTCTCAATGGTTTGCAGCCACATTCTTTAGGTGATGATGATAACTTTGTACGCCTCCATTTTCCCAGCTGCATGTTCGTTGGCAGGGCAACCACACTTTTAGTTGCAGCCACAACATGCATTTAATGCTGATTATATATGTACATATCTGAGCCTTACTGAGATCAGAACATATAGCCCCTCGCTCAACTACGCCTGCTGATCCAAGGTATATTGCATTTGTACCATTTCATGATCCAATGTATATTTAGTAATTATATGCTCCTATAGTAAAAACTGTCTATTCATTTCAGCATAGACGATTATTCTAAGATCCTATGGTACACCCAATTGTGCAAAGAGATTTGAAACGACAAAACGACCTGTACAGAGTCTCAAACCAGCTGCCTGCATTCCTTTTTTACTTCTATTCAAGTTACAGGCTCATAAAAAGAAGCTGAAGATCAAAAATATACAGAATATCTGTGATGGATGTACCGACACCGAACATAACTGCTGCCGGTTTTGCATGGTGTCTGCATCCATCATTGATATTTTGTTACTATTTTTGTCCTGTCAAAGTATTCATACTCACATTCTCAGTATATTTTATTGCCTACAACCAAAAGATAAGTGTTACTTAGATCACTATGGTAAATTTAAAATGCAATTGCTGTTCGCATGGATAATCTCCTTAAACATTCTAACCATTACTGCTGTGGCGCTTAACTTATTTTCCTTTTTTTATACCAGTGAATGATACACAGTTATCTACTCCTGCTGCCATTTCTCAAACAGTTACAAATCCTGTAACGAGTGCTAGGCAACCAGTCAGAACACACAGAACTGATGTTAACTGCCAACGCACAGGTAGTATTAATTATGTTTTCTTGCTATATGAGACTTTTATCTGTAAGTAATGTTTGTTGCTCTTTTCGCGATTGAAACTGACCCTGCTCCTACTGCATCTTCTAACTATAATCCTGTTTCTCAATCGTTTGCAGCCACATTCTTTAGCCAATGATGATAACTTTGTGCATCTCCATTTTCCCAGCTGCATGTTCGTTGGCAGGGCAACCGCACTTTGAGTTGCAGCCACAACGTGCAGTTAATGCTGATTACATATGTACATATCTGAGCCTTACTAAGACCAGAACATATAGCCACATGCTCAACTGCGCCTGCTGATCCAAGATATGTTGCATCTGTAGCATTTTTATGTCTTTAACATTCTAACCATTACTGCTATGACACATAACTTATTTTCCTTTTCTTAATACCAGTGAATGATGCACAGTTATCTACTCCTGCTGCCTTTTTATGACAAACATGCACAGTTATCTACTCCTGCTGCCATCTCCTAACTGCAATCCACACTTTCAAATTACATCCTCTACTCCTGCTACCATTTCTCAAACGATATTGTTTAAACCATAAAATTTCTACCCACATAACTTAGCGTTTGACTGCAAGAACCATAGTTGGACAGCGCTAATATTGTGCTGATAGAAACCAGTTCGCAGGCACTCCAATTCAGGTACTTAACCTTTACCAGACTCACTGATTTCGCTTGTCAGCTTCTGATATGTACATCTGGTACACCACATATTGATTGCATGTTAATATGCAGACTTTTACAAGACAAAACTGAAGTGTTCTATGTACACTGCAACTGATCTAAACGATCTAAACTTTACTCCTAGACGTTGCCACTGGTACTACAGATGATCTTATGCAACTGTCAACTGTTGGTAAGAAAAGCATTCATGTTATACAACGCCTGTCAATATTAGCAATTGAAGACTATTTGGTATTGTTTCATTCTTGATACTAACATTTGATATACTGTCTCTACAATACTTACTTTTTTTCGTGCATATTTATGCCTGTCACTACACAAAATGTTTTAAACACAAATATGATGCGATTATAAAAGATAGATGGCAATTACAAGAGAGTGCTGTGATAAGTGCTTTGAGCCAAATCACTTTTTCGCACCATCCTCTTCTCCTTCCCATGTACCTTTTTTAATCAAACCATGTTATTGATCACAACTTTCTGTAAAACTCCATCTACAAGTATGCATAAATAAACTTACCATCGTAGATATAATGCGTCAATTTTTAATATGCACAAATAAACAAAATCAGATATTCTTCATTTGCTAATATTGACAGGCGCTGTAGCAACATCATGAACTAGCCTACAGGTAATGCCATAACTAAGCAGAAATAATCCAAATATTTTTTTCTTCACTATCAATCCTTCACATTCAGTTGCTTTTCGTAATATGTTATATGTTTTAATGCTCAGGAAATTTATGCGTTCCACGGAATTACAAATTGTATGGATTCCTGTGTTCTTAGCAACCTATTTGGATTAAAAACAAAAACGTAAGTACCACACTATCACTTGACTTAAATTCTGAATTTTATTTACTGAAATATCTTACAATCAACATAAATTTGCTTCACATAGAAACTAGCCTTTATTGAAACACATATCTTACAATCGACTAGCATTAACCAAAAAACATCCTCCAATTGCAGCCACACACTAAGAAACGCATTACACCCTGGAGTTTCATAATAAACACATCATTGTTACGCGCATTTAGCCCAAATTCAGCTGCTATTAAGCGCATCTGCATGAGTTTCTGTTCATCTTTTACTATCACTTCTCTTAGATACTCTGCTGTTTTCTGAGCATGAGTATTTCCAACACCTTCAAGCTCTTGAATAAAAGTAAGCCTGTCACGGTTAACACCAGCCAACCTATCACAAATCACACTCAGTTGTTGTGCCATATGAACATCCTCGATACTAGCTTGACGACAATACAAAACTAATATGTCAGACCAACTATTAGAATTGGCCTCAACTCTTAGCTGATCACACTTAGGATGCCTAGACATTTTCTTTTCTTGGTTTTCCTACACACTTATCAAATGAGTTATGAAAACAAATGTCCATTTCAGCTATCTTAAATAGGAAAACCAAATCCAAGACAGACAGTCACGAGATTGTCTTCTAAAAGCAAAAAAAACAAAATGCCCATATCTATAATGCACACTACCGACATCTACTCACCCATAATTGGACATTACTGTTTTGCAGGTTTCGTACTTATGCTCACAGACTTTTTTACAAATGCCAGATTCTTGACAGGTATCCAAACTTACCAGCCACATATTATAGACTAATTTATTCTACCTTGCCTTTTTCAAAGCATTAAACATTATTGAACTGAAGGTTTTAAAAGTGGCCAGAAATAAACAAACAAATGTTAACAGTATATCTTATCTATCATTTCTTTATTCCATGCTAATGAACCTCTCACTTGGTTTGATTGGTTTTAGTGATTAAGTAAGTTATTGCAGTGAATTAGTACATGGGAGGTGCTAATCTTATTAGTTATGCAACTATGCTTTGAGATCTTCGATGTTCATTCATCTGCTAGAATAGTTCTGTATAATTAAGATCATGGGTGATTTCTATATTAATTTACTGTTGTGTGCTTGCCAATTTACAGTTTATGATAAACCATCTATTGCAAAGTTAAGTATTTCGCATTGATTATCTAATGATATTTCTATTTGTTTGTTAATTTGCAGAAGCACTGCTTTCCTTATATGGTGCTCATACCTGTTCTAATTAGATGTTCTGCCCGTCGGTCAAGTAACTGCTGCTAAGGCGCCGTGCTGTGAGTTTCTTTCTGTTTATGTATCTTTAGGCGTTTAGTGTTTATAATGTTTTCTGATATGTATTCTTTACATGTTTTTGTAGCTGCTACAGAACCTTCTATTTGTTTTCCTAATGCTGCCCGTTCGCAGTTACAGACATCGTCTTACTTTCAGTTGAATCAGGTTATCAAATAAACATTAGTATAATAAGCTGTTGTGATCAGTCAAAATTTTTTTTTGTTTGCCCCAGATGTGTCTAACCACTTTCCTTATATGGTGCTCATACCTGTTCTAATTATACAATTGCCGTTTACAGATTACATTGGTTGTGTCGCATCCGTGTGGAATGTGCGAGAAGCAGGGAACACGGCCCGAAATTCCGATTACTTCCATTTGTATATGTTGTTTGACTTAGGTAGTAAAAATTGAAGGAGCAAGATTCATTGTATAACACAGCAGAACAACCGACAAACATAGCAAACACTTCGTCTCCCCGCCGCAACGCGGCGGTTCGACGCACATCTCGTTTTTCTTAAAATTAGGAGGATAACCAATAAGCTCAAAAAAAACCTATCAATAGTATGACCATTCAAATTACAGTTTTTACACACAAGGGTGGCGTTTCTATTAAACCTCCTATTTTTATTGTTACTTTTATTAGCAGATTATTCATTTGGCTTATAAACAAAAGCAGACAGATTATTTTTACTACTAGAACCATGAACATGAGTATTTTTGTGAGATTCATCTCTTGAAAGAGTAGCAAAGGCAGTCTTAACATATGTCTCCTTATTGGAGCATAGACATCATCATGACCCATCAGATTCTGCATCATCCCTAAGAGTTGATTATGTTTCTTAAGTGCAGGAGCATAATCACAACTGCAACTAGGTAGATTGACCAAAGAGTCAACCTATCTGCATAGTGCATTAAAATCATGATAGTACTCAGATAAGGCAGAACTCGACTGGGTAAAAGAGTGTATTATATAATGCAGGTTAAAAATCACATGTCCATCTTTCTTATTATAAGTTTTCTCTAACTCATCCCAAAAATCTTTAGCATTCTTAGAAAAAAATTAACTCTTATAAAGTTGTTAAGACACACACCCTAACAACCAAGATAAAACAATTGAATTACATCTATCCCATTGTTCTTGATGTAAAATATCATCAGTATCTCATTCACATTTTCCATTTATAAATCTTAGTGGATTTCTAATGTGAAGAGCCAATTTTACAACAGCAGACCAAACATTGTAATTTTCAGTACCCTCAAGCTTCAAAGTAATTAACCGAGCTCCATTAAAGTCATTAGGGTGTAAGTATAAAGGGTCATTCACATGTAAATTCAATTCACTACTACTAGATCCACTAGCTACTTTCTTACTACCTCCGTCCCAAAATAAGTGTCCAGTTTGACTTTTAAGAGTCAAAATGGTTCAACTTTGACCTTCTCTATTTTTGCGGGTATTATATAATATTTGATGCAAAATATATGAATGGATTGGGTTTTAAGTTTATTTTTCATTGGTATAATTTTTCATCAAGTACTATATAACACAAAAATAATATTTAAGGTGATAGTTGAACCAGTTTGACTCTGAAAAGTCAAACTGGTCATTTATTTTAGGACGTATGAAGTATTTTTATCATCCTCACTTTTTTCACCATCCACTATTTTAAAAATCTTAATATTGTAAACAAGAAAATAAAGCAATCAATAACAGACAAAACAAAAAGCAATTAAATCAAAAACTCCGAACACCTCAATCATACATAAACCATCAACATAATTAACACCTCAATTTCTCAATCAATAAAACCCTTAACCAATCCATCAATTACTAAAAACCTACTACCTCCGTCTCAAAATAAATGTCACATTTGACTTTTTCGAGTCTTTTTTATTCAACTTTGACCTTAAATATTTTTATTTGTGTTACATAATATTTGATGCGAAGTATATGAATGGATTGAGTTTCAAATGTATTTTCATTGGTATAATTTTCATCAAGTATTATATAACACAAATAAAAATATTTAAGGTCAAAGTTGAATAAAAAAGACTCGAAAAAGTCAAATGTGACATTTATTTTGGGACGGAGGGAGTATTAAAAAACCTAAATGAGGGCGTGAGAGGTTTTACAGTGCACGTAATAGCTTCCAAACCAAAACAAGAGCAAGAAGATCTACCAAAACAACAATATGCACAACGGAAACACCCAAAACAAACACAAAAAATAGACGCAACTAAAAACAACATATCTAAAAAAAATTTGAAATTCTAATTTTTTAAAGACGGGGTGTTTTTTTCAAAACCTTTCAAAAACAACAATTCAACGACATTTCTAATCATATAACAATAGATTAAACCCACGGACATGAAATTAGGATTTGATACTGTAAACCCTAATTATACAAAACAAGATCACACGATCTATACACCAATCGACAGGAATCAACGTCAACTGACTCAAATCACAACTAACTTCAAAAAAACCCAATTTTTTTAAAAAGTTTAATTTTTTGAAAATCAGTTTTTTATGAACAAATCTTCGTATTAGAGCAAGGTTGTTGTGATACCATGTAGAAAATAGTAATACGAATACACAATGCCACTAAGACTCATGCAACAATCCACCCATTTTATTTTATATAGCACAACATCACACGGTTGCATAACCTACCTATGGTTTTGAGTTCAGTACAAATTACAAAAGAAGGAAAGGAAACTAACAAGTTTCTGTCAAACACAATAAAACACTGAAACCTTAGATATGAGAGAAAACCCACACAAAACACACACTGATATGAATAAAATAAAGGATAAATGTTCTTTTATAGCTCCAATCTAGATTCGTCGGGTAACGTCCATTTTATCCACCTTTGTTACTAATCTTTGAGCTTTGATCAACTTCAGTCTTTGAACTCTTACGAAATATTCCAACACAAACCAAAACCTGTTTTGCAAGTATAAAACAACTTTAAGTATATCGCACAACTTACCCTTCACAACTCTCTTTTCCCGAGTTCTTATTTTGAGAGGAGAGAAGAGAAGAGAAGTTGAGAGGAAACTGAAAAAAAATCAAGTTCCTGAGTTTTTTTGGAGAGAAGAGAAGAAAAGAGGAGAGGAAACCATGGAAAAACTTCTCTCTCAATCTTCTTCCAAAATTGGATGATTTGGAGAGAAGGAGGTTTTAAAGCCGTTTTTCCTTACATTCCCTTGCTTTTCTCTTCAACTAGGGAACACAAAATTAAAAATCATTTTTTTGGCTCTCCTTTTCTTTTCTCTCTTGTTTCCTCTCTTCATTTCCATTCTTTCCGTTTTATACTCGGGAACAGAGTGAATAGCTTATATTTTAATATATATTTTTTGCTTCCGATCTGTTTCTACTAAATGAGTGGTATTTATCAATTTATGTGATGTCTTAGAACATGTGTGACTTCACTGCGAACGAAACCTGGGGATGTTTACAGGGACGGAACCAAGATCAAATATGACCGGATGTACAAGTTTTTTGGAACCGTAATATAGAAACACATTTCGATGGATCGGGCGCATTTAAGATGCATTTAGGAAAAATTGACGTTTTTTTTCAAAAACTAACACTACATTGGAAATATCCATAGGGGTCCCGGGCACCTGCGGAAACCCCCTGGCTCCGTCCCTGGATGTTTAGTTGTGCATACAATGTAATTATTTCGAAATTTGATTTTATGATTGGCTTGACATGTTGCATATATAATCACTATATTTTAATTATTTTAACTTAAAAAAAATCATAATCGGAATTATCTTTGCTAAATATTACATAAGCTTTCATTAAAATACAAAACCCATGTAAAATAGGAAAAATTCCAAATATGCCCCGGAGTCATCCTCAACACATCAATTTTTACCCAGCCGCAATTTTATTTCAAAAATACCCCGGGCGACTGGGCAACTTGTACATCCACCAACCATAAGGCGCCACTTAGCATGTACTTGGGACACTTGTCGGATGTATGGGTGGTGAAGGTACAAGTTGCCCAGTCGCCTGGGATATTTTTGAAATAAAATTGGGGTTGGGTAAAATGATGTGTTGAGGATGCCTCCGGGGCATTTTTTGAAATTTCCCCTGTAAAATAATACCGTCCACTCAATGTTGTTTTTTTGTTATTCTTTTGATACTGGCCCAACCCAAATTACGGAAACAATCCACAAGATTTATATCAGAAAGTTGGCCCAACGTCTTCCAGCATACATGAATTATATGCTGAAGTATCATTTTGTAGAAAAAATTTCTGTGTTAGTGAAACTCACCAATACTATATCTCCCTCGACTTATATAGACCAGAATGAATAAGTTTGTCCACTTTTTGCAACAACTCCGTAGTAGCAAAATACGTATAATACATTAATAATTTTATTAGACCTTTATAAACTGTTACTATATTTATTTACACACACACTTCAAATTATAAAACCTTTTTAAATGATATAACGTTTCATAAATATGTTTAAATACCATAACATTAATGAACAAACTAATCTTAGATGTTAGTAAATTATGCAGCCAACTAAAAGTTGTACAGGGATGCACCATGTTTTTTAGTGAGGTAAAAATATACCCCCAAGAAACGTAAGCCTTTTAGCATCTGTCATTTTTGTTAATTGTTTTCTTCTAATTTTTTCCGCCTACCTTTTGGCAAGGACATGTCCTCGCTAAAAGTGTTGACCAAAATGTTGACCAGTTCATTATAAGATTAACGAAAAGCTGTTGGGTTAAGTAATGTACCCCTCGTTTAGTGCTTAATTATGGATTGTTATACACATGTTAAAATCAAAGGTGCTTAATTATGATTTTTATACACATGTCAAAATCAAAAGTATGCGTGTGTATAACCAATAATGTAATTCATGCGTCCAACAACAATAATAAATGGAGTAATCACATAATAAGGCATATAAAATAATCCTTCTAATCGTTTTCTTTCTTCTTTTGTAGTTATCTTTCATCAATGTGTTATAAAACATAACATTGCTCCTATAATATATGGATTTGCTAACGGCTGCCCACTGAGCACCTTATAAGATGTAAACAAATGCATTTAATGTCTAATTAATACACTAAAACTTTTTTTTTAATAATAAAAGATGCATTTAATAAACCTTAATTAAACTTATAATTTATTATAATTAAATAAGATTTTTAATTTAATACACTCAACCTTACCATATATTTACATCTTATAAGATGCCTAGTGGGCACCCGTTAGCAAATCTTGTGACAAATGGTAAAATTTCCCTAATATTTATATTGTTGACAATTCATTTTCTGTGACTAGGACACCTGACTAGACCGTTATGTGTTAAAACGGATAACAGACCTGCACATATTGTCACCCTAAAATCTCACCAAGGAACAGTGAAATTATCACATCTTATAATTTACTCATGTTATTGTATTGAAAACCAGAGGTTATCCCAGTTTCACACGGACTGACACCACACGCCAACCAGAAATAAATATGAGGTTCAGGAAATGTTAGTGAATAATTAAGGACTCAGAAAAATATTCAAGTATTACATAACGACTCTAAAAATATAAACTCTCATATTGGTGATGATTCCAGGACGGACCCGAATTTGACACAGTTCAACGAAACGCGGGTATTAAATTACCCCACCTTAACTAATAACCTACTCAATCCTTAAAATTAAATAATACTCCTCCACTAACACACAAACCAAAATCTGTAACCCTACTTCACCTTTTGTCCGCCCCCATCTCTTCCCCAGGAAACCATCGAACCATCACCATCTCCAAACACAGTCAATATCAATTCCCTTGACCTAGAATCTTGTCCTCTTCATGAATCACGAGCCAACCTAGGATTAAGTATCCTTGAAATAGAGGTAACACACAAAAGGGTAAGATTATTCACCCCAAATCCGAAAGATCCATGGAGTTACTCTCCAATATACTCCTTAAATCCGCGCCTCCAAGAGAGTTTCGAATCACAAACTCATCAAAAATACACCAAGATCTGAGAAGTTCTCAAGAAAGGGTTGTGTTGTGATTCGATTGGAGGTTTGGGGTTGATTTATATTGGAGCAGTGGGTCTCGGATTGAAGGTTCACACAAGTGTTCATCCATCAAGAAATCATTGTAAGGTTGATATTGATTTAGATTCAATTAGTTTGTGTTATTTTATTTACCTAGAATCGTTCATAATAGGAAATGTTAGGTCGAATGGATGAATAAAATTTGTGTTGATGTTATTATCTTCTGTCGAATTGATACCCAGAAACATAATTGATTTTGAGGAGAAAATTAAGTATTGATTGATAGTTTTATGTCAAATAAGATTTCCAGGATGTAGAAATTTTTTTGAGAAAAATTGTTGTTGGTTGTTGTTGTTATCGATAGTGTGGCATAGGAACCTTTTGGTAGAATTAAGTGTTCATCATGTTGGTAATTCGAAGCCACCAAGATGAACAGGTTCAGGTTTTGGAACCTGGGAATAATGATTGAGTCAAGTTAGACTATTAGACCCATGTTTGTAGTGTATTCGAGAGCCCTAGGAACCACAGGTTCATGGTTCAAACCTGTGGAACTGATGGCTAGAACAGGATGACTTAAGTGATATATCATGTATTGCTAAGTTAAGGTAGATAGGCTTGCGACCAACTACGGCCAAAACCGAACCAGTGACCACCAAAGCTAGGTGCAATGGTGGTCAGACTGGACTAGAAGATCACCTCGTCTTGAGGAAGTTTTGACCTTAGTTCTTAGGTGGTAATTTCACCCAAATCCATGAGGAGTACACCTCGATTTGAAGTAAGGAGAGACTCACTTTAATAAAAGGACTCAACCACAAAAGTTAACACCGAATCACTATCAAACGTAACCCAAATAGGGTTGTGAATACTCGGATAAAAACACACACCTAGGACTAGGGGTGTTCGTTCGACCAGTTTACGATTTTATAGGTTTAATCGGTTTGGGTTATTCGGTTTTTAAAAATAATTTTTAACACCCAATACCCAAACCAAATTTTTCAAAACCAAACCAATCCAACCAAATAAGTTATCGGTTTATTTGGTTCGGTTTTCCATAAAACCAAATAAGAACAAGATGAATAAAAGCTGAGTTATCATTCAAACTACTACTGTACAAAGCAATATAAAAAATCGAACTACGAATCTGTAACAAATCAAATATAAATAGATAATCCATAAACTGATTATTGATTAACATAAAGTCATCAATATATCATATCAGGTTGTTAAAACCAACAACCAAAATAAAATCCAAACAAAACATCAAATTGAATTCGAAACAGAAGAACAAACAAAACCATGCAATTGTTCATACTCAAAATAACAAGAAAACGTAACAAACTGAAAATAAAATAACCATTAATGGTCTTATTGCTCCAACTTGAACAAGTCTTATTGCTCCATCTCTCACAGGTCTCATTGCTCCATCTCAAACAACACCGCTGCCCTCTTTCACGAGATCTACATTTACATAAAAAAAAGTCAATAGTTTATGTTATTTAAAAAAGACAATAGTTTATAATAGGCCATGTTTTGGTCGAGTTTATTATAAGGCACTACTAGCGTAAGTTAAGGCTTGTTTGTTAATTTTTTTTATTAAGTCGTGTTTAATTAAGAGACGACTTAATGCAGACAACCTCAGTTTTATTACTTAATATTTTCAGTCATCTTTCTCTATTAAGTCACAAACAAACAGTTTTCATATGGGGAAGGAATTCATTGATAATTAAAGAGTGCGTGATTTGTGTGCGTGATTTTGGTTGTGACAGAACCACCTTCAAAGAATAGAGCTTTAATTTTTAGTAACCTAGCAAATTTCCCCAATTCCAAATATTTGATTGATGCTTTCTATGTTACAAAAGTATAGTTTATATAAATAGATTAAACGTTTCTTTGTTAAAGTTCGGGTATTCGGGTGGAAACCGAATGAGGAATTTTGAACTCAAATCCGATCCAGAAAACCGTACATTATTTCGGGTGCACCCAAAAATCCGAACCAAACCCAAATAAGCCAAACCCATTTAACCCAATGTCATTTGGATCGGTCGGTTTTTTGAGTCAACCCATTTAATGAACACCCCTACCTAAGACGGATAATATTGTCATTCCTTGTTAAGCAAAAATGGGGACAATGAGACTTAAAAAAACTAGACTTTTTGAGGTCTCTTCAACCATGTCCACCTATAGATGGGTCAAGAACTCAAGGTATTGTCGCCACTTAGACCCCAATGACTTGAAGTTGAGTAGTACTCGAATATTGGTCACAAAGTGAAGCTGAGACAGTGGTTAATGACCAGTCTCAGTTGCGATGAAAAGGTCCCGGGAAGGTAGCATGATCCGTGCTGAATACACTTATAAATAAATGCAGACAGCGGATACGCGTGAATAATTACAAATCACCCCTTTGTGAAAAAGGATACTTGCAAAAACTCACGTTCGTGTGTAGTGTGAGACCAGGTAAGTGATTACCCGGATCGTTTCCCAACGAGGTGTGAATGGGCAAACTGTGAAAAGCTTTGGATTAGAGTGACTGATGATATGATATGAGATTTTTGCTTTTTTTAATAATTCTAAATAACAAATGAGAAATAAATATACAAAAGAAAATTAAACGCGATTTAAACTAAACTGAAAACGCGTAACGGGAAATCTAAAATGGGACTAAAAAGTAAAATTTATGAAATTAAAACCTAAAAATGTAAAATGAATTAAAACTTATTTTAAAACTAAAATTATATTTTTTTTTACACTTTTTATTTAATTATTATTATTTATTTATTATTTAATAATTATCTAAAACTAATTTAAATTATAATAAATACTAAATAAACAAAGAAAAATCTAAAACTTTTTCTATAAATATTATTAAGTAAAAAGAAGTTAAGAAAATTATAAAAATGAAAATTACTTAATTAAAAATTTAAAAAGATAAATTCTATTAAATAGAAGCTATCACTATTTTTCTATTTTTGTTTTTCTTAAGGTCTAAAAATATGATTATATTTTTCCTGGATTCTATTTAATAAAAGAAAATTATGAAAATTAAAATTGTATTTTTCTGATTAATATTCTATTTATTATGATTTAATTACTATTAGAAACTAATTAAAAAGGTTAAAAATATCAAATGACTTAGGAAAAATCTGAAAAATTTAGTATAAGTCAAAATGAATATTTAAAAGTTATGAAAAATAAAATCAAAAGTTTAATAAGCTCTGATAAGCAGTTGGACAGATAAGCAGTTGAGCTAATAAGCTAAAAATAAGCTAATAAGCACAAAACTTAACCAAAAGCTCAGGAGAAGTACAAACAACTTATAAAAGCTTAAAACAACTAAAAAACACAAATAAGCTCAAGTAATTAAGCTGATAAGCAGATGAGCAGTTGCAAAGCTATCAGCAGAAACAGCAGAAAAATGGTTAAATTGCAAGGCAGATTAAGCACACCAATAAGCTACTGAGATGCAAACTAATGGGGGCAAAAGCTAGCTAGTACTATTGGGTATCTTAAAAACCAAAAAGCCCTATCAGAAACAGGCTAATTGAAGTCCAATTAAGCACTAGTACAGGTGAGCTTAGGAACCAAAAACTAAATCAGCAGAATCAGAAAGTGAATCAGCAGAAATGGGGAAAACTAGAAAGCTAGTTTTAAGCTAGGAAATTAGCAGAAAAGTGGAATACCAGATAATATTCTAAAAACTAGCTAGGTAATCTACTTGGAAACCAAAATCCAAGGTCTCAGCTTATCTAGATAAGCTAGAAATCAGCTGAGAAAAACACCCTACACTGCTCAGTATACACTGATCAGCAGGAATGGGTCTTTGTGCAGAACTATGTGCAGAGGGCACAAAGCTGTTTAAGCTATTGGATATCACTAAATAGACTAAGGTGAGCTCGTAGAAGCCAAGGAAAAGGACCAAATAAGCTTGTGGCTATATATGGCTTATTTGAGCTACTCATGAACTGAAAATACCACAAACCAAGGAAAACTAGTATTTCTATCTATTTGGCTGATTTTAACTTAGAAATAGCTTATATGGACTGTAATAAGCTAGTGTGAAGTTCAGCTTTTGGCATTTGAACAGTAAAAGGCTATTTAACCTATTTGAGCCAAACAGCCCTTATAAAGGGACTGTTATGGTTTAAAACTAGCACAGGCTAATTTAGACTAGAAATTCCAAGTATTATTGTTTTATTAACTTATTTTAACTATATTGAGCACATTTCAAAACAGAAATAAGCAATCTAATAAGCTATATACTAATTGGCTATTTTTGGCTTTTTATGAGTTTTCAAAGTGAAATAAAGACAATGGTATTTAAGACTGATTCTACTGATGAAAGATAACTTATAATTGATATTAAGCAGTAAATGATAGAAATAAACTAGAAATAAGCTATAGCACAGTGACAATAGGAATTAAGCAAAAATCAAATAAAGGCTTACAACTGAAATTGGCTTATGAAAAGATGAACGAGGACCAGAAACCACTCCTAGCTTGTTGTCAACAAGCTAGAAACCAGAAAAACCATCCAGATTAGCTTCTACCCCCAGAACTGCTTATTGTGAGCTTTTTTTGACTTTCTTTGACTTTTTCCATTACTTGAAATTTAGAACTAGTACAATCTATATAAAGCTTACAGAAAGCTATGATGAACTTATAACAAGGTTGTTTGATGCTTTTGAGTATTTATAACAACTTAAGAACTGAATTCGAATTTAGAGACAAACTTGACTTTATATTAAACTTGAAATTTGATTACAATGATGCTTGAAACTGAAATTGAAACTGAATTACAAGAACATGAGATGATTAACTAAAGATTTATTCTAATTGACTTGAATTTAAATTACACTACGATAGGTCTAAAACTATGACAAAGTATTTCTTCTGTCTTCTTCTTCTTCTTTTATAGCAATCCAAAAAGTCTCTCCTCAGCTTACTGATCAAATCCCACCACTTGTTAGCTTCCAATTCATCCTAATCGTCCATTTGTAATTTTGGCGGGAAATCAGGATAGTGGGGATTTGGCTTCTTCTGAGCATGTGGGGGTGCAAGAGGGTGGAATGTATATCATTGGAGGAGGGGGAAGGTGGATTGTCAGGGGATAAGGGTTGTGGGTTTGTCAGAGCAATGTTGTGGGTAAGGGGTGGTATTGGCGGGGTGGTATGAAGAAGAAGAAAGGTTTGACTTGAGTCAAACCTGGGTTGTTGGTTTTATTAATAAAAGGTTGGGTCGGGTTGTGTTTTTGGGCTTGGGTTTGGGTTTTATTGATTGGGCTGGGATAAGGGTAGTTGGGTTGGCTGGGTTTAGTGATTTAGGATAGGATTTGGATTTAGGGTATTTAGTTGATCCGGTTTTAACCTTAGGGACCATTTTTGTAATTTCTGAAAGTTTGAAGGGTGCGAGTTGTCAACTTTCCAAAGGTTATCCAAGGGGTATAATTTGTAAATTGTGAATAGTACAAGGGCCATAGATGTAATTTTCCATTTTTGAATGCCCAGGGACTATTTTTGCCATTTGTCAAACTTGAGGGACCAATCTGGTAATTTCTTCAATCTTTTCACCCAAGGACCAATTGTGACAACTTGTGAACTCCAAGGACCTTTGTTGACTTTTTCTTTCAAAATAAACCTTCAGGGACTAATTCTGCCAATTTAGAAAACTTCGGGGACTGAAAATGACAATTATGTGAACTTTGCTCATTTTTCACCTGTTTTCAATCATTTTACATCTGAATCATATAAAAACACATTCCAATGATATTTTCTGTATTATGTGACATTTCAAAGTGTTTTTGGCTGTTTTTGTGGGTTTAAACAATGTAAAATATATGTGTATTTAGACACATATCATAGCACCAAGTTGTTAACTTGGTGCACTTCTCTAATTTACTTGATGAAATACCAGGCCGCAAAGCCCAATGGCCAGGCCCAACTAGGACTAGCAATACAGCCCACCTGGTAGCCCCAACTTGGCAGCCTTGAACCTAGCCCACAGATGGGCCCATGTAAAACTCATTCGGCCCACCAAGTTTAGTTTTAAACCCAACCCCTTTAGTGATGTTGGCTTTCCCCCCTCTTCGAACTCCATGGGCCGCAACCCATTAGTGTTAAATATCAAAATGAATAACAGTTATACGAGAGTTGTCGCGAGCAAACGAAATGAACAATAGCCATTACAAGAATAATTCGTACTCACTAACTTTTAGACGAATAACAGACGAAAGACAAAAAGAATGAAATTTCATTTAACTTGCATAAACTTGTATAGTCAAAATATAAACACTTGGCGAAAAATTATTCAACACATAGTTACGTAAAAGCAATTATAGCCGAGAACAAGAGTGTAACCTTATTTACATTAACATATATGTACGTAAAAGCTTGAATAGCCGAAATGATAAACACGACGAAAACAATTAAAACAACTAGACTAGATATATCTACATTGTTAAAATTAATTTTACGTACACTTTGAACAAGAGTGTAACCTTATTTACATTAACATATATGTACGTAAAAGCTTGGAAAGATAGAGTAAATGTATTTATGTCAAAATAAATTTCACGATAGGTGTAAACAATAACACACGTCGAGGTATATAAAAATACATTAGCACTATTATTCGTTATGTTGATAACCAAATAAAGTAAAAATGAACGTCACTAAAAATATACCACTTAACTGGAATAAATTCGTCGAAACATATATTATTGCGTAAGTAAATAGTAATAAGGACTTAGTTAAGTGACCAAGTTATTAAGAGTTAACATTATATTCAATTTCTCCAATCGTATATTTAATAGGCCATAAACGTCACATATGATAAGTCGTACTTTAAATTTATATACTTAAACATAACGAACAAATTACCCAACTCCAACATATATATATATATATATATATATATATATATATATATATATATATATATATATATATATATATATATATATATATACAAATCACAACTAGATTTAATTCATTCGTACCTTAGGCCGTTAGATATTCCCAACCTCTCATTTTCGTATCTTTAGGTCAATTATAGAGTACACCTCACCATCCCTTAGGAGAGACCTTAGTAACCACACTTGCCGCCACACAAGTGACAACAACATAGGTACACTAAAACATTGAAATTAAAAATCTGAAGAGACTCGAATTTAATACTTGAAACTAAGACATGGTTATTTAATTTAGGTTGCGTGTTGGTGCCGTGCACTCTCTAATTTCACAGCATTAACTGTTCAGACCAATAAAGGTGAGTTTATAGCCCCATTTTTACTTTTACTTGTTTTACTAATATGGGGTGAGAAACATGCAAATCTTTTATGGACCATAATATTATTACTTTTTCTCAAAATTATTGCGTAGTTAGCCTAAGCCCTAGAACCCACTATTATGCCCATTTTCATGAGCCGTTAATTTTCTTTGGGAAGCGCAATTGCTTTAGATAGATCTATTGGGGTGACTCCCCCGTTCGGTTGGCCAGACAGGTCAAGGCGAACGTATAGCAAGTCGGACTTCGAGTGTATTCGGTTAAACACTCGCTAAGGGCCCCTTGACTATTATTTATGTGTTAGAGATTAGCACACTAGAATGTCGAGCTTTGGTTGCATGAACTTAGTGCTAGCGCGATAGATACTTTTGTATGACATTATATGTGTTATAATGATCATGCTGGTCCAAAACTAATTATTTGATGACTTTATTTAAACCTATGAACTCACCAGCTTTTTGCTGACTTTTTAGCATGTTTTTCTCAGGTGTGTGATTTTATTTGGTATGGCAAGATATGGCAAGGCAAAGGGTCATAGAGCTTTTTCTGTCAGATTGACAAATTGTTATTGGAGACTTGTTTTTATGTGGGACCACAGTGCCTAATGGGCTTAAATTCTATCTAAACTACGAATTATCTTTTGTAAAACTCTAATCTTTGATTTTAATTAAAAATGGAGTATGTATTATGTTCTTTGTTACCTTGTGTTGTGATTTCCAATCGTTGCACCCGGAACGTAGCACCCCAAAGTTCTGTATGCTTTCGCGACCGCTGTGAATTTTGGGGGTGTTACAGATTGGCATCAGAGCCCAGGTTATAGAGAGCTAGGTACATATAAACCCTAAACTGTAACCATTTTTATAAAAACAAGTCCCTATGACCGCCATTTGCCTTGCTTGCCATTTTGCTTGATGATTATCTGACTTGACTGTCTGTTATGATTGTGACTTGTTACTATAAGTATTATATGTATATATTTATATACACTTAACCCACACTAGTTATTATTACCGATATACTTACACACTTATACCATTTTGTCACAGACTATGTCTTCCCATCCTATCCCGCCGATTTCACCAAATTCAGAAGACCCGTACATGCAAGTGCTGCAAGCCTATAATGCACCGGATCCTGACCTACTTGAGCGCACACTCACAGCAGCACTGCCTACTCCCAGTTAGCCTACTGGTCACGATACACAGCCTGCTTCACATACTCTTCCAGTCAGACGTACAGCTCGCATGAGAGTTCCTGGCTATCAGATGAGGTACTCAGATTTTCTGTCATCATCCCAGAAGAGACCTCGAGTTATCTATACAGGAACTTCTACCACCCCAGTATCTGTTTCACCAGCATCGTCTCTAGAGCATTCACCACCTCACCAATGGCTCAGGAGGGCCGATGATTCCTACTCAGAAGAAGAAGAAGAGGATCCTGAGGAAGATCCCGAAGAAGAACCAGTGGCAGATCCTAGTGCACCAGCTGTGCCACGACATGGGAAAGGGATATTGGAGGAAGTGCCTAGTACAATCGAGTTGGGACAGAGCTCCAGGGTAGCTCAGATTGTGGGAAAGGACAGGGATATGCCTCTCGGGTTAGGTTTGAGAGCTGCTAGATTACGAGCCGGGGATGAGGCTCCAGGCACCTGTGAGATTAATGGCGAGGTTTGGAAAGACATTGAATGTATTCATAGCACTCCACTCCAGGTAGGTAGTCCCACTTATGAGCCATCTTCACCTACTTTTGTGCCACCATCTCCATCACTACCGATTTCCCCTCCACCAGCTGTGTCACTAATGGCAGAGGAAGAGGAAGATGATGCTACCAGGTTTCTAGATTAGTTGGGTGCTCAGGGAAATTTTTTGGACGTTCATTCTGATCAGTTGGAGAGATTAGGGAGACGGGATGAACAGGTTGGCAGAGAGCTTGCTGGAGTCCGACAGAGGTTAGGGGATATAGGAAGAGACCAAGCCAGAGCTTGGGATGCCGAATGGATGAATTGGCATCTTATGCATGAGCTGGAGTCAATTATGGCTAGAGTCACGAGAGCTGAGCACGAGGATCGTAGGGAGGTATTAGCGTCCAGGAGACGCATTGTGCAGCTCGAGACTAGGGTAGGAAATTTGGAGACCATCATAGCTCAGATGGCACGAGAGTTGAGACAGCTACGTATCAGACATGATGAGTTTGAGAGTTAGGTGTTGACATGTATCTACACTAAACTGGGTAGTTGCCAGTTAGTGGTAGTAGTAGTCTTTTATTTGTAGTCAAGGAACTTATGTTATTCAAGCTCGAAATTTTGTATGTGCCACCTTATTCTAATATATGACGAGCTTAGCCGACTATTTTATTATGTTATCGTTCTTAAGAGATTTACCTTACCCATGTAGATTACACTTGTGCCGATTCTTCAAATCTTGATTATCTCTCTCCTTCTTATACAGCAACATGCCTCTAAAGAAAGTAACCCGAACCACACGTGCACAACCTGCAAACCAAGGCCCCGTCAGACCTGAAGCAGCAGCCCCACAGGTGAATCGAGCCATGCTCGATCAGCTCGTAAAGGAACGAGTAGCAGCAACACTGGCTGCAGCAAACAACTCTATAACAAATGTTGGCAATTCGAGACCTGCAACTAACAGTGCTCGAGGTTGTACATACCAAGACTTCCGAAAAATAATGACTGGTGGTTTTGGTGGTACTAGAGGTGGCAATTTGTGCCCAAACTAAAAAAAATGGGCTAATTAGGCAAAATTTTAAAATATTTGAGCACATTTGGTCCCCTCCTTTTTTTGAAATGGGCATATATTGCCCATTTAAAAGTTAAATGGGCACAAACGGGCAGATATTTTCTCTCAATTGGAGAACATTACAATTATTTTTAAAGAAAAACTTATAGATATAATATATTTAATTTTTTAAATATAAATGAGGTGTTATGTTTGAGGAATTTATTTTGTCGTTTTGAGTCTTTTCTATAGCGATTTGTATATAACATGTGCCCGTTTGGCCCGCGCCCGTTTAGCCCGCGCCCGTTTAGCCCGTGCCCGTTTATCCCATAGCCCATTTGAACCGTAGCCCGTGCCCGCCCGGCCCGCCAGTTTTGCCACCTCTAGGTGGTACTGAAGGAGCAGTTGTGTTGGTCTGATGGATCGAAAAATTGGAGACGGTGTTTAGGATTAGTGGATGTTTGGAGGAGGATCGAGTTAAGTTTGCATCGTTCACATTTCTGGATGCAGCTCTAACTTGGTGGAATAACTACTTGAAATCATCTGGCTATGACGCTGCGTATGCAATGTCATGGGAGAGCTTTAAAGAGATGGTTCTCAAGAAATACTGCCCTAGGAATGAAGTGAAGAAACTAGAAGTAGAATTTTGGAATCTTAAGGTGCAAGGCACAAACATGGCAGTATATAATCAACGCTTTCAGGAACTAGCTCTATTGTGTCATCATATGGTTCAAACCGAGACTCGCTTATTGGAAAGGTATATTGGTGGATTACGTCAGTCTATCAAAGGAAACGTCACTACGTATAAGGCTGCAGATCTCCACGAGACCATGGAGGTAGCCAACAAGCTGATGGATCAGGTGATCGAAGATTCGATCGAAGCGGGTGTGAACAATAAAAGAAAGTGGGATGATCATTCCCGAAATAACAGCCACCCGAACAAGAGGCATGAGGTTGCCAAGGTGTACGCTGCTGGACCTACAGAGAAAAAGGTCTACGCTGAAAGCTTGCCGTTTTGCAACAAATGCAAGTTGCATCACAAGGGTCAGTGCACAGTTAGATGCAATAAGTGCTAGAAAGTAGGACATATGACCCGCAATTACAGAACAAGACCTCTAGCAACAGCACAGGTTGCATCAGCAAATAACCCAAAGGCCGAAATCACGTGTTTTGGCTGCAGTGAAAAAGGGCATTATCGGAGCGAATGCCGGAAGATTAAGAACTAGGGAAACGGTGGCAACAGAGGCCAACTAGGAGATCAGGGTAATCAGAGAAACCCAGGAGCTGGCATGAACCAAGTAGTTGTGGTACCCCAAGGGAATAGGGAAAATGATGCAGTAGCCCGTGGCAGGGTTTACGCGGTGGGTAAACTGGAAGCCCTGGAAGACCCGAATGTGGTGACGGGTACGTTCCTTTTAAATAACCGCTATGCATCTGTACTGTTTGATACGAGAGCAGATAGGAGTTTTGTCTCCACTGCCTTTAGCCCATTGCTTGGTATTTCTCCGACTACCTTAGGCAACGTATATAATGTAGAGCTGGCTAATGGAAAAGTAGAAAAGGTAGATACCATTGTAAGAGGTTGCACTTTAAATATATCCAACCGCCCATTCAATATTGACCTAATGCCTGTAGAACTAGGAATTTTTGATGTCATCGTCGGAATGGATTGGATGTCAAAATACCATGCCACCATTCTCTGCGACGAGAAGATCGTTCGACTACCTTACGGAAACAAAGTCTTAGTCATAGAGGGTGATAGGAAAGATAGACGAAGCACTTCGAGATTAAACGTTATCTCTTACGCGAAGGTCCAGAAACATATTGAGAAAGGGTGTCTTCTCTTTTTAGCTCAGGTTTTCGGAAAGGAAGAAAAGGAGCCGGAGGGAAAACGATTGAAAGATGTGCCGATCGTTAGAGATTTCCCAGAAGTTGTCCCTGAAGACTTACTCGGACTTCCACCAAAACGACAGGTCGAATTTCGAATTGACCAAGTACCAGGTGTTGCACCTGTAGCACGAGCGCCTTACCGACTAGCCCCAACAGAACTACAAGAGTTGTCTGAACAATTGTCGGAACTCTCTGACAAAGGATTTATCAGACCAAGTTCATCGCCTTGGGGAGCTCCAGTTCTGTTCGTCAAGAAGAAAGACGGATCGTTCCGAATGTGCATCGACTATAGGGAACTCAATAAGCTAACCATCAAGAACCGATACCCACTTCCCAGAATCGACGATCTGTTCGATCAACTTCAAGGATCGTGCGTCTACTCAAAAATTGACTTAAGATCTGGTTATCATCAGCTGAGAGTACGGGAAGAAGATATCCCAAAGACGGCTTTTAGAACTCGATATGGCCACTACGAGTTCCAGGTTATGCCTTTTGGCTTAACCAACGCACCAGCGGTATTCATGGATCTCATGAACCGGGTGTGTAAGCCGTACTTGGACAAGTTTGTGATCGTCTTCATTGACGACATATTGATATATTCTAGGAGTGAAAAGGAGCATGAAGAGCATCTTAGGTTAATCCTAGAATTATTAAGGAAAGAGGAACTATACGCCAAATTTTCCAAGTGCGAGTTTTGGATACCAACAGTTCAATTCTTAGGTCACGTAATTGATAAACAAGGTATCCATGTAGATCCCGCAAAGATTGAGTCGATAAAGGATTGGGCAACACCTACAACTCCTACATAAATATGCCAATTCTTAGGACTCGCAGGATACTACAGAAGATTTATTGAGGGATTCTCGAAAATAGCAAAGCCTTTGACGAAATTGACCCTGAAAAATGAGAAATTTGACTGGGGAGAGAAAGCGGAGGAAGCTTTTCAACTTCTCAAGGAAAAGTTGTGTAGCGCACCTATCTTAGCCCTATCTGAAGGCAGTGAGGACTTTGTAGTCTACTGTGACGCCTCTCATAAAGGGTTAGGAGCTGTACTGATGCAGCGAGAAAAGTTGATAGTTTACGCCTCACGACAATTAAAGACTCACGAGAAAAACTACACTACCCATGACCTAGAGTTAGGGTCAGTAGTGTTTGCCTTCAGAATTTGGAGACACTACCTTTACGGCACCAAGTGCGTAGTATACACCGACCACAAAAGTTTGCAACATATTTTGGATCAGAAGGAACTCAATATGAGACAACGTCGATGGTTAGAATTGCTCAGTGACTATGACTGTGAAATTCGATACCACCTGGGCAAAGCAAACGTGGTAGCGGATGCACTTAGCCGGATGGAGAGACCAAAACCCCTAAGAGTAAGATCGTTAGGTATGACGATTGTCTCACTACTTCCATCGAAAATTCAGGAAGCTCAGATTGAGGCTCTGAAGGAAGAGAATAGACCTAATGAGAAAATTGACGGAATGCCCGAAAGCGAAAATGGGTTCGTAAGGAAAACGGATGGAACTTTTTGTTACAATGTATTCCATCCATCCGGGAGCCGACAAGATGTATCTTGATTTGAAAAAGCTGTATTGGTGGCCCAATATGAAAGCTGATATTGCGACTTATGTCAGTAAATGTCTAACGTGTTCCAAGGTAAAGGCCGAACACCAGAGACCGTCAGGATTGCTCGTACAACCTGAAATTCCCGAATGGAAATGGGAACGTATAACCATGGATTTTATCACCAAATTGCCCAGAACGTGAAGTGGTTATGACACCATTTGGGTGATCGTCGACTGTCTTACCAAATCCACTCACTTCCTACCAATGAAGGAAAACGCCAGTATGGACAAGCTTGCACAGCTGTATGTGAAAGAAATAGTTGCTCGACACGGAGTTCCACTTTCAATTATATCTGACAGAGATAGTCGTTTTACGTCGAATTTTTGGAGATCTCTGCAAGATGCTTTAGGAACCGACTTAGATATGAGCACAACATATCATCCACAAACAGATGGTCAAAGTGAAAGAACCATCCAAACCCTAGAAGATATGCTGAGAGCGTGTGTGATAGACTTCGGTAACAGTTGGGATAGACACCTACCATTAGCCGAATTTTCTTACAATAATAGTTATCATACCAGCATTAAAGCTGCACCATATGAGGCACTATATGGTAGAAAATGCAGATCCCCAATCTGCTGGGCTGATGTTGGAGAGAGTCAACTCACCGGTCCAGAATTAGTGCAAGAGACCACAGAAAAGATCATACAGATCAAGAGCCGAATGCAAGCGGCCCGAGACCGTCAGAAAAGCTATGCTGACAAAAGACGAAAACCACTTGAGTTTCAAGTTGGAGATCGTGTCATGCTAAAAGTATCACCATGGAAAGGCGTGATCTGTTTCGAGAAACGTGGAAAGCTAAACCCTCGATATATAGGTCCTTTCAAAATTCTTACGAGAATAGGACCAGTAGCTTACCGACTTGAGTTACCTCAGGAACTTAGCTCAGTACACAACGTGTTCCATGTGAGCAATTTAAAGAAGTGTCTTTCCGACGAAAACCATGCCATTCTGTTAGAAGAAATTCAAGTTGACGAAAGATTGAATTTCGTCGAAGAACCCGTTGAAATAATGGACCGAGAGATCAAACGACTAAAGCAAAGCCGTATCCCTATCGTCAAAGTCCGTTGGAACACCCGTAGAGGTCCCGAGTACACATGGGAACGGGAGGATGAGATCAAACGAAAATACCCACATCTCTTTACACACCCAACGGGTAACCCTAAGTGAAAACCGAGGACGGTTTTCGTTCCTAAGACGGGGAGGATGTGACAAATGGTAAAATTTCCCTAATATTTATATTGTTGACAATTCATTTTCTGTGACTAGGACACCTGACTAGACCGTTATGTGTTAAAACGGATAACAGACCTGCACATATTGTCACCCGGAAATCTCACCAAGGAACAGTGAAATTATCACATCTTATAATTTACTCATGTTATTGTATTGAAAACGGGAGGTTATCCCAGTTTCACACGGACTGACACCACACGCCAACCAGAAATAAATCTGAGGTTCAGGAAATGTTAGTGAATAATTAAGGACTTAGAAAAATATTCAAGTATTACATAACGACTCTAAAAATATAAACTCTCATATTGGTGACGATTCCAGGACGGACCCAAATTTGACACAGTTCAACGAAACGCGGGTATTAAATTACCCCACCTTAACTAATAACCCACTCAATCCTTAAAATTAAATAATACTCCTCCACTAACACACAAACCAAAATCTGTAACCCTACTTCACCTTTTGTCCGCCCCCATCTCTTCCCCAGGAAACCATCAAACCATCACCATCTCCAAACATAGTCAATATCAATTCCCTTGACCTAGAATCTTGTCCTCTTAATGAATCACGAGCCAACCTAGGATTAAGTATCCTCGAAATAGAGGTAACACACAAAAGGGTAAGATTATTCACCCCAAATCCGAAAGATCCATGGAGTTACTCTCTAATATACTCCTTAAATCCGCGCCTCCAAGAGAGTTTCGAATCACAAACTCATCAAAAATACACCAAGATCTGAGAAGTTCTCAAGAAAGGGTTGTGTTGTGATTCGATTGGAGGTTTGGGGTTGATTTATATTGGAGCAGTGGGTCTCGGATTGAAGGTTCACACAAGTGTTCATCCATCAAGAAATCATTGTAAGGTTGATATTGATTTAGATTCAATTAGTTTGTGTTATTTTATTTACCTAGAATCGTTCATAATAGGAAATGTTAGGTCGAATGGATGAATAAAATTTGTGTTGATGTTATTATCTTCTGTCGAATTGATACCCAGAAACATAATTGATTTTGAGGAGAAAATTAAGTATTGATTGATAGTTTTATGTCAAATAAGATTTCCAGGATGTAGAAATTTTTTTGAGAAAAATTGTTATTGGTTGTTGTTGTTATCGATAGTGTGGCATAGGAACCTTTTGGTAGAATTAAGTGTTCATCATGTTGGTAATTCGAAGCCACCAAGATGAACAGGTTCAGGTTTTGGAACCTGGGAATATTGATTGAGTCAAGTTAGACTATTAGACCCATGTTTGTAGTGTATTCGAGAGCCCTAGGAACCACAGGTTCATGGTTCGAACCTGTGGAAGTGATGGCTAGAACAGGATGACTTAAGTGATATATCATGTATTGCTAAGTTAAGGTAGATAGGCTTGCGACCAACTACGGCCAAAACCGAACCAGTGACCACCAAAGCTGGGTGCAATTGTGGTCAGACTGCACTAGAAGATCACCTCATCCTGAGGAGGTTTTGACCTTAGTTCTTAGGTGGTAATTTGACCCAAATCCATGAGGAGTACACCTCGATTTGAAGTAAGGAGAGACTCACTTTAATAAAAGGACTCAACCACAAAAGTTAACACCGAATCACTATCAAACGTAACCCAAATAAGGTTGTGAATACTCGGATAAAAACACCCACCTAGGACGGATAATATTGTCATTCCTTGTTAAGCAAAAATGGGGACAATGAGACTTAAGAAAACTAGACTTTTTGAGGTCTCTTCACCCATGTCGACCTATAGATGGGTCAAGAACTCAAGGTATTGTCACCACTTAGACCCCAATGACTTGAAGTCGAGTAGTACTCGAATATTGGTCACAAAGTGAAGGTGAGACAATGGTTAAAGACCAGTCTCAGTTGCGATGAAAAGGTCCCAGGAAGGTAGCACCAAGTTGTTAACTTGGTGCACTTCTCTAGTTTACTTGATGAAATACCAAGCCGCAAAGCCCAATGGCCAGGCCCAACTATGACTAGCAATACAGCCTACCTAGTAGCCCCAACTTGGCTGCCTTGGACCCAGCCCACAGATGGGCCCATGTAAAACTCATTCGGCCCACCAAGTTTAGTTTTAAACCCAACCCCTTTAGTGATGTTGGCTTTCCCCCCTCTTCGAACTCCATGGGTCGCAGCCCATTAGTGTTAAATATCAAAATGAATAACAGTTATATGAGAGTTGTCGCGAGCAAACGAAATGAACACTAGCCGTTACAAGAATAATATGTACTCACTAACTTTTAGACGAATAATAGACGAAAGACAAAAAGAATGAAATTTCATTTAACTTGCATAAACTTGTATAGTCAAAATATAAACACTTGGCGAAAAATTATTCAACATATAGTTACGTAAAAGCAATTATAGCCGAGAACAAGAGTGTAACCTTATTTACATTAACATATATGTACGTAAAAGCTTGAATAGCCGAAATGATAAACACGACGAAAACAATTAAAATAACTAGACTAGATATATATACATTGTCACTACTAGAAAAAGGTCTATCCTTGACTCGCATTTTATGACGCACGCTACAAGATGACGCGCAAATAGCAAAGTCATAAAATAAGAGTCATAACGAGTTAATTTTTTTATTGGGGATGACTCGTTTTCAGAAGCGTCATAACATAGGGTCATAATCAGTTAAAATTTAGCCTGCTAGATGACGCTCGTTTTGCTTCGTCCTAAATAGGGGTCATCTATGTTTTTTTTTCCTGCACGTCTTATAACCTAATTAAGGTTACCTTGTTCATTTACAACACTCACCTCACACACACATCTTCTTTAACCAAACCCTAGCCCTCCCCCTCTTATCTCAGCAGCCGCCACCTACATCTCCAGCGCCACTCCTTTTTCCGGTGACTCAATCTAACCACACCATAACCACCAACACCCCTCACTCATCCCTCTCACCTCTCTCTTGATAATACCACCATGGCCACCTCCTGCTGCCATATTCAACATGCGCCGTCACCACCTCGCCGCGCCGTCATCATCATCATCACAAGGAGATCAAGATACCAAGTGTAACACCCCAACCCGGCAAGGGTAGAAGTATCACACAAATGGCTCCATATCAGATCAAACAAAGCATACAATCAATAGTAATACAATGGTTCTCAAAGGTTACAAATGAAATCTTGCAATACAAAGGGTTACAAAGGAAAAATAAAAGCTGCCTATCAAATCCATAAGTACATCTCTTCTAATGGCTTCTACTCAAAGTCTTCTAGGTCCAAAGTCTCTTCACTCTTACCCAGCTTCCAACTAAAACCTGCCGCGGGAAAAGAAACGCGGCTGAGCTACTAGAGCTCAGTGAACAGATATAACGTAACAAGCAGTAGTATAATGTATAATTCACATGAGTAAAAGAATGTGGAAGCATGAATACATGGTATCAAGATGAAAGGTAAGAGTACATGGTATCATAAGGGAAGGTAAAAGGGTACATGGTAAAGGAATTCAGAAATCCACTACGAGCCCATAACATAACATGAATCATAATCATAATCATAATCGTAAACATGCAGAGGGGAGACCTCTTAGTATCCTGTGAATATGAGGGGTGTCCTCAATCATGGGTATCCTGTAAATATGAGGGGTGTCCTCAATCATGGGTTGGAGTAGCTAGCTCCCGGAGTGTGAAAGACGTGTATCGCACACACCATCAGTCACCATGAATAACATAACATAACATGAACATGAACAAATCTAGGATGCATCCATACGCCCCCGGTGGCCATAATCTGCCTCTACATAAACATGAATCATAAACATAAACGTGCAGGGACGGGACAGGTCATCACTCTCCTGCCCTAGAGTCATGCCATCGGTGCATCGACTGACATGGACATGAAACCCTCATGCCTAGTGAGTGGCTCGTAGTATCAAACTGAGGGTCAAGGTCAAGTATCGTGAATCATGTATTTAGTTTACTTGCATAGGTCAATGTCTTGTTTCATAAGTTCATAATCATAGGTTCATAATCATGGTTCATAAGCAAGGTTCATAAGCAAAAGTTCATAAGCAAAGGTTCATAAGCAAAGGTTCATGGTCAAGGGTTCATAATTAAAGGTTCATGAATGAAAGGTTCATAATCATAAAAGGTTCAATATCATGATGGTTCAAAAGATCGGAGTTCATGAATGAAGGGAACATAGCAATGGTATAGGGAACCTTAATACGAATCATAATCAGAGAATGAAGGCCTCTTATCAAAGAAGCAGAATATCTGTACCTTAATCGCCAACGAAACACAACATAAGGATAAGAAATCACTCCTCCTTCACCCGATCTACAAATATGCATAAGTTGTCTTATAAGTTTCATATCATCGAAAGGTTTCATGTTTGTTCTCATTTCATATTAGATAACCTTAAGTTATATCGTTCTCATATGCCAATTCAAAGTATTACCAAATGATCATATTCATAGTTCAAGATTCATAATGTCTTTTACTAAATTTAGGGTTTTATGTAATTATCACAACTTTAGGGATTAATATGTAATTCTCATAAGTTAGGGTGAAAAATGTAATTACCATGAAGTTACGGTGTTCACAAGTTAGGTCCCTTAGTTTTAAAATAATGACGGTTTAAACCCTTACGTTTACAAAACAAACACAAAACACCTTTTCATTACCTTTTTAACCTTTTATAACTTCACACAGTTTTATATACGAAATTGTTAGGTTTTTAATAAATTGAAAATCATACAAGAACTCAGTAATAAAATTCCCAAAAATTCCCAGAGATGCTCAAATGTCTTAAGTATTTTACCAAATTTTTCCAGATTTTATTAAGTAGTATAACTATGGATTAAAATTCACCTCAACCAACTCGTCCAGATTTCTGACTGATTTTACTATACGAAAAGTTATTAGTTAGAAACCTTTTAAGAAAAATTCAAAAAAATATTAAAAAATTCCAGGAAGTAATAGACATCTTATATATTACCCAGTGCAAAGGAAACCTTCTAACTCAACACGATTTGAAAATTAAAAATCAAAAACCCGAACTGATTTTCCAGACTTTATTAATACGACCAGACATCCAATTTTCCAAAAATCAAAAAGTAACCTTCCAGGCCTCTAAAAATTACAAACTAAATTTCTCCAGGTAGATATTTCAATGAACTTAGTTTTAGGCTTTTAAAACACTCAAAAACTCGATTCCATCATTTAGTTACAGCCGTTTAAAGTCGAACAAAATTTCAACTCAGAATCAGTCATCACAGCAACCTATCCATTTTAGGGTTTTTGCCATTCAAATCATTAGTTCTTGGCACCAATCGATTATGGGTGAGTTCAAAACATATTTAGGTCGGTCTATAACATATTTAACATGATCACAACGAATTATTTCAACACAAAACTTCAACCAATTCTTTCATACGAATTTTAGGGTTTTTGTTAGTTTATGATTTTATGTGATTTCATGTGTGGTTAATTCGACTAGAATCAAAAGAAAAACAAGAAACAATGATCGAATATATTAGGTAATACAATACCCTCGTAGACCACGAATAACACGAACACGACGAGGATCAAAACACCACACAAACTCCTTCTTCTTCCTTCTTTTCTGGTTCGAAAAACAGCAGCAGAACAAGAGTAAAATACATGTTTTTTGATTAGTTTTTGATTCACAAATTCGTATGGGTCAAGATTAGGTTGCGTTACATGATTACCTTAATTATTTTGAGCAAGAACACGCCTTCCTTTGGTGGTTTTTGGATCGACACAGCAGCCAAAAGGGAAGAGGACCGAAGTTTTTTTTTTTTTTTTTTTTTGTAGAGAGTTTTAGGGTTTGTTTCTTGTTTTGTGAAGATCGGTCCTAAGGAAAAATGAAGGCCGAATATTTTTGTTTAGTGTATTTTAGGGAAAAGATCAATCACATTATGGGCTTAACAAAATTTCACCAATCATGAACTTGGACTCAATTGTGGTCAAGGAGGGGGCGGCATACAAGGTATGTTCTTTTCTTTCTTTCTTTTTTTTTTTTTTTTTTTTGCACAACATTTGTATAATGTAAAGTTTTTTTTTTTTTTTTTTTTTTTTTTATTAAATTGGAACTTAGTTTAAGTGTACTTAACATTACTTGTATAGTTTTTATATGTTCTCAAAATTTTAAATTCGAGGGTATTTTTGTCATTCCGGATTATATTAGTTTCGGGGTTTTACAACTCTTCCCCTCTTAAAAAGGAATTTTCGTCCTCGAAAATTGAAATGCGAAGTCGAAATGAAAATGCGAAATCGAAAGCAATATCGAAATGAATACGTATCAAGTCAAAAAGAAAAATTCGGATAACTGGATCGTATCGATTCTTCGGTCTCCCAAGTAGCCTCGCTCTCAGGATGGTTCTTCCAAAGAATCTTTACGAACGGAATGGTTTTAGTTCTCATGACTCTTTCCTGATGCTCTAAAACAGCCTCAGGTTCTTTACTATACGAAAGATTTTCCCGAATCCAATCGAATGGGCAAAACACAACATGAGGCGGATACTACTCATACTCACGAAGAAGTGATACATGGAATACATCGCATACGAAGAATAAATGGGGAGGTAACGCCAAGCAATGAGATACTTCGCCAACCTGATCAAAATCATAGAAAAGCCCTAGGCTTCCATAATTTACAACGAATTCGTTCCAAGGAATACGAAACAACATTGCAGCGGATAACGACTTAAATCTCACACGGAGATACATGAAACATTCATGCCTGAAAGCAATACGAAGGTAGTACTAAAGAGTAAAATCTCATCAATTCAGTCCAGATTCTTAACGAAAAGGAAACTAGTGCACCATTATAGAGGAACTCATCAATTCCACGCAGATACTGATCGAACTAAGGAACGTACCATCGGTCAACGAAGCGCGTGACGAATCATCAAATGTATCAAATCGTATATCAAAGACAGCGGATCAATCATATAGGTAGAATGAATCTAAAGTCTCACTAAACGCGGATGATCTCAAACAGATATCAGAAATTCTAAGGCTTCTAAGGCACTTCTCGAAATATCCTATGCCCACAAAGAGTGCACGTTATATGATGTAAGTATTATCACGCTGGCCAGACGTCATAATACTTGCATCA
Source organism: Artemisia tridentata subsp. tridentata (assembly GCA_021014915.2). Lineage (NCBI taxonomy): Eukaryota > Viridiplantae > Streptophyta > Magnoliopsida > Asterales > Asteraceae > Artemisia > Artemisia tridentata. The sequence goes on along the minus strand of CP139506.1, from coordinate 322,642,223 downwards.
TATAAATATGCCCTCACGATGGTCATACTTTATCTCAAGTCGTGATTAACATAACTTATCTAAATCCACCTAGTCCACCTACCGTCTCAGAGGTCACTAAAATCAAACATCATAACTAAGAGAACGAAATTACTCGAAGAGTAAAGGAAATCCGAAAATGTCCATCAGAATTCAGGTACGTCGTTAATAGCGTCAATACTTCATAACTTACCGAAATCAACTCAGCCAATATCAGTGGTTACTTCAACATCCGTCCTTTCTGAAACATAAATCACAAAGTCCCTTCCATAATTCGTCAAAATTCTACATAACTCGTTACTCAACAAATGCAGAGTGACATAGGACGAAATTACTAACAGAGAAACCCAAATTATTCAAAGGACTTCATTATCAGGTAACGGAATTTAAGTAGGTTGAGGGAAAAACGAATTACGTCATCGATAGCTTCATCATTCACAGAATCACCTCGTCTAAACGCAAATGTCCACTTCAAAATTCGTCAATTCAAATACTAAATTTCAAAATTTCTTCCAAGTTGGAGTGGTTCATCTATGTTTGTCCATCTTATCCCATGGTGAAAAGGAATTACAAACTTGAGTCTGATTCCTCAAGCCTTCAGCAACTCTTCTTGATATGGTGATTTCGTAGCGGCAGCCTCTGACACGATCATCGTGCAACCCTCCATCCGCAAGTCTGCTTCTGCTCTCAATTCATCTTAGTACAACTAAAATGAATAGAGAAGCAAGACTGCGCATCTTCGACAGGTCTTCCAGCATAGCTCCGGGTATGTGTTGAACGATTCGCCTCATACGATCTGGTTGTCTTGATGCCCGAGTTGCAATCTTCACGTGTTGCATGATGTGTAGTCGAGTACTATCCAGTTCCTCTCTTCTTCCTAGGTGCTTCTTCTAAGGTATACTTGTCGCAACCATCTTCTACTATTCTCCCACCAGGTTTCTAACGCTGATAATTGTCTTCGATCTTGATCCTTTCTGTGTGAAACTCTGTCTTCACATTATATAGGGTAGTGTTGCCTACTAAGAGCTCTGAACGTCAACCGAATTTCTCTTCTAGAACAAAGGCTCATCCTGCCAATAATCTCTATGTTCTTCTTTCATTCTCTGAACATAACACAATGTCATACTATGACAATTTGTCCAAAACACACGAAGACATGATCATTTTTGCCAATACTATTGGCATCACTCAAACTCATAAGGTTATAACGAGCGCGAGGACCGTCTCTGAAATCGGTTAGGGGAAAAACTTTCACATACACCTCATGTCGCCTTCCTTCTTCTTCAAAGTAAGACTGAACTACTTCACAAAGGTTACTCTCGGTTAGTTAACCCCTTCTTAGAAGTTCTTGTGGTTGCTGCTTCAGCCCTTCAAATTTAGCACGATGCAACGAGATACGAAGTTTCAAAAGAAAGACCAAATCAATCATTGCTGTGCGAAAACGGGTAACGATTACTGATAGTGGTACGGTTAGGTGCACAATAGTCGATACGTCGTCACATACTTCATCTTCATAGACCAACAAGAGTACTTCAAGAGAATCACTGAGGTGAGCAAAATTCATATTACACCTGAAATACCGGAAAATCTTCGTACAACGGAATATTTCTAATGGCGGAACTTTCCAAGGGTGAATAGTAATGGTTGTCAGGAAAATTGATAATCATATGAGTTCAGGGTTGGTGCTTCCATAGTGGCAAAACTTTAGCAGATTCAGGTGTAGAGATTCATCATAACGAAATAGGGTAAGATAAATTGTTAAGATCACATTTCAGATACGGTAGTCTATGGTAGCTTTACAAATAGTCATCCAGTCCATACATAAGAGACCACACAATAAGACTTGTCAAGATCAAAAGATTCATAGAACGAATACAGTCATCGAATCAGACGGATAGTTCATATATCGAAATCCAGCACATGTTTCAATAAAAGTGTTGAGATGGATAAACGAATGATTCAAGTGTGGGGATTTGTTCAGCTTCTTAGCATAAGCAGTAAGTAGGATGTGTATTATCAGCAATACGAACATCGTATATTTGTCAAAAGTGAGATGTACAGAATATCCGTTATTAACATCATCATGCTCAGTTAACAAATCCATACAGAGGTAACATAGCATCATATCCTTCCAAAGGAAATGGTTGGCAGAACAAGATTCGTCATTCAAATGAAAGGAACATAACTTCCTATATCCATGGTTAATAATTACCAGAATTCTCATAGGAGTAGTAACGAATTTATGCAAAGTTAAGTAGTATCAGACGATACATTCACATTCAGCATAAGCAATGAATTCACAAAATGTGTCGAACACATTATGGTTGAATGGCTTACGACATGGTCGGAAAGGTGTTAAACAGCTTATCCAACAAATCGGAGGTGGATGTCAAAATCTAAAAATGAAACTTACATGGTGTAAGGTATCCAGGTGGGTTTTTCGAGGTATTCCAAACTTACTTGGTTACTAAGCTTAAGTTGTAAAACTTCTAACTCCTGAAAAGTTTCTGATGAGGCTTAACTAAGGGCAGAGGCACGAATCAGAGTGATGCGGAAGCAAATGATACTCACATATATGTCTTAGTCTACCCATTCCTCACTGGTCAAATTTAGGTTCCTATAGGGAGATCCTAAAGCAAATCTTATAGGTTATCTTATGAGCGCTTACAGGGAAACTTAGTGGTCCTAACTTACACAGGCCAAGGGTAAATGTATTACGAATCGCAGCCTGTCGCTTTGATACCATAATTGTAACACCCCAACCCGGCAAGGGTAGAAGTATCACACAAATGGCTCCATATCAGATCAAACAAAGCATACAATCAATAGTAATACAATGGTTCTCAAAGGTTACAAATGAAATCTTGCAATACAAAGGGTTACAAAGGAAAAATAAAAGCTGCCTATCAAATCCATAAGTACATCTCTTCTAATGGCTTCTACTCAAAGTCTTCTAGGTCCAAAGTCTCTTCACTCTTACCCAGCTTCCAACTAAAACCTGCTGCGGGAAAAGAAACGCGGCTGAGCTACTAGAGCTCAGTGAACAGATATAACGTAACAAGCAGTAGTATAATGTATAATTCACATGAGTAAAAGAATGTGGAAGCATGAATACATGGTATCAAGATGAAAGGTAAGAGTACATGGTATCATAAGGGAAGGTAAAAGGGTACATGGTAAAGGAATTCAGAAATCCACTACGAGCCCATAACATAACATGAATCATAATCATAATCATAATCGTAAACATGCAGAGGGGAGACCTCTTAGTATCCTGTGAATATGAGGGGTGTCCTCAATCATGGGTATCCTGTAAATATGAGGGGTGTCCTCAATCATGGGTTGGAGTAGCTAGCTCCCGGAGTGTGAAAGACGTGTATCGCACACACCATCAGTCACCATGAATAACATAACATAACATGAACATGAACAAATCTAGGATGCATCCATACGCCCCCGGTGGCCATAATCTGCCTCTACATAAACATGAATCATAAACATAAACGTGCAGGGACGGGACAGGTCATCACTCTCCTGCCCTAGAGTCATGCCATCGGTGCATCGACTGACATGGACATGAAACCCTCATGCCTAGTGAGTGGCTCGTAGTATCAAACTGAGGGTCAAGGTCAAGTATCGTGAATCATGTATTTAGTTTACTTGCATAGGTCAATGTCTTGTTTCATAAGTTCATAATCATAGGTTCATAATCATGGTTCATAAGCAAGGTTCATAAGCAAAAGTTCATAAGCAAAGGTTCATAAGCAAAGGTTCATGGTCAAGGGTTCATAATTAAAGGTTCATGAATGAAAGGTTCATAATCATAAAAGGTTCAATATCATGATGGTTCAAAAGATCGGAGTTCATGAATGAAGGGAACATAGCAATGGTATAGGGAACCTTAATACGAATCATAATCAGAGAATGAAGGCCTCTTATCAAAGAAGCAGAATATCTGTACCTTAATCGCCAACGAAACACAACATAAGGATAAGAAATCACTCCTCCTTCACCCGATCTACAAATATGCATAAGTTGTCTTATAAGTTTCATATCATCGAAAGGTTTCATGTTTGTTCTCATTTCATATTAGATAACCTTAAGTTATATCGTTCTCATATGCCAATTCAAAGTATTACCAAATGATCATATTCATAGTTCAAGATTCATAATGTCTTTTACTAAATTTAGGGTTTTATGTAATTATCACAACTTTAGGGATTAATATGTAATTCTCATAAGTTAGGGTGAAAAATGTAATTACCATGAAGTTACGGTGTTCACAAGTTAGGTCCCTTAGTTTTAAAATAATGACGGTTTAAACCCTTACGTTTACAAAACAAACACAAAACACCTTTTCATTACCTTTTTAACCTTTTATAACTTCACACAGTTTTATATACGAAATTGTTAGGTTTTTAATAAATTGAAAATCATACAAGAACTCAGTAATAAAATTCCCAAAAATTCCCAGAGATGCTCAAATGTCTTAAGTATTTTACCAAATTTTTCCAGATTTTATTAAGTAGCATAACTATGGATTAAAATTCACCTCAACCAACTCGTCCAGATTTCTGACTGATTTTACTATACGAAAAGTTATTAGTTAGAAACCTTTTAAGAAAAATTCACAAAAATATAAAAAAATTCCAGGAAGTAATAGACATCTTATATATTACCCAGTGCAAAGGAAACCTTCTAACTCAACACGATTTGAAAATTAAAAATCAAAAACCCGGACTGATTTTCCAGACTTTATTAATACGACCAGACATCCAATTTTCCAAAAATCAAAAAGTAACCTTCCAGGCCTCTAAAAATTACAAACTAAATTTCTCCAGGTAGATATTTCAATGAACTTAGTTTTAGGCTTTTAAAACACTCAAAAACTCGATTCCATCATTTAGTTACAGCCGTTTAAAGTCGAACAAAATTTCAACTCAGAATCAGTCATCACAGCAACCTATCCATTTTAGGGTTTTTGCCATTCAAATCATTAGTTCTTGGCACCAATCGATTATGGGTGAGTTCAAAACATATTTAGGTCGGTCTATAACATATTTAACATGATCACAACGAATTATTTCAACACAAAACTTCAACCAATTCTTTCATACGAATTTTAGGGTTTTTGTTAGTTTATGATTTTATGTGATTTCATGTGTGGTTAATTCGACTAGAATCAAAAGAAAAACAAGAAACAATGATCGAATATATTAGGTAATACAATACCCTCGTAGACCACGAATAACACGAACACGAAGAGGATCAAAACATCACACAAACTCCTTCTTCTTCCTTCTTTTCTGGTTCGAAAAACAGCAGCAGAACAAGAGTAAAATACATGTTTTTGATTAGTTTTTGATTCACAAATTCGTATGGGTCAAGATTAGGTTACGTTACATGATTACCTTAATTATTTTGAGCAAGAACACGCCTTCCTTTGGTGGTTTTTGGATCGACACAGCAGCCAAAAGGGAAGAGGACCGAAGTTTTTTTTTTTTTTTTTTTTTTTGTAGAGAGTTTTAGGGTTTGTTTCTTGTTTTGTGAAGATCGGTCCTAAGGAAAAATGAAGGCCGAATATTTTTGTTTAGTGTATTTTAGGGAAAAGATCAATCACATTATGGGCTTAACAAAATTTCACCAATCATGAACTTGGACTCAATTGTGGTCAAGGAGGGGGCGGCATACAAGGTATGTTCTTTTCTTTCTTTCTTTCTTTTTTTTTTTTTTTTGCACAACATTTGTATAATGTAAAGTTTTTTTTTTTTTTTTTTTTTTTTTTTTTTTTTTTTTTTTTTTTTTTAAAGTTTTTTTTTTTTTTATTAAATTGGAACTTAGTTTAAGTGTACTTAACATTACTTGTATAGTTTTTATATGTTCTCAAAATTTTAAATTCGAGGGTATTTTTGTCATTCCGGATTATATTAGTTTCGGGGTTTTACACCAAGGGTTCGTGTATTTAGATCGAGTTTAGAGTGAAGTTCGATTAGGGTTTTGTTTTGTTGTGTTTGTGACGCCGCCGTAGCAGTTAGTACATTTTTTGAAGCTTGTATTTATTCAAGTTTTTAATAAGGTGATTAGTATTTTAGTTTGGCTAATTTTTTTTAATTTTTTGATTGTGTAAGTACTTTAGTAAGAAAAATTGTATTGGTAACATGGGTCTGGCTGGGACAGTGTGTTTTGCTTGGTTTAAATTAAATGTTTATGTGTTGTAAGCTAAGTAGTACTCATGACTCATGATATTTCTTTAAACATTTGGTTTACTTGTTGATTTCTTTCTATATAATTATCTACCTGGTATTCTAGCTAGTATGAGACATAGGTACTGCTTCTTTTTTTGTGTTTTTTCAGGTTAAAAAAAATCCATGATATCACTGAGCTATTAAATGCTATTTTATGAGACATAAATTTAATAAAGTATGTAATCTATGTGCCGTAAAATAGCATTTAATAGCCCAGAAAAATTGTGAATTTTTCTTTACACACGTACTGTTGGAAGCTGTAACAAAGGACAAGTAAGTTGTAGAAAGCACTCCTTTTTTTTTTTTTTTTTTTTTTTTTTTTTTTTTTCAGTTATAAAAGCATTTTGTTACTCTTCGTTTGTCCAGGTCAGCCACATTTCCATTGACGTAGAAGATCTGTTGATAACTTCTTGCAAAAAACATCAAATTCTTAAATATAGACGTGACGTAAGTCAGAATTTGATCAATGAGATAGTTATCTGGTCTGTTTGACATCGTTTATTGGGTATGCGTTTTACTGATGATTGTTCATCCTTGATGTAGGTTTCTTTGAAGACCGAAAGGGAGAAGAAGAAGGAGAAGTACTTCCCATTGAGGAAAGTACCCCTCGGATATCTCAGGTTACTTCTAAACTAGTTCAGTTATAATAATGATGCGTATATAGGTATTTGCGCGTCATACAAACCTACACAATTGGTCATCTCATTATCTGATCTTTTGACATCCCTTTTGTGTAAGCTGCATGACATTATGTTTTGTATGTAGGTGTCTCTTGTGTAGGTTTGTTATTGCCAAATGAGGTGTTCGTGATGACATGCATGCTTGGTTATTGCCCGACTCTTTATGATCATTTTTTTTTTTGCAATATGATTAGTATCATTGTTTTTTAACTCACTTGCTCAGTGCCGCTAGATACTTTGGTATAAAAATGTGTTCCTAATGGTTATAAATCACATGGCAACCAGGAGCGCCTTTTCATTTCTTTTGAAAAGATAACATTAATTTGTCTGCCACACATTCAGTCAACTTTTGAGAAAATGTCACCAACGTTGTTTGCAAATGTGGTTGTATATTTTTTAGTAGCTTAATAGAAAATGTTTCGGCGTATTTGATGAATAATTGGTTATTTGTTGTAGAAACGTTGTGTCATTCAGTAGTTCTTGATTTCCAAGCTGAGACGGTGCGTTCAGCAGCGGATGTTGACGCTTCTGGTAACTTGAACTGTTCCTTTTCTTATGAAGCTGCTTTATATTATATATGGTTATTGTTTTGTGTTTTTCCTCTATGTTTATTCTTCACCTACCATCTTATTTTGCGTATAGGTGGTTCATGGAACACGGGAGGAACGGTGTCAGTCAGTCATGGTGACACACCATTTTACACAGGTAAAAAACTGTTAGTCTTTTTTGTTACGCAAATTTTTATGTGCTTTGTTTTGAGTGTCATAGAATAGATATTCAAGATCCACCTTTGATGTTCATGTAGGGCCTACTTTCTATGACTCTGCACAGCGCATTGACACCGCGTCTGAGGCAACCGTTCGCCAGCCACAATGCTCTATGGGTATGCCAACTTTACCTGGTACATAAAGTGTTTGTTTTGTACGACTACAGCACGTTCCTTTTTATAAGTAGACGTGTTGCTCTTTATGTAGGTCGTTCCTTTGACACTAGGGGATCTGACTTTGTGAGTTCTGGGAACACCCCATTTGCAAAAGGTTGTGGACGTTTGTGTTTTTTGTTTGTTAAATTTGGTATAGATCATTCTTTTGTTATGCGGTGCATACTGAAGTTCCATTTTCACGCTTTGTGTAGCTGATTGTTTCGCCGAGTGTGTGCAACACGCTTGCGCGACGCCTGAGCCAAACCTTGACAGAACGCGAGCCACCACAGGTAAATTGAATTTACCTGTTTAGTTTTTTTGACTGTCGGTGTTTATGTTATGGTTTCTAAATATTTGTTGCTGATATTTTGTAGTACATAAAATGTTTGTTGTCTACATTTACAAGACGTTATTTTTTAAAAGTAAACGTGTTACTCTTTATGTAGGTCGCTTATTTAATACTACAGGACCAGACTTTGTAAAATGTGTTAATATACCCACCACAGCAGGTAAACACCTTTTTTTTAAGAGGGACAAAAAAAGTATTTGCAGGCCCTGGTCCGTTTATTAGAAATAGTTTTATTCTGGCTCGGACTTGTTTTGACCCATTACCCAACCCTCCCGACCCACCCATTTCCACCATCTTTTGCAATTTCTGCTCTTTAAACTGGATAATTAATTGGGTTTCTTTCTTTCTTGGTGACTGAGCAGGGAGACCCAGAATCTCAAGGCAAGTATCCAAAGCAGCAGCCACCGCCACCACCAGCAATGAAAGATGATGACGACGGGTTGGATGATGAAGACGATGATGAACATGGTGAAACTTTATGTGGGTCATGTGGCGAAAGTTATGCGTCTGATGAGTTCTGGATATGCTGCGACATTTGTGAGAGGTGGTTTCATGGTAAGTGTATGAAGATCACTCCAGCCAGAGCCGAACACATCAAGCAGTACAAGTGCCCAACATGCAGCTACAAAAGAGCCCGTCCTTGATGCTGTATCTGTATCGTGGTGTTCTTAGCTATGTACTCTGGTAGTCTCTAACTGCATGTTTAGTTATGTTTAGCAACGATAAACCTGGTTTTTAATTTTGAATTATCAGGTTTTTAATATATGAAATGCGTTATTTTGATATTTGTGTTTTTAATTTTGTATTATCAGGTTTTTAATTGTCATTTAATAGAAAATTAGGAACTGAAAAAAATTATTTATTTTTAAAAAAAAAATTAGGTTATGACTCGCAAAAAGGAGTGTCATAAAACGTAGGTCATAAATGCGCTTTTCAAAAAAAAATTAGGTTATGACTCGCAAAAAGGAGAGTCATAAAACGTGGGTCATAAGTGCGAGTCATAGAAGGATGACGCACAAATGCGAGTCATGAAGATTTATGACGGGTCCTTCCTTGACTCGCATTTGCGCGTCATAAAGGCTCTTCTTGACTCGCATTTGGAGTCAAGAATAGCTGTTTTTCTAGTAGTGTGTTAAAATTAATTTTACGTACACTTTGGAAAGATAGAGATATATAGACTAGCATAAACTTGTGTAGTAAATATGTTTATGTCAAAATAAATTTCACGATAGGTGTAAACAATAACACACGTCGAGGTATATAAAAATACGTTAGCACTATTATTCGTTATGTTGATAACCAAATAAAATAAAAATGAACGTCACTAAAAATATACCACTTAACTGGAATAAATTCGTCGAAACATATATTATTGCGTAAGTAAATAGTAATAAGGATTTAGTTAAGTGACTAAGTTATTAAGAGTTAACATTATATTCAATTTCTCCAATCGTATATTTTATAGGCCATAAACGTCACATATGATAAGTCGTACTTTAAATTTATATACTTAAACATAACGAACAAATTACCCATATATATATATATATATATATATATATATATATATATATATATATATATATAATACAAATCACAACTAGATTTAATTCTTTCGTACCTTAGGCCGTTAGATATTCCCAACCCCTCATTTTCGTATATTTAGGTCAATTATAGAGTACACCTCACCATCCCTTAGGAGAGACCTTAGTAACCACACTTGCCGCCAAACAAGTGACAACAACATAGGTACACTAAAACATTGAAATTAAAAATCTGAAGAGACTTGAATTTAATACTTGAAACTAAGACATGGTTATTTAATTTAGGTTGCGTGTTGGTGCCGTGCACTCTCTAATTTCACAGCATTCACTGTTCAGACCAATAAAGGTGAGTTTATAGCTCCATTTTTACTTTTACTTGTTTTACTAATATGGGGTGTGAAACATGCAAATCTTTTATGGACCATAATATTATTACTTTTTCTCAAAACTATTGCGTAGTTAGCCTAAGCCCTAGAACCCACTATTATGCCCCTTTTCATGAGCCATTAATTTCCTTTGGGAAGTACGATTGCTTTAGATAGATCTATTGGGTTGACTCCCCCGTTCGGTTGGCCAGACAGGTCAAGGCGAACGTATAGCAAGTCGGACTTCGAGTGTATTGGGTTAAACACTCGCTAAGGGCCCCTTGACTATTATTTATGTGTTAGAGATTAACACACTGGAATGTCGAGCTTCGGTTGCATGAACTTAGTGCTAGCGCGATAGATACTTTTGTATGACATTATATGTGTTATAATGATCATGCTGGTCCAAAACTAATTATTTGATGACTTTATTTAAGCCTATGTAGTCACCAGCTTTTTGCTGACTTTTTAGCATGTTTTTCTCAGGTGTGTGATTTTATTTGGTATGGCAAGATATGGCAAGGCAAAGGGTCATGGAGCTTTTTTCTGTCAGATTGGCAAATTGTTATTGGAGACTTGTTTTTATGTGAGACCACAGTGCCTAATGGGCTTAAATTATATCTAAACTACGAATTATCTTTTGTAAAACTCTAATATTGGATTTTAATTAAAAACGGAGTATGTATTCCGTTCTTTGTTACTTTGTGTTGTGATTTCCAATTGTTGCACCCGCAACGTAGCACCCCAAAGTTTTGTATGCTTCCGCGACTGCTATAAATTTTGGGGGTGTTACAAATTCCATAATATATACTCCGTAGTCAAAGATTAAAATTATGAAAATTTTGGTTGGTGAATCCGCTACAACCACGTGAGCACATGCAACTCACAACATCTTCTAGTTTCATTGTTGAGGTGGTTGGCTCAACTTTCAGCTGACATTTTTAGTTGAATTAGGTGGCAAATTTCCATATCTCCAATTGATTTTGGGGCCTATTCTTTATATTCCATATCTTAAATTAAACAAGATTACGATTACTAAATTGGTTAATAATGCTTCAAACTGATTATATTTTAAATAAAAAGTCACAACTAAAACTAACAAATACTATAGTTAAATCTCCCACCACTAAAATGTCTTCACTTATGGTTAGTTTTGTTGTAGATCTTTTACTTACCAACAACCTAAGTACCTAATATAAAACCAACAAACGCAAACACAAAAACAAGCACCAAAGTTAATGGCTTCAACTCTACAACATAACACTTACAAAGAACATGCAACGTGCAACAAAGAAAAAGTTGTAGACATAAAACTAGAAGAAGATGATGATTTATTCGAGATCGATTTAGAAGCTGTTGGCAACCTTCCACCACCTTTTTATTGGGAGAGTTATTTGACTGCAACCGCGAATACCCTTTTTGCAAACTGTTTGGTCCCTATAGCCGATGTTTCGTCTGCTGTACCCATGGCTAGAAACACAAAATGTGCAAAACAAACACGACTAGGATCAGGATCGAGGAGTGCTATATGGGTAAGAGGAGCAGAGCCACTTCATAATTTTGCACAGGCTTCTTCGTCGGGTGCTTTGGGTAATTTGTTACAGAAGACATTGGTTGTTTCGTCGTCGTCGTTTGTTCAAGGGAAATGAAGATGATTGTGATGCTGTGATGGGTGGTTGTTTGTATGTAATTTTTCTAGCTGAATTTGTGCTAACTGTAAACAAGATTTGCATACATATTGTCCATGTCATGAAAATCATAACACATTCTTGATTTGGATTCGATGTTTCTTCATAGTCTTTATATTTTAAAATGTTAAAACCTTTTAATTTTACATAAAGCTAAAAAAAAGTCAAATTTTACACGGTTATTTTTACACGCCTTATAAAATCTAGTTCTTTTTCCATTTAACTTTTTCCCTATACCCATAGAGAAAAAAGTTGAATGAAAAAGAACTGGATCTTCAAGCAATCATTATATGTCTATGTCGGTCTTAACACATCGAGAATAAAATTGCGGTGCAAAGTTGCTGTGACAACTAAGACTAGTGTTAATAAGACATCGAAGGTGCATCTTCAACCCTTATACCATGCGTCGACCTTGTTAAGGTCACCCACGGAGGACACATCTTGGGCCCAGAAAAGAGAAGTTGGTCGTGAGTTCAGCCGAGTTATGGCATGTGTCAAGTTGGGACCACGGTCAAAAATAGATCCGTTGGGCATTTATTAAAATAAAGAACTTTAATTTTTAAAATCAATATAAAAAAAATGGTTGACCTTCATCTTTAACGCAACACAAAACCTTACTCGAAACTTTGTTTTTTTTTGGGTAAAGAGTTTACTCCGGTAAATATATTAACACAAAAAAATAACGTTTTCGTACAAAGGAATATGGTTGTGTACCATATTAACCTAAAGGCTCTAACTAAGTGTGAAAACTACACCAACTAGATTTGACATGCCAAACCTTTAACAACCTTATGTAGTTCCTTCAACATAATATAAAACAAAAGAAAACCCCATGCATGTATCCCTATACATGCACGTCCCAAACAGCCCTATTGAGAACCAAATATACAATGACCAAAGATGAAGTTTACACGCCATTAGTCAGAATGTACTTTGGAATTTGCCATTGGTCCAAGGCTCCAAGCAACGCACAACACTTGCAGGATTTTTTAAACGAAGGGATATTAACTTGAGCCTAACCGTATATATTATAGCATCTCTTAACTGCTCCACCTTGCGCGACCTTTTCTTGAAAATGCGATTGCCCGAAACTTTGTTTTTGTGAAAAGAAATAAAGAAATCAACCTTGTTCTTGTTCTTGTGAAGAAATATAGAAAAGGGAGATTTCTGAGATCTGAATTGGAAGTTTATAAAGAAAGAAACGAGGCAATTGTTTGCGGTTTGTGTTTGTGTTATGTGATTTCACTTAGTAGAATTTGTTGTGTTATACTCCTTCCGTCATAATTTATTAGTTCATGTTTCTATGTTGATTTGTCTCAAAATATTTGTCCACTTTAATATTTTAGCCGATCAAAAGTGACTAAGGTGGTGTTTGTTTTTTTAAAAATGCCTCTTAACAGCATCCTAATCCGACTCATTCAGACGTTGTCAGACATTTGGGTCATTAAGAGTTTTTTTTTTTTTTTTTTCATGTAATTCAGAGGCGGTAAGAAGTAATCAGTGTTAAGAGCGTTTGTTTTTTTCTGATCATTAAGAGGCAATAAGAGACATAAACATCTTATTGAATTAGATGAGGAGGGGGTATCTTAACACCTCTTAATGTCTTTTATATTTTTCTTACTTTTTTTGTTTTATTATTTTTTTTCTTTTGTTATCATTTTTTTTTTTTGTTTTTTTTTTTTTGTTTTTTTTTTTGTCTTGTTTCGACTTTGTCTTTCGTATCAAAAATATTAAATAAAATCATTGCATATGTTTAGTTAGATAAAGAATGTATAAGATGATACGTGACAATTTATATTTTGTTCAAATTGAAGGGTTCTGTTTCGGACTTATAAATCTCAACTCTAACGCGACCCATTTGCTTAATCGTTTTAAAAAGTTCCATTTAAACTCCAACACTTTTATTTTTGTCAATATAAACATGAGTTTTCATGTTTTGTTTAAAATACTTTTAACTGTTCATATTATAAAACTTGTCTTTTTATATTTAATAAAGTTTATTTATCGTGCGAATACAATCGTTTTATATTTAAATTGTACAAACTGATAGTTTAACACATTTAGATATGTTTAAAAAAAACAACCAATTATATTTAAGTCAGATTCAGATTTCTCAACCACTTATTCAGATTAAGATGAAAATCAGATTCAGACTTTTCTACCGCATATTCCGATTCAGGTGTGCGAATCAGATTTAGATACAGAGCCTCTTAATAAACAAACAACACCTAAGTGTATAAAGATAATATTTGATTGGTAAAAAATATTATTAGTGAAAATTTCTTAAACTACATGCAATTTAAAAATGAACTAATAAATTGAGACGAAATGAGTACATAATAAGATTATGGTTACTAAATTGGTTTGGGCGACGTTTAGTTTAAATTAAAATTAATTTTGGGCAAAGTTGACACCAAATTGTATTGAGCTGAATATTGGGTTAATTTAGGTATTGAGCTAGTTTGTGTGAAATCGAAGAATTTCATTTTATTTTATTTCAATTTTAATTTGGCATCAAATAAATGCACAATAATTTGTACTTTTATTTTATTTCAATTTTGATTGTAATGTTTATGATATTTTATTTGGATTATAAATATAGTATTTTTAATTACTAATGAAATTTTAATTTTAGTGTTTAAATTAAAGCAAATGAAAGAAAATAGAAGTTAGTTGTCTTATTACACTAAATTGGTGGTGAAGTTGGTTGTGCAGAAAAAAAAGTGACGTGGCGCTAAAATGATGATAATGAAGTTGGTTGTGGTGACTTCTTATTAGCACTAGCCTAAAAGAAGTGAGTCTATATGTATGTTTTATGAGTGTTTTAGTACGGCTAGTTATTAATGTTATCACTACGTGTAAAAATTGGTTCAATGTCGTGCTCATGCGACAATGTTCTTTGTAAACTAGTGTTATTGTCATACCCCACCACGGCGGAAACGCGAGGCGTAACAAGAGATCATAAGAGGGGACTTATATGAGGCTTATGAGCTTATTTGTTTTTCGGCTTATATATCATAAGCCTCAATTTTTCGGCTTATTTGGAGACTTATTTGCTTATATAAGTTTATGGGCCAAATATACAAGTAGCTCGGTCTATTAAGGTGTTGGGCTTTTTTAGCCCCAAAAAAGTCGCTTTCTCAAAATAGCCCAAGAAATAAGCGACTTTCAAAAAGTCGCTTAAAGCGACTTTTTTGTCAATTAAGCGACTTACTATTTGTGTCTTTTTGCAGCCAAAAAGTTACTTTTTTAAGCGACTTTTGCTAGATTTTAAGCGACTTTTTGACTTTTTAAGCGACTTTTCGCTAGGAGCCAAAAAGTACACGCCACATGTCGCTCCCACATTTGGTCGCTTATTTCTTGGGCTATTTTGAGAAAACGACTTTTTTGAGGCTAAAAAAGCCCAACACCTTAATAGACCGGGCTATTTGTAGAATAATAAAGTTATATAAGTCCACAAGTCTCCAAATAAGCCGGAAAAATTGGAGCTTATAAATATAAGCCGAAATCACATAAGATCATAAGCCTATTTATAAGCTTAAACAAACACCCCTTAAATCTAAAATGTCACAACCAACACATTGAAGTCATAAAGTATGAAATACGAAATTCTAAAGGTAACATGTAGGACACCAAATGCAAGTATCCTAAGGTCTCCCTAGCCTTGTACTCCTCACATCCTTAAGCATCTTTACTATCATCTAAAAACAATACTTGAAAACGTCAACTAAAAAGTTAGTGAGAGTGTGGGTTTAATCATATAGAATTTGACCCAAATTTGTGTATGTCATATCAAATCAGTTGTAAACAGTGGACAGTGTAATATAATACAGCATAGTAGTAAGTGAGATATAATGAATACTTGAACACAACTTGTAATCCAATCACCTCAGTGATCATTGAAACCAGAACATAACAACCAGCCACCTCAGTGAACTAGTCTCACATATGTGGTTGCCAAACAACTGCCTTCTAGCTAGGGCTAAACACTGTTGGTAAAGTGAATATCTGCTCATAATGGATGTCCAAACAATCGCAACTGTAGGACCACACACATCTACACTACTCTAGCATACCATATACACATAATGGTCCATAATGACACCTGTAATTTAGCATAACATGAAAACATTTAATAAAAAAAAACATTTAAGTATCATTTTCCACCTTGAGAAAACAAGTAAAAAGTAGAGGTCTCAAACTTACCTGAAATCACTGCTTAGATATGAAGCACAAATCTTGAACTATCAATCTATAACAAACAAAAACGGTATAAGTTACAAGTGAACAAGGTTTATAACCCTATCACTGTAACTCACATGAGATGGACTGGAATGATTAACTAATCATTCCCCTATGACATACTACTTGAAATCCAATAACACATGTGAAAATTCTTCAGGTAGTGGTGTCTAGTTATAAGCAAACTTTAGATAGTTTTAAACCTTGTTTTATCAATTTTTGGTTCACTTTTACAATTTTTTAAACCACCTTTATTTACCTATTGAGGCTCTCAAATTTTTTTCAGAGGTACCTATATGCGTTAAGTATCTTCAGTAATTTTCTTAGATTTTATCTCATAGTGCAACTATTTCAGAAAAAATCGTTTATCACAACTAGTCAGAATTTGACCTGATTGTACACACAGAAAGTTTGCAATTTTTAAAAATACCAAGACCTTCCAGAAAAATCTACAAAATTTACTGTAGCTAATAGACATGTAGAGTATGTCTCTGCTAAATTTAAAGGTCCTAGCTCGTTATAGTTTATAAGAAAGAAATTCCACAATATGATCCAAAACTATCCCAAAAACTCAGCTTTGACACCCAATTTCTTTTAAATTATCTGAACAACCAAATCAACTCGGATCGAATTCAAATCAATTGGAATAGAAAGTAGACTATTTGAGCGTAATTTTAGGCTTCCGAATCATATCCAAAAACATCATTATTATCAAGCTACACCTCATTCTTTACGGCCTAAAATTCTGGACAACACTTAATGCGATTTTACATACACCTAAACCTAACTAAACGCAAGATTAACCCTCTAACGTACCCCTATTTATGTTTTAATAAGCAATATACTTAATTACTAGGATTTTAATATACCCTAATCCATCATGTGAGTTACTTAAAAATTATAAAGATTATAAAACTTAAATGTATATATAATAAAACACTAACCGTGATCCTCAAATTTATCGAACACGAACCTAGGTTTCTTGAGCTTTCTTGAAAACTAACAATGGAGGTTAGGGTTTTCCTCCTCCTCCTTATTATTTTTTTTCCTATAATTCAATTATAGGGAAGGGTTAAGACCGATTTTTATTTTTTTATGTATAATGTGGGTTAGATCAAATTTTAGTTAGGCTTAGACTTGTATGAGTTTAAAAAAAAATTAATATATATATATATATATAGGGAAGGGTTATTTTCAGAACAAAAAAAAGGACAGAACTGCGAGAACCGGCATCAACCAATCAGAATTTTTTGGATATTAATTTTTATTATTTAATTCAAAAGGGTATCATGGTAAAATTACCTTTTTTATTTTCTTTTTGAATTTTTTAAATATAAAACGTTTTTTTAGTTCCTAAATTTTAGGATTTTTTTTTTTTTTTTTTTTTTTTTTTTTTTTTTTTTTTTTTTTTTTTTTTTGTGGAAATACATTATGTGCACATGTGTTTTGTAAAAAAGAAGGTTAACCACTAACTATATTATGACAATTGTATTTTTCGTTTATGCATAGGTGTTTTGTATATGCACATGTATCTTTAAGTAATATAACATAAATATAAATACAAACAACAAAACTTTAACAATAGATTTATGCAATTTCAAAATTTACAAATTGTATTACTCTAGTGATATGATATTTAGTTTTATCACAAACATCCATTTGTTTACACTTGTATCCTATTTGATTACAAATATATGAAGCGTGCACATGTGCATAATCCAATGTCTTTAACAGTTGATTCATCTTTTTGGCGTGCACATGTATTTCTTTGTATGTATATGTGCACTTGTGTTTGCGGCTGCACTTGCTCATCATACTCGTACTTGTAACCACAAAACACAAGTGCACACTTAAAATAGAACTAAACACAAAAAATCTTTATATCATAACTAAAAACATATATGCACTTTCAATATATTTAACTCCAAAACTATAAAAACACATATGCACAGAAGGCATCAAATTCACCAGAAACTGTAAAAACACATATGCACTCTCAATAACACATATGCACACTCTTTTTATTGATTTTGTATCAGCTATAAAACATATATGCATTTCAAGAACTAGCAATCATCAGCAAACTCATAACCAAAGTCATAATACACAAAGGGACAACTTTACTACCTTTAGTCTATGGTCGCCACCGACAATTTTAACGCCAAGGATGTGCTCCTTCTCATCGAGACGTTCCAACCTCTCTGTGCTGGTAGTTGCCGAAAGCCCTGACTTGACATTCACCTCTCTAACACTCCCTATATTAAGATCTCCGAGCATAGTGCACTTGCTCACAAACGGTTTGTACTTCTGTGGTTGATCAAACCTCCTAACTAATGACCAAACCTGAACAATCACACACACTTTTAAAAGCCGAAAAACAATTCTTCACATATCTCAAATTTAAAACAAAAAGGTCAACTGTCTAAACTATACAAAAAACGGATTTAGCACCAAAATTCAGGGAACAAACAAAATCAAGAAAACAAATTGAGAAAACTACTCACAGATCTTAGAACGATCTAACCCGATCCCAAAATAATCAAGAATGTGACTCGGTGAGTCACGAGTCACTCACACCGAGTCACCAATGAGCGTGACTCAGTATTCTTACCTTCTTCTTGCTCGATCTATACGTGGGAGGTGGTTAAGAATGATGGTGGTGGCGCGTTGTGGATGAGATGGCGGCAGTGAGGGTTTTTAAGGGCGCGTGTGGTATGGTAGGGTGTAGAGGAGATCACAAGGGTCATTTTGGTGGTGGCGATGTAACGAGAGGAGTGGCGGTGAGGGCGTATGGTGGTCGCTGGAAAGTAGCCGGAAAAGGGGAGAGGGAGAGAGAGAGAATAGAGGGCGGCTGAAAGTGAGGAAAAAATGGACCCTAAATGGGTTATAAAATATAACTGATATTGATTGATCACGTATTATATGGAAAAGTAAATCTTAAACGGTTTTGAAATTATTATAAAAAATACCAATAATACCCCTAAACCCTTTATAAAACATTCATTGATTTTTTATTTAATTATAATCATGCCACCATCATTTATAACCATTGATTAAATAATAGATGGCTAGGATCGGTTCTCGCAGTTCTGTACCTTTTTTTTGTTCTAAAAATAACCTTACACTATATATATATATATATATATATATATATATATATATATATATATATATATATATATATATATATATATATATATATATAGATATTGGTTCTTGGAAAAAATCAACTTTGGTGGAAAAGTGAGAAAATAGTGCAAATCACCCTCTCCTTCCCCTCCCTTTTTTCACACCAAACTACAAGGACCTTATTGTATTTTCCTCCATTCTTTAAGGGAGGTTTTGTACATTCGCACCCTACCCCCCCCCCCCCCCCCGGGAAAAAAAAAAATTCCCGCCAAAAAAATTTTTTTTGGGGGCCAAATTTTTTTTTTCCAGGCCAAAAATTTTCCAGCCAAAATTTTATAACTGTGATGCACCTTTTTATTTTGGTGCATCACAGTTATAAATTTTAGTTATAACTATGATACACCAAAATAAAAATGTGTTTTATGGGGTCCAAATTTTTTTTTCCAGGCCACAATTTTTCCTGCCAAAATTTTATAACTATGATGCACCTTTTTATTTTGGTGTATCACACTTATAATTTTTGGTGCATCATAGTTATAACTAAATTTTATAACTGTGATGCACTAAAATAAAAAGGTGCATCATAGTTATAAAATTTTGGCGGGAAAATTTTTGTTCTGGAAAAAAAAAAATTTTTTGCCCAAAAAAAAAAATTTTTTTGGAGGGAAATTTTTTTTTCCCGGGGGGTTGGGGGGGAGGGGGCTAGGGGTGGGTTTCATAACTTACCCTGAAGTTTGAGATGTTTCAAATCATACCTTATAACTTTTTTTCTCACTTTTCCATCTAATTACACTTTTCCTTAAAACCGGACCCTATATATATATATATATATATATATATATATATATATATATATATATATATATATATAGGGTCCGGTTTTAAGGAAAAGTGTAATTAGATAGAAAAGTGAGAAAAAAAAATTATAGGGTATGATTTCAAACATCTCAAACTTCAAGGTAAGTTATGAAACCCACCCCCTACCCCCCCCCCCCCTCGGGAAAAAAAAAATTTTTTTGGGGCAAAATTTTTTTTTCTTTTCCAGGCAAGAAATTTTCCAGCCAAAATTTTATAACTATGATGCAGCTTTTTATTTTAGTGCATCACAGTTATAAAATTTAGTTATAACTATGACATGGATGGTGAAAAAGGTCCTTGGACAGTCAGAAAATATAATGATCAACACACATGTTTGCAATCAAGGGCGCTCAAACATTTTAACCTTAACTTTATCTCAAAGCAAATAACAGAACAAATTCAAACCAATCCACGGATTCCAGTGAAGTCTGTTCATAATACGCTTACCAACCAATTTGAGCTTGAAGTGTCAATGCAGAAGGTTTTAAGGGCCAAAAGAATAGCAGTAAGAGGCATTAGGGGGGGGGGATTCAAGCTACAATTCACCATGTTGAGAGACTATGTTTAAGAGTTGCAGAAGAGGAACCCTAATACAACAGTTATGATGAATGTGGAACGGCCTACAGAAGATACTCTTCCAACAAGAGAATTCAAGAGAATGTATGTTTGTTTAGGTGCATTGAATGAAGGATTTAAAGCCTATCAAAGACAGTTGTTGAGGATAGATGCTTTTCCTATTGATGGTCCTTTGAAGGGTCAACTTCTAACAACTGTGGGAATTGATGGCAACAATGGTATATACCCATTAGCTTATGCTTTTGATGAATCAGAAAACACATGATCATGGACTTGGTTTCTACATTGTTTATCTGATGATCTTGAACTTGAGCCAAACTCAATCTTCACTTTTGTTAGTGACATGCAAAAGGTATTCCCTTAAACTTGTAATGATTTCAAGTTGCTTTGTTTTTAAATAGATAATAAATATATGTGTTTTTGTGCAGGATATTATTGCAACATTAAGAGAAGTTTTTCCAAATGCGGAGCACATATTTTGTCTTAGAAGCATTCATGAGCATATGAAACTTTATTGGAAAGGTAGGGCCTTCAAAGACCATCTGTGGAGATGTGCAACAGCCTCAACTGTTCTACAGTTTGAGAAAGCTATGGCTGCTTTCAAGATATTTAGTCAACCTGCCCATGCTTGGTTAAGTCAGATACCACCAATCCATTGGTCAAGGTCACATTTCTCATGTAAGTCATCTATCTGTGTAACTTAATTGGTATATGTTAAAGTACTCTGAAATGTATAAGTAATACTGCTTTATTTGTCTTGTTTTAGGGAGACCTCATTCTGATGTGTTACTTAATAACATGTGTCAAGTGTTTCATGGGAAAATAATTGAGGGTATAAACAAACCAATTATTACATCATTAGAATACATCAGGGAATACTGTATGAAGAGGATAATGCATGTTATGATGGTCATTGAGAAGAGTAATGGGCCACTAACACCAACTGCACAACACATGTTAGATGGTATTAAAAAAGAGGCTGTTAGGTATAACGTTTTATGGAATGGGAGAGATCAGTTTCAGGTTAGTGGACCATGAGGAGACCAGTATGTAGTTAATTTTGTAGACAAGTCTTGTACTTGCAGAAGATGGGAGATAACAGGTTTACCATGTAAACATGTTGTTGCTACCAATTAGAATTTGGCTTTAAATGGACAACAAGTAGGAGCTGTGGAAACATGGGCTCATCCTTGTTACTATCTTAACACTTGGGAAGCAGCCTACAAACACCATGCCCAACCCATAACTAGCAATGAGCATTGGGAAGAATCATCTGTGCCGACAAAAATTGTTCCACCAAAACCTCAAACAATTGCAGCTAACTCAACTAGTAAAAAGAGAGTACAGTTAGCTCCTGAAACTGAAGAGATTGTGAAGAATGGTAATCTGTCTAAGGCTTGGAAGAGTGTAAAGTGTAGTGTTTGTGGTATTACTGGATACAACCGAAAAACATGTTTTGGCTATGGTGGAACTCAAAGTAGTCAAACTGGCCGTAAACAAAAAAGTTCAAGTGCTAAGGGAAAAGGTAAGCAAGTGCCTCAAAAGGTTGCATCAAAGAAGACACATCCTACAGCTAACAAAGTTGCAGCAGATAAACAAGCTGAGGGTACAGGTGTTGTTGAAAGTCAAGATGATGCAGCTGAAGGAACTTGTGTGCAATCTGGAATTCAAGATCAAGCTACTCAAGATGTTGCAACAAACAAAGAAGGTGAAGTTCCAGGTGTTCAATCTGAGAGTCAAGATCAAGCTATTGATGATCCCAGCATACATGATGAATCCAAGTCTCAATCCCAGCAACATGATCAATCACAGTCTCAATCTCAGTTCAATTCAAGTAGTGTGCAAGCAGTTTTTGTTTCATCCCAGCCTACTGCACGAAGAATGACTATGCAGCAGGCTGCACTAGATAGAATGATGCCCTCACCATAGCTCAATTATGTTATGCTAATGAACTAGACAATATTTCTTTATGTTTGGTATGGACAAGTTATGTACTCTAATTATCATGATTTGAAAAGTATGAAATTTTATGCATTTGGAATTAGATCCATTTGCATTATCTATGGAACCATGTTATGTTTCTGTATTTTAATTGTGTGCATAATTTGCATCTTTTGTGGACTGTATCTTATAGCAAAGTCTATGACTGCATCATCTTCTACTGCAAATTGATAAAGGAAAAACTAACCAAAGTCAAAATTTCATAACAATGTTGACAATTAAAAGTCAAATCTAACCAAATTCATAGGCGTCTACATAACCATAAGGTAAACTCAGCAAAAGAACAAAATTCATATCCATGTGGGAGACAAAGTTACTACCATTCAAGAGAATCTAAAGTTAAAACATACTACATAATAGTTTGGTCAAGGTTCTAACACTACCATGATTGCCTAACAAGTAATTAAATTTTCACATAACACAAAACACGGCCATCATACATTAAAGCTAAAAAGTTAACCAAGTACATAAACAATCAAGAACAATATCCAACTGAGCACCGGGTAAATCTTCCACTTTCACACATCACCTTGAGCAGCTTCTAAACTTGCCTCGAGCTCATTTCTCCCCCTTAAAAGGCCTAGTATGATCATTCTTGAACGAGCACACATTTCAAGATCATACCATCCTATCCACCGACAAGAAGACCCCTAATCATGAATATGGCAAGTCATTAAACAACCACCATTGATACAATGTACTTTGCTAATTTCGAAAACAAACTAATACAATAAATCTAAAAACGCACTTACTTCATCAGGACAACCATAGAATCGACACCCTGGGTTGGCCGAGGTCCATGAAGTGCGATTTATAGCTTGCTTACCATACCAACAGCGTACCATGTTGAAAGGTTTAATGATTTGTGGAAGAAAGGTTTTAGGGGAAAGTTTAGGGATGATAAGTGACGATACAATTGTGGCTCAAAGTAATATAGGGAACTGGGACACTGTACAACGGCTTGAAATAGGACGCTACAGTGAATGACGATTTTGCCCTCACCAATAATTCACTGAGCTGACCATTACGGGGCGAGGGATGCAATCGGCCTCAAAAACTTGAGTTTTGGACTCACGGCGACGATTTTCCCAAGTTTGAGGCCCTGGCGATGCTTTCTGGAAAGTTTAGGGACCAACGATGTATTTTTGTCTTTTAAAAATTTGATTATATAGAGTTTTAACAAAAAAAACTTATTTCAAGCAAAATAAGTGTTTTAATTTATAATAGAAAAAAAACTTTATGGTCTTTTTATGTATATAAGTATATAAAAAATATACTACCTCCGTCTCATAAAAACTGTCCACTTTGACTTTTTTAAGTCTTTCTTTTTCAATTTTGACCTTAAATATTTATGTTTGCGTTATATAACACTTAATGAAAAATATATGAATGGATTAAGATTTAAATGTATTTTCATTGGTATAATTTTAATCAAGTATTATATAATGCAAACAAAAATATTTAAGTTCAAAGTTGAAAAAGAAAGACTTAAAAAATTTAAAGTGGACAGTTTTTATAGGACGGATGGAGTATATATTTATATGAATTCGTTTCGGTTTACATTTTGCGAAAACTATATCCAAACCGAAAACCGAGTATCTAATTAGGTTAGGTTCGGCTCTGACAAATTCGATTTGGTTACAAATTCGGTTCAATTCGGTTTCGGGTTTCGATTCTTGTCGTTATTACTAGAATTGTGAACACCCCTAAATTAGTATATGCGAAATAACATGTGCCATTCACATTGGCGTAGGTATGTGGAGGGTAACGTGGGCCATGGCCCACCAACAAAGCTTAATAATTTAACATATGTATCATGCAATAAAGTCCAATGTGATAAAGCGTATTTAGTATTGATTTTTAGTCCATCTTAAAAAACTATGAGAAATGTTAGACCCATATAAGAATTTCACAGAAAAAAAAAAAAAAAAATCACACGCTGATGTGTTAGCAAGTGATTGGTCTAATCAAAGATAAGAGAGAAAAAGAATAGCAAAATAGACCAATCACTTACTGACGCATCAACGTGTGAAATTATTATTATTATAATTATTGACTAGTCTAGCATTCCTCAAAAACTATTAACTTTTACTAATCCATGTACCTGGTATTTGATTTTTGACCCACTTTAAAAACTGATACTATACTTTTACATATGAAAATCATGCAATAAAGCCTAATGTGGTAAAGTGTATCTACTATTAATTTTTAGTCCACCTTAAAAACCTATTAACTTATATAAATCCATGTATCTAGTATTTGATTTTTGGCCCACTTTAAAAACTGATATTATGATTTTACATAAGTATCATGCGATAATAGTTTAGACTCATTTTTAGATGATTTTAATTATACGGATGAATGTCGTGTGCAACTAAAACCCTAAATGGAGAAATTTGTTGCAATATTTTTACTTAGTTATAGATTATGATGTTTTTTTTTTTTTTTTTTTTTTTTTTTTTTTTTTTTTTTTAGCATTTGCCAACGTCTTCTAAAAAAAATTGGCCCCCGAAAGCAAATTCCCGACTACGCCCCTCATCATTCATATTACTTTTTTATTACACAGGTACTTTTGACACTAATCGGTCCCTTTATTAACTTATGTTAGGTGTTGTTTATTTTTTTCCTTAGCTAAGGGATTGAACCCACTAACAATTTAATATTATTACTTTTGTAAATGGGGCCCACAAAAATCCCTTATTGTGTCTGTATCTATAAGGAATGAAAATTCACATTCTCCCCAACAAGATGCTTAGACAGACGTGAGGCCCACATCGCCCTTAGCTAAGGAAAAAAGTAAACATCACCTAATTCGTTAATTGTAGCCTTGTGAATCACAAAGGTAAGTTCACATTTAATGAAGATATGTTGTTCAAGATTGATCATTAAGCATGAGGAGAACCTCATCTTTTGTTGAGTCGGATGGCTCTACTTTTTAAAAAATAAGATACATTCTATAGTTTAATTTAGGTGGACAAATTTCTCAACTACCATTAAAATAGGATTAATGTTTTCTTAGGTTAAATTTATAGTTTTCTCTTTTGGGTTCAAAGTTTAAACATTATTTAACCTTACATTTATGTTAACGTCAATATTTAACTTTTGACAGAACCTTTGTCAAACTAGTTGCTTATGTGTAATGTGTTTGTGTGTTTTGATGATTCATATGATTCATTTCATGGATGATCTATTATATAGCTATCATATGTTTATATGATATTATGTGTTATATGTGTTCTTTAGTACTCACGCTTGTTGAAATCGTTGATGTCAATTCATGTTAGTGCATTCTAAGTCCTTACGACAATTATCGAATTCGCGGTATTGGTTTAAGCCCATTAAACAATTTTATGAAGGATGTAAATAATATTTATTTATGACAATAATAATGATATAATATTTTATAAGTGTATTTTTATTTTTGGAAATTATTTATAGTTTGTTTTGAGCCATTTTACGACAAAACAAAAAGTAACGGATCGTATTTAGCAACTAGGGATTTTTTTGATTTAGTAAATGTGTATAATAATTAAATAAAAATATATAATATATAGTATGTGTGTGTACGATCGACCAAAAGGAATATATATATATATATATATATATATATATATATATATATATATATATATATATATATATATATATATATATATATATATATATATATATATATTGGTTCTTGAAAAAAATCCACTTTGGTGGAAAAGTGAGAAAATAGTGCAAATCACCCTCTCCTTCCCCTCCCTTTTTTCACACCAAACTACAGGGACCTTATTGTATTTTCCTCCATTCTTTAAGGTAGGTTTTGTAAATTCGCACCCTACCCCCCCCGGGAAAAAAAAAAAAAAAAATTCCCGCCAAAAAAATATTTTTTGGGGGCCAAATTTTTTTTTCCCAGGCCAAAAATTTTCCCGCCAAAATTTTATAATTGTGATGCACCTTTTTATTTTGGTGCATCACAGTTATAAATTTTAGTTATAACTATGATGCACCAAATTTTATAACTGTGATGCACCAAAATAAAAATGTGTTTTTTGGGGTCCAAATTTTTCCTGCCAAAATTTTATAACTATGATCCCTGTCGACAACCAACAGCCATGGGCAGAGTATTTGGGAAGGGTCATTTTTGCCTTCAATTAATGCATCTAAACCCTTTCTAGTTAATGGACCTCTAACTGGCCCTATACCCAGTCCAACACTTTCACTTGGAATGATAGTGGAACACAACCCACACATCTGACCCTTATTCTTCTTTTGTCATTCTTTTGAAAAAGCAACTCTGTGACGACTCGTATTTTTAGGTCATTATTTAAAATCGAACTTTTACTATTCATTCCCGAAAAAATTACTATTAATCATCGTAGTTTTTCACTATTCACTATTGAATAGTGAAAACTACGAGGATGAATAGTAAATTTTTCAGGAATGAATAGTAAAAATTCGAGTTTAAAGAATGACCTAAAAATACGAGTTGTCACAGTCTCCACCCGTTAAAGGAATTCAGTCCTTGAATTCAGCTCGTTCGTACTAAAGACGTATGTTCTCGTGGTCAGATTTAATGAGGTAATCGATTCTAATTTAATCTCACAAATCATCAAACAAGAACTGTCATGAGATTAAACTGAATTGGTTTAAGTAACAACTTGACTCTTAGCTTGATTTTCGCAACTCATCAAACAAGAACTGTCACTAGATCAAGCTAGGAAACAAGCTGTCAGAAAGAAAGAATTCAATATCTTTGAAGGAGGTCTTTTGAAAGATTGACTCGATCTTGAAGTTGCTTACACCAATCAAATCAACTAATAAAAATATAACTAAGGTCGATGTCGCTAGGTCTCAGATTAATCAATGTCGTAAACTTGGACGGATAATGTACGTTACAACGCCAATCGTGTCATAGAGATCGTAACATGATGAGAACAAAGACGTGCTTAGTATAACGAGCCATAATGTAGCAAAGAGAAAGCATATACATAAAAGCATATATAAGGTATGGTAACTGAAACGCGAATATACGAACATGCTATGCATACCCACCCAACCAATGCAATTTCAGGTGACTAGACTCTTAAGACTCGACCAAACATGCTCCAAGACTACTACTCTTATCATTGCATGATTCTTCCTGAATTAGACATTGGTGATCAGGCTATGTATAATTTAGGATTAACGATGCAACGCTAGGACTAGTCGACTCGTATGATGTTCGATGTTTAATAAAACTTTATTCTGGTTATAATTGCGATTTTTATTTTTGAAAAATCAGCATTCTCTATAACCTGGCTCTGATACTAATCTGTCACACCCCGCTAAAGCGGAAATACGAGTTGTAACTAGGAAGGAACACATGCATAAGAGAATAGAACATACCATCATTTAAGATTAAAAGAAAGGGGGTACATTATTACAACTTTGTTTTTATAGCCAACAGCGACAATAAAACATAAGACTTAGTTTTCCAAAAGATAAAATCTTATAATATGATGACAACAACTATGACATGTGAAGACTTCTAATGGTCTTTATGAAAACACTTATTGACGATCACCTTAAATGCATGTGAGAAAACGGGTCAAGTATGAAAATAGTTGGTGAGTACACACGTTTTATATAATATGAAAACTTCTAAGAGAGAGTCTAAGTTTTTGGACTTTGAGAATAGTCCACAAGGCAAAGGCGTTGTCAATCCATTCAGTTGCAAGTCCCGCGCATACAAGACTTGTAACCTATGTGTTCACAACCCATTGCATAAAAAGTAGTATGTCTGGTAGTCAAGTATACGTGGTCAATATAGTTCACAATAAGGGCACATAATATATAATAAATCAAGGCCGCTCCGAACAAGGGAGACTTTACAGTTCTGCTCCGAACATGGGAGACTTTATGTCACTCCACCACCTAGGTGAGATTTATTAGTCACTCCACCGACATGGAGAGATTTATTAAGAATGCTCCAAACATGGGAGACTTTAGATCGAGAACGCTCCGTAACATAGTGAGACGTTCTGCTACGGACCTGAGAGGCTTTAGATTGAGAACGCTCCGTAACATAGTGAGTCGTTCTGCTCCGGACCTGGGAGTCTTTAGATCGCTCCGAACAAGGGAGACTTTTGGTCATAGAACGTACGATAGTTTAAGTTCAAAAGTTTAAGTCGAGTTCAAAAGTTCAAGTCAAGTTCAAGTGTTCAAAACAAGTTATAAGGTCAAGACAAATCAGAAGAGTTTAAAAATAATCAAAGAGTTCAAAATCAAGTCAAAAGGTTCAAGATAAGTCAAATGGTTCAAAATCAAGTCAAAGGTTCCAATAATAGTGTTCATAAAATAGCAATCAATTTAGTTCAAGCATAATTTAATTACGAGCATAAATAGTGAAACAAAAATTATTTAAGTTCATTTAAGTGTAAACATTATAGTTTAAGTATAGTTCAAGCATCCACCCCAAAACGATTAAAATAGTTAGAAAACGAGGGTTCGTGAATACTCTGTTGGGTCCGTCAGTAACCAAGCATCCTAAAAACAGGATTTGGACACAAATTAGCTAAGTGTTAATCAACCTTAAACACTCTCAAGTCACTGAGTGAACAGTCACTCAGTGAGTTACCTTCAAGATGCTTAGGACGAGTCTAAGAAGAAAGATTCACCATTCAGTGAGGCGGAACTCCCTGAGTATCACTTAAGCCAAAGAAGAAGGTAATGGGTTCAGTGAGTATTTGACAAGAACTCACTGAACCCCAGTCTCCTCAACAACAATAAATGATTGAAGACTGAAGACCTAGACTGAAGAATCAGAAGTCTGAAAGAAAGGCGGGATTAGGCGGTAAGAGTTTGAGAGGATAAGGAGAAGTCTTATCGGGCCAGAAGCAAACCTTCCCAAAAATGGCTTAAAGTCAAGAAGTGTCAGACCTGACACTCGGAAAGACTTTTAGCCCATCCCTATTGGTTCTTGGAAATGACAAATACTGTTGTAGTTGTCAGACACGCTAGGTTATTCTTTTTGTATTTTTTAATCATAGGTGCTTTTTTTATACTTGTGTATAAATAGAAACAGATAGGAGAAAAGTGGGTTAAGTTTTGTGCATTAAAAGCTTAGACTTTCACAAAACCACTTTTCTCCTCCAAAGAGTAACCAAGTCCCTGACATAGCTCAGTGGGTCATTATTGTTGCCACTCAAAGCATAGCTTGAGTTTAGAGAGGAGAACACACCATACCTTGTCTATTCGATCTCAAGTGTTTATTCTGCAAACACTTGGGTAATAGATTCCTTTGATTAATTTCTAATAAGAATTTAAACGTTGAAAAACTTATGTGTTTTATCTTTACGTTTTATTTACTTGTTATAATTAATCAATATACTAATCTCAGTCATAAACACAATTAGGTTAACTTTGTAGTTACTTCTAAGTGTGTAAAGGGAACAACAAGTGGTATCAGAGCCTCTGGTTTATAAAATCTTTTCAAAAACTAAGAGTGCTCAAGGTTTTTAAAACCAAGATCCTACTATGGCTGATATTAATGTACCCCAGCTCATCGATAAAAAGGGTGGTAGCTTTTTAGCTGTTGCCCCCAGACTTGAAGCTGGAAAATTTAGCAAGTGGAAAAAGCGAATGCTTTGCTACTTGACTGGTATGGAACCACACTACATCACTTGTATCAATGAAGGTCCTTATGTCCCTAAGATTGCTGAGGGGTTAAACAAACCTGAAGCTCAGTGGACTATTGATGAGATAAGGGTGGTCAATCAAGACCAACGCCTGAAAAGCATAATTATATCTTGTCTTCCTGACGATATAATGGAATCAGTCATTAACTGTGCTATAGCCAAACAAACTTGGGTTGACTTGATTAATAGCTTTGAAGGTCCCTCAGATACCAAGGAAACAGGATCATGGACCTGAAACTTGAGTACAATACTTTCAAGGCAAAGGACTCTGAGAGTCTCTTGGAAAATTTAGCAAGTGGAAAAAGCGAATGCTTTGCTACTTGACTGGTATGGAACCACACTACATCACTTGTATCAATGAAGGTCCTTATGTCCCTAAGATTGCTGAGGGGTTAAACAAACCTGAAGCTCAGTGGACTATTGATGAGATAAGGGTGGTCAATCAAGACCAACGCCTGAAAAGCATAATTATATCTTGTCTTCCTGACGATATAATGGAATCAGTCATTAACTGTGCTACAGCCAAACAAACTTGGGTTGACTTGATTAATAGCTTTGAAGGTCCCTCAGATACCAAGGAAACAGGATCATGGACCTGAAACTTGAGTACAATACTTTCAAGGCAAAGGACTCTGAGAGTCTCTTG
The DNA here is from genome assembly GCA_021014915.2 of Artemisia tridentata subsp. tridentata. NCBI lineage: Eukaryota > Viridiplantae > Streptophyta > Magnoliopsida > Asterales > Asteraceae > Artemisia > Artemisia tridentata. Next base: position 322,611,296 of record CP139506.1, on the reverse strand, counting down.
GAAAATTTAGCAAGTGGAAAAAGCGAATGCTTTGCTACTTGACTGGTATGGAACCACACTACATCACTTGTATCAATGAAGGTCCTTATGTCCCTAAGATTGCTGAGGGGTTAAACAAACCTGAAGCTCAGTGGACTATTGATGAGATAAGGGTGGTCAATCAAGACCAACGCCTGAAAAGCATAATTATATCTTGTCTTCCTGACGATATAATGGAATCAGTCATTAACTGTGCTACAGCCAAACAAACTTGGGTTGACTTGATTAATAGCTTTGAAGGTCCCTCAGATACCAAGGAAACAGGATCATGGACCTGAAACTTGAGTACAATACTTTCAAGGCAAAGGACTCTGAGAGTCTCTCTCAGACATATACCAGATACAAGACCCTGATAAATGAATTGTCAAATGATGGTGTAGTTTTGTATAAGCATGAGATCAATGTTGGCTTTGTCAATAGTCTCCCTGAGAAGTGGCTAAACTTCTCACAGGGCCTCAGGAATGCTAATCACATTTAGACCCTTGAGCTCCCTGAGATCTATGAGAAATTTGTCTATGAAGACAACTTAATCTCTAGGAGATACCCAGACTCAAAGAAAGCTCTTGAGACCAGAAAGGCCCTGACTTCCTCACCCATATCAACTGCCTTTTATTCTAATGGTGTTGTGCAGGATTTTCAAGAGGACTCTGATGATGAGGTTGATGAAAGAACTAGTGATGAGTACCTAAACGATTTAAACTTGGAATTCCAATAAAGGGCACTCCTTGCTAATTCAAAACGTTTTATCAAAAGAAATCAGTCAAACTTTTCAAACGCTAAAGCAAATGAAACCACTGAATGTTTCAAATGTGGCAAAAGGGCCATTTTGCTAGAGACTGTTATTCAAAAACCATCTCAGAACCCTCTTATAAATTTTCTGGAAACAGTTCTTCAGGAACTAGCAAGTTTCAACCTAGAATGCTTCAGTCGACCCAACATTTTCAAAACAATAATGTTCAAAAGGGTCAAAAAGACTTTGAGGCTAAATATAGGAAAGCTAAGGCTAAAATTGCCCTCCTTGAAACTAATCCCTCAATGTCTCAGGCTGCTCATACTTCCAAACCTGTTCAGACAAAGAACAAGGTTCTTGTAGCCGAAGCCTATGACAGGGATGAAGAATAGGTGATGAAGCGAAAAGTGTACCGCTTTTAGGGGGTCATTTAAGCCCTAAATCGTATTTATTTGATCAAATATTGCCCTAAATCGTTCCTTTTGTCATTTTAGGTACTTTGGAGAAGAAATCTGGAAAAGGAAGCATTTTGGACGTTTTTGGAGCATAAAAGTGAAGAAAACGACAAAGTCTCAAAATCGGCTGAAAAGTACCTTTGACGGCGTCAGGGATTGGTCCAGACGGCGTCATGGCTTGGCAAAAAAGGTGGATATGAAAATTACTCATGATAAGCCAGAGAATTTTGCATGAAAAATCTGACGGCGTCACCCTTTAAGATGATCAAGGCCATCACGACTTAAGCTAAAGAGGGACGGCGTCAAGCTCAATTATGACGGCGTCACCCCTTGATAGGCTAGAGCGGATTTTGGAGCACAAAAGAGGGACGGCGTCAGGAAGGCCATCCGGGAACCCTAAAAGCGGCGAGGTGACGGCGTCAGGATCTATAACGTGACGCCGTCAGCCCTTAAACTCTATATATAGTTTTGCAATTTTTTGTCATTAGTGTGGAACTTATTGTGTGTAACTTTGGAGGAGAAACCCTAAGACGAATTTCTGCCATTTTTAAGGGTTTTCATACCCTTGGATCTCCCGTGTTTAATTGAAGATAAGTTATCATTTAATTAATCAATATGTCTATGTGTTGTTTGATTATATATTGTTCTGGTCTTTTGATTAACATGCTAGGCTAGATTTATCTTGTGTTTGCTTAGATCTAATGAAACCTAGCTATTGATTATTGGTTATTAGTGTGTTATTAGTTGTATTGGATGATTGTTCATCGATGTTAGGCTTAAGAAAACTGGCTAACTTCCTATTCGGTAACTTGCTTGAACGTCTTAAGAAACATGAACCAATGCGTACTAAGGTTTTTATGGTTGTATTTAATGCATGAGCGAATTCTAGTGATCCCATGTTAGGAGCTTCCTAGTCGGCTCGACATAGGAGTGAAGTAGGAGCTTATAGAGTTGGGGAAGTACGTACGCCACCCCACGATTGGTATTAAGGAATACACCCGTCATCCACGCAATTAATACACACTAATCAACCGGTAAAAGATAGTTAGGGAGTAAGGAAATCTAAGTAAACACATTTCTCTCCACATAAGTTTCACCACTCTTTTCATTTTCAGTTATTTTATTTTATTTGCATTCGTAGTAATTTGGGTTAGTTGACTAGCAACTAATTCCGCCCACTCCTTTAAACCCGAGATTTTACTTGCTTTCATAAAAAAAATATAAAAAATACAAAAAGAATCTTCCCTCACCCTTAGACCTACTAAAGTAGTTTTTCATACCTAACGAACACTATTCCCTGTGGAGAACGATCAATCCCCCGTACTTACCACTACACTATACTACATCGGTCAGGTACACTGCCTGGTGGGGTTGTAAGCCTCTTGAGATCCCTCAAGAGGTAAAAACTGTTGTAAGGTTGCAAAACCACGCATCAAGTTTTTTTGGCGCCGCTGCCGGGGAATAGTTATTGTTTAGGTTGAATTTTTATTTTTATAGGTCTACTCACTAGATTCCTTTCTAGTGAGATTTTTATTTTATTTTTCTAGGTTTTCTTTAGTCTATCTTTTTTTCTTCGTTTCTTTGTTCGTAACCATTACCATCCGACATCATGGAAGGTGGTAATATCCTCGATCCCAACAACCCACCACCACAACAACACCCACCTCCTAGAGCCCGTAGCTTAGGAGACTACTCCCGTCCTAGCCACCATGGCTATCGAAACACCATTGAGCTCACTCAAGGAGCCAATGTCACTCCCTTGCGATCCGACACCATCCGGTTGGTGCAAAGCGGATGCGCATTCCATGGACTTCGTTCTGAAGATCCTAATTAACATCTCAAGGACTTTCTCAAAATCGTTGATTCCATAGACCTTGATGTTGCCACTCGAGAGACGACCCGACTACGTCTCTTTCAATTCTCTCTGCGGGACCAAGCTAGTCAATGGCTAGAGCGTCTACCCGCAGGATCCATCACCTCTTGGGATGATCTCACCACTCGTTTCCTTGCTCAATTTTTCCCACCAGGAAGAACTACCAAGCTAAGGAATGATATCTTGATGTTCCAACAACGTCAAGGCGAAACCCTCTACGAGGCATGGACTCGATTCAAGGACTTACTCCAAAAAGTCCCTCACCATGGCATAGAACTTTGGCTCCAAGTCCAAATCTTCTATGACCATATCAATCTCTCCACGAGGCAAACCATTGACCAATCGGCCGGTGGTAAGCTACGTGATCTAAGTGCGGAACAATCATGGGCTCTCCTAGAAGATCTTGCTCTTTATGACAACGAAAGTTGGAGTGATCCCCGTGATTTGAATAAAACGGTCAAGGCAATATCTTTGCCTTTGAACAATTCAAGCACTTCCGACCGTAGGATCATAGAACTTGAAGACCAAGTCAAGTTTCTTATGAAATCCTACGAGGCTCCTAAACCTTCAAGCCAAGTGAACAAAATCACTTCTTCATGTGAATTATGTAGTGGTCCCCACGACACTCGTGATTGCATGGAACTCCCCGAACAAGCTTTTGCGGACTACGCATCCTCGCGTACCGACGGAGCGGGAGACAAGTGGTACACTTTCAAACCCGAGCCAAACCCCTACGGTGATTCATACAACCCCTCATGGAAAAATCACCCAAACCTTAGGTGGAAACAAAACCAAAACGCACAACAAACCAATTCTTCCAACCCACCTAATCGTTTCCAATCAAGCGGTTCCAACTCGAACCGTACTTTCAACAACAATCCTTCCAGGAATGGTAGTACCAATAACTTTGAAGGATTGATGTCTCAATTTATGGCATCTCAAGAAGCTCGGATAGCTAGATTCGAATCCGAATTCAATCAACAACAAACGGAGATGACCAAAAAAATTGACAACTTGTTGAAAGCCCTCAATAACCAAGTGTTATCACCTCCACATAAGGACGCTAGGAACACAAATAGCGGACCGCAAGTAAAAGACCCCTCTTCATCCAAACACGTCCACTTCGTCAACATTGTCACTATCAAACCAATTGATAGGAATGAGGATAATAGTGAACCTAAGGATGAGGTTAAGAAAGTCGAGGTTGATAAAGAAGTTAGGAAAAGTGAGATTGAAGAAGTAGATGATGATGAGGACTACTTCAATAGGCTACCCACTAAGGAAGAGCGCGCATATCATACAAACTTATTCGATGATCCCGAGACACCATACTTCCTAGGTAGACCAATTATAAAAATAAGCAATCCTTCTAATCTCAACATACCATGCAACATCGGACATTTGCATGTGTGGAAAGCTTACATCGACCTTAGATCGCCCATAAACATCATGACTAGAGCCCACTACAACTTAATAATGAAAAATCAACTTGGGTATAGGATGTTCCCTGATAAGGGTTGGATGAGTAACTTCACGGGAAGAGTTAAGGGATTACCGGTTTATGTAGGAAACTTCACCTATATCACCGATTTTGTAATTGTAGAAGACATCCGCCCAATAGTCGATGCATCCTTAACTCAAGTAGTTTTTGGAAAACCATTTGTTGAGGTCTCTAGAATGACTTATGAACCGTCCTTAGGGATAGTCAGATTTAAGGATGAGACCGATGAGGTAAACTACCAAATGCCATATAAGATAGAGCAATTCCAACACTTGTCAAATGTTGAGAAGGAGCTTAAGCAAGCGGTCTACTATAGGAATGATGAGGATAGAAATAAAGGAGTAGACTATGTTATGGAAAGGATATCCGGTTTCTACAAGGATTGTTTGAAATTAGGACCGGAATATAAAATCGGAAAAGAGAATGGCCTAGGAACCGTGACCAACGATGGAATCACGTAATGTACGTGACTTTGAGTCTAGCTACAAGACTCATTAATAAAGAAAAGCGCTTCTTGGGAGGCAACCCAAGCTTTATTTGCTTTGTGTGTTTATTTGTTTGGTTGTTTGATTTTATTTGCTTCCGTATGTGTGTTTAATTTTTATTATTGTTGATTCATGTTCAAAACTAATTTGTGAAAATGCTTTATCTTGTTTTTAACTTCGTCTTAACTACATATAAAGGTATTTTGCAAAAGATAAGTGTAAGGGAAATCCAAATCGGTTTATTAGAACACAAATGAACATGAATCGTAATAATAATAAATTAACATACATATTAGTAATTGTTTGAGTCAAATGCTTGTATCGAGTCATAATGATGTTTTGTAGGATTTCCAGGAAGTAAGGTAGAGGTTTTTCCAGAAATTTTCCGAAAACTTAACATGAGAATTCTGTCAGATCATTTCTGACGGCGTCAGGCATTACAACCTGACGGCGTCAGGTTTTAATTTTCTGAAATTTTTGAAAGTTTTGTTTTCATAAAAAGTTTTTATTAAATCTCTAACTTATAAACTCCAGGAATCTGCAAAATTATAATTCCACAAGCATTATATCCTTATATATAGAATTTATCCCGCCGATGTTATGCAGGTTTTCGTGTTTGTTTTCTCAGGTTTAACAGGTTATTTTGGACAAGGAAATGTATGTGGAATCAAGCTTATGGCGATGCATTAGTCATGGAGCTTCAACATTACTTTGGAAGAAGATCTAACCATGTTACTTCATTATCCACCGAGCGAATCAGGGGAGTATTTGATTTCATTCTTTTACCTTTTCACTTTTACATCTTGTTATTTGAACATTGGGGACAATGTTCATCTTAAGTGTAAGGGGGGTAAAATACGATACTTTAGAGAATACAATTACGCTTGATTTTTGTTTGTTTAATAGTAGATGTGTAATAAAACTGAGAGAAATACCTGTTAGGGCAATTTTAGTGCCAAATTTAAATTTTTTTACAACATATAGGAGTGAAACTTTGATCTTAATGAGCGTCTCACGGATAGGAGTTATATGACTAGCACAAAAAACCGTACCACTAAAAAATTTTCCACCCCCAAATATGTGAGGTTCGCCCCTAGAATTGGTAGGAAAAGCATTTATGCTATGATGTGTGTACCGGTAGCACTTAGATTCTAGAACTTGCGTTAGGACCATTCCGAGGCCACAAGTGAGACTACATTTGTGTAGTTAGATTTACTACATGATAAGAGGCATTAGGATTAACCCATTGTTTTACACCTGTGTTTTTGTTATAATTACATTGGCTACATTGGTCAAGTAATTCTCCCACACCCTTTGCGTTGTACTCATTTTTAGTACACGATACCCCTAGTACACCCCTCAGAGCCTATCTTTTCGTTTCGACCTTTAAGCATTTTACTTAAAGGAAGAATTTGTTTACACCCTACTTAAATGTACACCCAAATCGCCTTAGCCTACCTTGTATGCACTCATTTTTAGTGCATTATTGTGACAACATTTGTTTAAACCCAAGTTAATTATCTAATTGATTACATGGTTGCTAAGTCGAGTCATATCCTTGTACATATTGTTTTGGGACGATTGGGACTCATGGGTAAAGTACTAGTGTAATGGAGTAATGGGGAAGAACATCATTTATTACCCCAATATGTGCTAAATATTTTAAAAGTACTCCAAGTTTTTCAATTATCTTAATTCGAGTCATTAGAATAGTTATTTGTAAAGTTATGTAAAAGTTCAAGTGTAAGGGGAATGCAACGCCCCTATGATGTATTATTTTGGATGGTAGGGCAAAAGTGTATGCCAAAAAAAAAAAAAAAAAAAAAAAAAAAAAAAAAAAAAGAGTAGAAAAAACAAACGGACTACCATCCCGTTTTATTTTATGTTTATTTTATGTTTTTGTTATTTTGTTTTTAGCTTAAGATTGAGTCGAGTCTTGGCTTAGCAACATTGTATAGTACATGTTATTAATCAAGATCTTTAACTCGCCACCAGTAAAATATCCCTTATCCAACAAAACCGTATTTATCATATCCCTACACCTCATGTTATAACCCATGTAAAAGCCCTCTTTGATAGTTTATCTTAGGTGCTTACGCCTAGTGGAGGAGGTTTTCGATCATTTCCCAAGCATATGGTAATCTATTTGCTATGACAGGTAGTGAGAGATATTATCCATTTTCATTTATGAGATTTATTTTGATGACACTTGAGAGATGTGAGTATCTAAACACTACTTGTGAGGTGCTAGTTTGTAATCTCCGTGCTTATTATGATTAAAGTGGAATGACTATTTGTTGTAATTACTTTTATATTAGCGTTAAATGACCCCTAACCTATATTTTGATTATAATAAAAGCGCATTTGCTTGAGGACAAGCAAATCTCAAGTGTAAGGGTATTTGATGAAGCGAAAAATGTACCGCTTTTAGGGGGTCATTTAAGCCCTAAATCGTATTTATTTGATCAAATATTGCCCTAAATCATTCCTTTTGTCATTTTAGGTACTTTGGAGAAGAAATCTGGAAAAGGAAGCATTTTGGACGTTTTTGGAGCATAAAAGTGAAGAAAACGACAAAGTCTCAAAATCGGCTGAAAAGTACCTTTGACGGCGTCAGGGATTGGTCCAGACGGCGTCATGGCTTGGCAAAAAAGGTGGATATGAAAATTACTCATGATAAGCCAGAGAATTTTGCATGAAAAATCTGACGGCGTCACCCTTTAAGATGATCAAGGCCATCACGGCTTAAGCTAAAGAGGGACGGCGTCAAGCTCAATTATGACGGCGTCACCCCTTGATAGGCTGTTGGGTCTGAAATGCTGCTGATTGGAGAATTACAACTCTGCCGAATAGTTATGTAACTCTGCTGACTAGCACAAGAACTCTGCTGTTTTGATAACTCTGCTGTTTTGGTATAATAGGCATATTGTAACTCTGCTGCTAGCTCACGAGGACTCTGCTGCTAGAAGGATTACTCTATTGCTTGTTATTTATGTAAAGTATGTTAAGATAAGTATAGAAAAGATACGTATGAATATTTTACTTGTATAGGAAGTCTTGTAAACCGACTAGGACTCCTTACGCTATAAAAGGAGGTTCTAGGGTTAGGATTAGATGTCGATTGATTAATCATCTTAGCATACGTATTATTGTTTTCACTTCAAGGTTTCTTGTAACCCTATTGCTATTCAGAGCAATCGTATTAATATATTGAAGTGTTGTTTGATAATTCGTTTGTGATTTCTTCTTAAGATCAAATATTAGTTTCCGCATAATATTTGATATACAGTTTCTATACCTATTACTTTAGATTTATCTAAGGTAATTAACAAGATCGTGAAGCTCAACTGGGATCAACAAGTGGTATCAGAGCTTGTGATCTAGAAACTGGTACCAAGAAGAATTACTGAAAACAAGATCTGTTTAATCATCAAAGCAAGCAATGGATTCCGATTCAACACACATGGTTACTGCATCAAGAGTTCCCATGCTCAAGACTGACGAGTATGAGATCTGGAAGATGAGGATTCAACAATACATAAAAATGGTTGATTACTCACTTTGGGACGTTATTCTTGAAGGTGACAAAGTGCAAACCAAGACTGCTGCTGGTTCAGTCTTGACTCTCAAAACAAGTGAGGAGAAAGCACAGAGAAGATTGGAGGTTAAAGCTCACAGTATTCTCATGATGGGAATACCTAATGATTATCAATTGAGTTTTAATCATCTGGAGTCTGCTAAGGAGTTATGGGAAGCCATCGAACTTCGATTTGGTGGGAATGAGGCTACAAAGAAATCAAGAAAGAATCTTCTGAAGCATCAGTTTGAGACTTTCTCTGCTTTAAGTTCTGAGAACATTGAAGGAACTTATGATCGACTTCATAAGTTAACCAGTCAGATGGCTCTTTTGAAGATTAATGTACCTCAAGAAGATATCAATCTAAAGTTTCTGAGAAGTCTATCTTCTGAATGGAACACTCATACAGTGGTTTGGAGACACAAGGATGATTTTGATACTATGACATTGGATGATCTGTACAACAACTTGAAGGTTTATGAATCTGAAGTGAAGGGATTGTCAAGTTCAACTTCTACCACAAATAATCTTGCTTTTGTCTCCTCAAACAGCAAGAATATTGGTAGACATCAAGAACAGCACTCTGCTGGTGGTGCTTTTGCTCCTGCTGTTGGTTCACATGTCTCTGCTGCTGACTCTGCTAACACCAACACCATCAGTGATGCTGCTATTTGTGCTTACCTGGCTGAACTCACTACAAGTACTTCAGTCATGCCTCAAGATCTGGATGAACTTGATCCTGATGATGTTGAAGAGATGGATATGCATTGGCAGTATGCAATGCTAACTATGAGGGCAAGGAGGTTTCTTAAGAGAACTGGTAAAGAGATGAAGTTCAGAAGAAATAGGAATGTGGGATTTGACAAGTCAAAGGCTGAATGTTTCAACTGTCATAAGAAGGGACACTTTGCAAGGGAATGCAAAGCACCCAAAAGAAACATTGCAGATACCAAGAAGGTTACTGTTGAAGAGTCAAGTCCTGATGCTGCTGCTGCTGCTATGGTGTCATGTGATGGGTTTGGAGAGTTTGATTGGAGTGAGCATGCTGAAGATGGTCCTAACTATGCTTTGGCAGCTGAAGAGGAATCTCAAGTTCAACACTTTGCTCTTATGGCCTATTCTTCTTCTGGATCAGACTCTGAGGTATCCAATGATTCAACTTGTTCTTTTAAATCATGTTCTGATAAAATTGAGATGCTTGAGTCTAGCTGTGGAAACCTTAAAAAGGAAAATGATATAATTAAGCTAGATAATCTTAGTTATGCATATGGTTTAAAGAACTTAGAAGAGAAATTAGAATTTTTTAAAAAGGCTGAAATTGAATACCTTGATCAGATCACTGTCTTGAAAAATGCAATTATCTTAAAAGATGATGAGATTAAGGTTCTTTTGGAAAAAGTAGAACAGGCTGAACAGGCTAGAGATACAGCTAAGAGTGAGACTGAGAAACATGTTGTTATGATAGAAAAACAACAATTTGCCACTGACATTCTCAGTAAACCATTAGGGAGACACTTTACTGGTTTAGGATATAATGCTGTTTCTCATCCTAATAAGCTTAGTGCTAATGCTCCTCCTACTAGGACACTATCATTCATCTCTGAGTCTGGAGCTACACATATAGGTGAAATTAGTAAACCTGTTGTTGAAACTAATGAAAAAGAAATAGAGTCACCTAAGGTTGAGGAAAAGAAGTATGATGATGCACCCCTAATTGAAGATTGGGTGTCTGACAGTGATGATGATGAAGTGGAATCTGATTCAACCCCTAAGAACAAAAAGGAAGAAATTCCTACTGTTGTTGAATCAAAAGCACCTAGGACTAAAAAGGTTGATTTTGTTAAGCCTAGGTTTGGTAAACGTATCTCTAGGAAGATGGCTGAGTATGAAAACACACCTAGAGTTTATCCTAAAAGAACAAATAACTTGTCTAGGGGAAATCAAAGAAATTGGAACAACCTAGTTTCACACAAATTAGGTACTGATTTTCAATTACTAAAGAAGGCATGTTATTGTTGTGGAAGCTTTGAACATTTGCAGGATGAGTGCTATAAGAAACCTGCTTGGAACCAGTACACTAGGGTGAACCATAGAAACTTTGGAAGAAAGACTCACCCACATCCCAAAAGAAATATGGTTCCTAGGGAAGTTCTGATGAGAGATGGTACTTCTAGAGTTATCTCTCCTATTGCCCCAAATGTGCCCATAAAGAAGAAAATAGATGACTCTGCTGTTAAGGCAAACCCTGCTGTTAAAGCAAACTCTGCTGTTCAGGCAGACTCTGCTGTTTTGCCTAAAGTTGTAACTGATACAGTTGTGGGCAATCATTTTTATGCTGTTAAAGCCTCAGCTTGCTGGGTCTGGAAACCAAAAGTTAAAGTTTTAGATCATGTTCTCAGACACAGCAGTGCACCAATGCAGTTGAAGAAATTTGACTACTTTGATGCACAAGGTAGATCCAAGTCAGTAATGGCTTGGGTCCCCAAGAGAAACTAATTCTCTTATTTTTTTGTGCAGGGCAATCTACAAAAGGAGCTAAAGGACAAATGTATTTTTGATAGTGGATGCTCTTCACATATGACTGGAGACCAAAGCAACTTGGAGAATTTTGAAGCTTTGGATGGTGGTTATGTGGCCTTTGGGAATGACCCTAAAGGAGGAAAAATAGTTGGACAAGGCATCATCAGAACTGGAAAGTTGGATTTTGAGAAAGTGTATTTGGTGAATGGTCTCAAGTTTAATCTTTTTAGTGTCTCACAAATGTGTGACAGGAAGAATTTTGTTCTTTTTACCGACACTGAATGTCTTGTTTTGTCTCCTGACTATAAGATTCCTGATGATAAATTGGTGCTTCTTAAAGTCCCTAGACATGACAATATATACAGTGTGGATATAAAGAATATTATTCCCAAAAGAGATTTGACTTGTCTGTTTGCCAAAGCCACTGTTGATGAATCCAAACTATGGCACAGAAGGCTTGGTCATTTGAACTACAAAGCTATGAACAAGTTGGTGAAAGGGAACTTGGTCAGAGGATTGCCTTCAAAGGTCTTTGAGAATCCTGAAGTTTGTGTTGCTTGCCAGATGGGAAAGCAACATAGAGCTTCCTGTAAGTCCAAATTGGTGAATTCTATAACTGAACCTTTGTTTATGTTACACATGGACTTATTTGGACCTACATATGTGAATAGTTTAAATAAAAAGATGTATGGTTTAGTGGTCACTGATGACTATAGTAGGTTCACTTGGGTCTTCTTTTTGGCTACTAAGGATGAAACAGCTGGCATTCTTAAGGCTTTTATTACCAGGATAGAAAACCTATTTAATCATAAGGTCAAAGTCATCAGATGTGATAATGGAACTGAATTTAAGAACAAGGTGATGAATCAGTTCTGTGAGGAAAAGGGTATAACTAGACAATTTAGTGTAGCTAGAACTCCTCAGCAAAATGGTGTGGCTGAGAGAAGGAATAGGACATTAATTGAAGCTGCAAGAACTATGTTGTCAGAGTCTAAGTTACCCACTATCTTTTGGGCTGAAGCAGTCAACACTGCTTGTTATGTGCAAAACAGGACTAAGATAGTTAAGCCTCATAACAAGACCCCCTATGAGTTATTGCATGGTAGAAAACCAATGATAGGTTTCTTAAGACCATTTGGGTGTCCTGTCACTATCTTAAACACCATTGACCACTTAGGCAAGTTTAGTGAGAAAGCAGACATAGGTTTCTTTGTTGGTTACTCTACTGAAAGTAAGGCTTTTAGAGTTTTTAATCAAAGAACTGGGTATGTAGTGGAAAATTTGCATGTGACAATTAGAGAATCCACACCTAATGTTAATGGAAAAGGACCTGACTGGATGTTTGATATTGATTCTTTAACCAAAAGTATGAATTATCAACCAGTTGTTGCAGGTACTACTAACATGTCTGCAGGAACACAAACTAACCCTAATGCAGGTACACAAGCAACGAAGGATGGATCTGCAGAGGAATTTGTGTTGATTGAAAAGTGGAAATATGATCAGTACTTCACTCCTAAAGAAGGAAAAAGTTCAGATGATGCTGCTGTTCACAAAGATGTTGATGTGGAAGGAGTTGATGAACCTTCTCATGATGATAAGGAAAGAAGTATAGAGTCACAAGTTGATGGAATTCAAGGGAATACACCAAGCAGAAATTCTCTTAACTCTGCTGCCAAGTCTAAACACTCTGCTGTTAAGCCAAAGCACTCTGCTGCTAAGGCAAAACACTCTGCTGTTCAGCTTGGTAACTCTGCTGCTGAACTTAAAGACTCTACTGATAAAGATGGTGATTCTTATGATGATTCTTCTGATGATATGCCCGAATTGGAAGAAGTGTATGTGGATACTGATGATGAAGTTGTTGATGTTTTTGGTGCTGAAGCTGATTTATCCAACTTGGAGACTGACATACCTGTTAGTCCCATACCAACAACAAGAATTCACAAGATTCACCCAAAGGAGCAGATTATTGGTGATGTTCACTCTGCTGTACAGACAAGAAGTAAATCAAAAGGGTTGAGTGATTTGCTTGATCAGGGATTATTTGCTCAGACACTTAAGAGAAGAAATAGCCACAAGGATCTACAAAATTGCATGTTTGCCTGTTTCTTATCTCAGGAAGAACCCAAGACCATTCACAAGGCTATGAAGGATGAGAGTTGGGTTGAAGCTATGCAAGAGGAGTTGCTGCAGTTCAAGCTTCAGGAGGTCTGGACATTGGTTGATTTGCCAAATGGAAAAAGGGCAATTGGTACAAAATGGGTGTTCAGATGCAAGAGAGATGAAAGAGGGATTGTTGTCAGAAACAAGGCTAGATTGGTGGCTCAGGGATACACTCAGGAAGAAGGTATCGACTATGATGAGGTATTTGCTCCAGTTGCAAGATTGGAGGCTATCAGACTTTTCTTGGCATATGCCTCATACAAGAATTTTCCTGTGTATCAAATGGATGTGAAAAGTGCTTTCTTGTATGGAAAGATACCTGAAGAGGTTTATGTTATGCAACCACCTGGGTTTGAAGATCCTAAGTACCCTGATAGGGTCTACAAAGTGAAGAAGGCACTGTATGGACTACATCAAGCTCCTAGAGCTTGGTATGACACCTTATCCACATATTTGTTGAATAATGGTTTTAGCAGAGGAACCATTGATAAAACTTTGTTCATTAAGAAAGACAAAAAGGATATCCTACTTGTTCAAGTTTATGTAGATGATATCATTTTTGGGTCTACAAATAAGGTGTTATGTGAAGGATTTGAAAAGCTTATGCACAGTAGGTTTGAGATGAGTTCTATGGGAGAGTTGACTTTCTTTCTAGGGCTTCAAGTTAAGCAGAAGTCAGATGGGATTTTTATTAGCCAAGACAAGTATGTGGCTGATATGTTGAAGAAATTTGGATTTCAGGATGTGAAGGCAGCCAAGACACCCATGGATAAAAATAAACCTTTGCTCAAGGATGAAGATGGAGTAGAAGTTGATGTACATCTGTATAGATCCATGATTGGCTCATTGATGTATCTGACTGCTTCAAGGCCAGATATCATGTTTTCTGTGTGTGCCTGTGCTAGATTCCAAGTGTCCCCAAAGGTTTCTCACTTGGAAGTAGTCAAAAGAATTTTTAGGTACCTAAAGGGTCAACCAAAACTTGGTCTTTGGTATCCTAATAATTCACCATTTGAATTGATAGCATACTCAGATAGTGACTATGCTGGAGCTACTATGGACAGAAAATCTACTACTGGAGGCTGTCAGTATCTTGGTCATAGGCTGATCTCTTGGCAATGTAAGAAACAAACAGTGGTGGCTAATTCGACAACTGAAGCAGAATATGTTGCTGCTTCTAGCTGCTGTGGACAAGTGCTCTGGGTTCAGAATCAATTGCTGGATTATGGGTACAATTTTATGATCACAAAAATTTTCATTGACAACAACAGCACAATGTGTATTATCAAAAATCCTGTTTTTCATTCTAAAACAAAACACATAGAGATAAGACATCATTTTATTAGAGATTGTTATGAGAAAAAGTTAATTCAAGTGGTTAAAATTCATACTGACAACAATGTTGCTGATTTACTTACAAAATGTTTTGACATAAGTAGATTTCAGTTTCTAGTTGCTAGTATTGGCATGATCAATCTTTAAATCATTCAACATCTTATCTTTGTATGTTTTTGTAAAATTTTGTAAGGATTTGTGCTGTTGATTTGTCATTATCTAGTGTTTTGTCAAAAGTCTGCTGTTTAGTTGATTTGTTGCTATGCTACTCTGCTGCTATTATGGAATATTCTTGTTTGTGGTTGTTGTTTGCTACTAATCTTTTGCAGATAGATAAACATACACAATCAAGTAAAACATTAACAGAGGGAATTCATTGATCATAAAGGCTTCAGTACATAAAGTTTCAAAACATTCAAGCTATTCAAAAGAGAGGTTCAAAAGACATCAAGCTACAAAGTTCACAATCTATATCTTCGCAAAATCAGGCATGACTTTGCTTTGTGGTCCCCTTGTGCCCATGGCCTCAAAAACCTTTGGGCAGGGGAGTGCAATGACTACTGAACGAGGAGGTGGAGTTTGTTGCTGACTGATGGATGGAGCTGCTTTCTTCTGCTGGGTCTGCTTCTTTGGAATTGAGGGCTTCTTCTCAACAGAGGGTTTCTTCTCCACAGGACTTGGATTTGGCTGAGGAATGTGGACACTCCTTGCAAAAGAAGCTGCAGCTTTCTCCATTTGTCTCTGAAGTTCCGCAGTTATTGGATGTTTCGAAGGGATGGTCTCCCAAGCTCCCTGGTAGTACGTCATGTGTTTTGGCCAACCTTCTTGTTTCCCTGGCCAATTAGCTGTTTCGTCATCGCTTGATTCTTCAAATGACGATGGTGTCGATGGAAGTGAATCAGAGTATGACTCTTCTTTGATTGCTTTTCCTTTGTTTTGTGAGGTGGATGCGTTCTTTGGAAAGTAATTTGCCCAACCACTTGAGTCATCAGAGGATGAATCCGAAGAAATTTCAATGATAGGCATTTTTGAGGAACTCATGTTGGCTTGTTATTGATTTAGGGTTTGGAATTGGGGATTTGCTTTTGCAATTAAGGATTTATGGAGTTGATTGTGAGGTTGGTATGATATTTAAGGAGGTGATTTTTAACGATTTTGAGAATGTTGACTTTCGGTCAACACTTTCATAACTCTGCTGATGAGTTTGAAAGTTGAAGGGTCAAACTGAAATATTTTGGCGCGGTCTTAACCCTAATTGACTCAAAAAGGTATCTTTTACCCAATTGATCTCATTACACTCTAATTGCTCCAAACTTACACTCCATTCTCACTCAAACACCACTATTCATATCACCTTTCACTCCAAACCCACAAATTAAATGGCTCGAAGAACATTTCCGGAAGAACACAATGAGATAGCGTTTCTAAGTAAGGTCACTGCAGCGGATGGATTTTATGAAGTTATGGATTTTCTGGGTTCGTCGAAGTTAAGGTATGCATTAACAGTTGCCCCTACTATTTACAAATCACATATGAGGCAATTTTGGTCAACTGTTCGATTGGATGTGTTAGATGGAGAAGAACGACTGATAGGTAGTGTAGATGGGGAGGACATTGTAGTTAGTGAAACCACCATTAAGAGAAGTTTGAGATTGTCTGGAACCCCAACACCCCCTACTATAACCCCAGAAGTTGTGATGGCTGCGCTAGAGACGTTTGGTTACGAGAGACCTGAGAATAGTGGAACATTTTTAAAAGGTCGTATGTTTCCACATTGGAAGTTTTTATTGCATACTCTCCAACACTGCATGTTTCCTAAGATAGGTGGGTGGAGTGAGTTTAATGCATCTCAGGCAATGGCTTTTGTATGTTTAGCTACAGGGCAACCCTATGATTTTTCTGTTATGATATTTGAAGGGATGAAGAAATTTGTTAAGAAGAAGTTTTACTTATACCCTAGGTTTCTCCAACTTATAATAAACAAACAGCTAAGGAAACCTTTGAGGCATTCACAAATTGAGCCTTGTAGTAGAATGGCCATCAAGATGTTTGCCTTTTTGAAGAAGAATGGGAAAGGATTTTCTGGTGGTATTACTCCCTTATCTGAGCATATCTTGAATGTAGTGGCTGAAGTGCATGAGGATGAAGAGGCTGGTACACCTACAGCTTCCCATCACACATCCTCATCAACAAGTTTGAATGAATCATCTTCTACTGAACCACAACCTACCCAATCACCTAGGATTTCACATATTGAGAACCTTGTGCACCCTCAGGCCAATGTTAGTATGGTAGCAGATGAGGCTGGTACAGGTGGAGGTGGTACCATGATGGAAGAGGCTGGCACTACTGTTTCCAACTTAGTAGTTGAACAGGACAGTGCTAACATACTTAAGACCTCAACCATGGCAACATCATTTGTAGAAGGTTCTCAAGAACCTGACACAACTGGTGGTAACCCCAGCCAAATGGATTTTATGGGGGGCTCAGATGTTCATCCTCGGGATGAGACTGAGTTTATGTCCAAAGATTCACCTCTCGGAGAAGGTAATACATCTCGAAGTGATGAGGACAGAGATGAACATATTGAATTGATGGACACTTATGTACAAATGGACATTGCAGATGATACACCTCTCGGACCAGGTCACACAGGTCGAAGTGTTGATGCTAGAATTGAACTTGAAACTGATGATTTGACGGCTAACACCCCAGTACAAAATGTCAATTCCAATGATCAACCTCTCGGGTCAGGTTACACAGACCGAAGTTGTGAGGATATCATGAAACAATTGAAAGCATTGACGGAAAAGTGTACCAAATTGTCAAAGGAGGTGCTTGATCTAAGAAAGGAGTTAAAGACAGTCAAATCCACTCAAGGTGCTGAAATTAGGAGGCTTAAACTAAGGGTTACACACCTTGAGGGGAGGCTTAAGAAGAAGTCCAAACCAGGTTTGGGAGAGGATGCTTCCAAACAGGGGAGGAATGATCAAGAGGCTGTTGTAAATGATCAGGAGGCTGTGATGAATGATGCTGAACAAGAGGGTGTGATAGGTTCAGGGGAGGTAGAAAAGGATGTTACAAAAGATTCAGTGGAGGTTGAAATTGAAAAAGACTCTGTTGTTGTTGAAAATGTTGGTGAAAAGGGTGACTCTGCTGGTGCAGAACACTCTGCTGATGAAGTTGCTGGTGCAGAAGAACACTCTGCTGATGGATTAAATGTTTCTGCTGAAGATAAAGAGAAGAGTGCTGGAGTTGAGAACTCTGCTGATGCTGAATCAGATGATGATCAAATGACTTTAGCTGAAGTGCTTCTGAATATGAACAAAGCAACTAAAATATCTACAACATCACAAACATCACAAGATCAACCTGTTGCTGACTCTGCTGAAGATTTTGAAAGGATGCAGAAATTGGCTGAAGAGGCTCAAATTGCTCATGATGAAGAACTTGCAAGAAGTTTTGCAGCTAGTGAAGAAAGAGATCAGTCTGAACTTATGGAAAGTGCTGCATTTAAAGAAGTTAGTCAAGAAGAATTGGATGCACAGTTGCAGTATTTTATTGAGTCTGATATGATTGTCAGAGGTGAAGCAAGACTGATATCAAATGATGAGCAGTTGGATGGAGCTGAAAAGACAAATGAGCTTGTTGCTTTTATACTCAAAAAGAATGGATTGACTAAGTGGGAAGAGTTGGTTAAGAGGATAACAGAAGCTCAGAAGCATGGTTATAAGGGAAAGTCAACCTCAAGAAAAGCATTGGTTACTGATATGAAATACTATTTGAAAAATGCTAGAAACTATCAGATGAGAGACTTCAAAGGAAAGCCAGATCACTTAATTGAAAAGGAATTTTATGAAACTTATGCTCAGCTTAATCCAAGAAAAGTTTCTGAAAAGAAGAGAAATCCAGAAGTTAAGGGATCTGACAATAAAGAAGCATCTGGGAGTGGAAGTGTTTCAAGGCCTGTAGTAACTGATGTTGAGAAAGAGAAAGAAGTTGTAGTTGAAGCTGAAGAAGAACCTGAAGTTGTGACTGAATCATCTGTTGGTACAAAGAGACATAGAAGGAGAGTAAAGCAGGTGAGTAGGAAGAAGAGAAAAGTAGTGATGAGTGATACTGAGGAAGAGGAAAAAGGAGATAGTGATTCAGGGAATGAAGAAGTGACTGAAGATGAGATGAAAGGGGTTATGGATCTCACAGTTCATGAACCTCAAGAAGAGCCTGAGTTACTTGATGAATTACCTTTATCAGTAAAATATCCAATAATTTCTTATTCACATGATATTTTAGCTGATAGTAGTGTATGCTGGGTGATTGAAAGATCAAATGGTTCAAGAGTGGGATATACTAGTTTTTCTCAAATGATGCATTATATGGATAGAGATGATATTACTCAACTCTGGAATTTGTACAAGATGAGGTATGGAGGTATTAGACCAGAGATAGTGTATGAGAGGCTGAATTATTACTACTTGAAGAACATGTTTGAACCTGATGAGAAAAGCATTGAATGGAGGAAGTTACTGAGCTCTACAGTTCAGAAGTGGTACTTATATCAAAGTTGTGGAGTTCATGTTTTGACTTGCATAGGTGTTACTGTATATATGCTTGTGGAAAAGGACTATGTCATCAACAACAGTACATCTATTCTGTATCAAATGCTGCAACCTGGAAAGTTGGCACTTCAAAGACCATTTGATTCAGATCATCAAGCAAGAGAATTGATTGAGAAATACAAACAGTTGCTGGTATCACAGGTTTCAAAACAGTAAGATGTTTGGAAGCATCCTCCTGATGATTATCTGGGATTAAGGAAACTTGATGATTTTTGGAGAAAAATATCAAGTTTAGGGGAGGATTGTTGGGTCTGAAATGCTGCTGATTGGAGAATTACAACTCTGCCGAATAGTTATGTAACTCTGCTGATTAGCACAAGAACTCTGCTGTTTTGATAACTCTGCTGTTTTGGTATAATAGGCATATTGTAACTCTGCTGCTAGCTCACGAGGACTCTGCTGCTAGAAGGATTACTCTATTGCTTGTTATTTATGTAAAGTATGTTAAGATAAGTATAGAAAAGATACGTATGAATATTTTACTTGTATAGGAAGTCTTGTAAACCGACTAGGACTCCTTACGCTATAAAAGGAGGTTCTAGGGTTAGGATTAGATGTCGATTGATTAATCATCTTAGCATACGTATTATTGTTTTCACTTCAAGGTTTCTTGTAACCCTATTGCTATTCAGAGCAATCGTATTAATATATTGAAGTGTTGTTTGATAATTCATTTGTGATTTCTTCTTAAGATCAAATATTAGTTTCCGCATAATATTTGATATACAGTTTCTATACCTATTACTTTAGATTTATCTAAGGTAATTAACAAGATCGTGAAGCTCAACTGGGATCAACATAGGCCAGAGCGGATTTTGGAGCACTAAAGAGAGACGGCGTCAGGAAGGCCATCCGGGAACCCTAAAAGCGGCGAGGTGACGGCGTCAGGATCTATAACGTGACGCCGTCAGCCCTTAAACTCTATATATAGTTTTGCAATTTTTTGTCATTAGTGTGGAACTTATTGTGTGT
Organism: Artemisia tridentata subsp. tridentata; assembly: GCA_021014915.2. Classification (NCBI taxonomy): domain Eukaryota; kingdom Viridiplantae; phylum Streptophyta; class Magnoliopsida; order Asterales; family Asteraceae; genus Artemisia; species Artemisia tridentata. Next base: position 322,591,024 of record CP139506.1, on the reverse strand, counting down.
AACTTTGGAGGAGAAACCCTAAGACGAATTTCTGCCATTTTTAAGGGTTTTCATACCCTTGGATCTCCCATGTTTAATTGAAGATAAGTTATCATTTAATCAATCAATATGTCTATGTGTTGTTTGATTATATATTGTTCTTGTCTTTTGATTAACATGCTAGGCTAGATTTATCTTGTGTTTGCTTAGATCTAATGAAACCTAGCTATTGATTATTGGTTATTAGTGTGTTATTAGTTGTATTGGATGATTGTTCATCGATGTTAGGCTTAAGAAAACTGGCTAACTTCCTATTCGGTAACTTGCTTGAACGTCTTAAGAAACATGAACCAATGCGTACTAAGGTTTTTATGGTTGTATTTAATGCATGAGCGAATTCTAGTGATCCCATGTTAGGAGCTTCCTAGCCGGCTCGACATAGGAGTGAAGTAGGAGCTTATAGAGTTGGGGAAGTACGTACGCCACCCCACGATTGGTATTAAAGAATACACCCGTCATCCACGCAATTAATACACACTAATCAACCGGTAAAAGATAGTTAGGGAGTAAGGAAATCTAAGTAAACACATTTCTCTCCACATAAGTTTCACCACTCTTTTCATTTTCAGTTATTTTATTTTATTTGCATTCGTAGTAATTTGGGTTAGTTGACTAGCAACTAATTCCGCCCACTCCTTTAAACCCGAGATTTTACTTGCTTTCATAAAAAAAATATAAAAAATACAAAAAGAATCTTCCCTCACCCTTAGACCTACTAAAGTAGTTTTTCATACCTAACGAACACTATTCCCTGTGGAGAACGATCAATCCCCCGTACTTACCACTACACTATACTACATCGGTCAGGTACACTGCCTGGTGGGGTTGTAAGCCTCTTGAGATCCCTCGAGAGGTAAAACCTGTTGTAAGGTTGCAAAACCACGCATCAAGTTTTTTTGGCGCCGCTGCCGGGGAATAGTTATTGTTTAGGTTGAATTTTTATTTTTATAGGTCTACTCACTAGATTCCTTTCTAGTGAGATTTTTATTTTATTTTTCTAGGTTTTCTTTAGTCTATCTTTTTTTTCTTCGTTTCTTTGTTCGTAACCATTACCATCCGACATCATGGAAGGTGGTAATATCCTCGATCCCAACAACCCACCACCACAACAACACCCACCTCCTAGAGCCCGTACCTTAGGAGACTACTCCCGTCCTAGCCACCCGTACCTTATGACAACGAAAGTTGGAGTGATCCCCGTGATTTGAATAAAACGGTCAAGGCAATATCTTTGCCTTCGAACAATTCAAGCACTTCCGACCGTAGGATCATAGAACTTGAAGACCAAGTCAAGTTTCTTATGAAATCCTACGAGGCTCCTAAACCTTCAAGCCAAGTGAACAAAATCACTTCTTCATGTGAATTATGTAGTGGTCCCCACGACACTCGTGATTGCATGGAACTCCCCGAACAAGCTTTTGCGGACTACGCATCCTCGCGTACCGATGAAGTGGGAGACAAGTGTTACACTTTCAAACCCGAGCCAAACCCCTACGGTGATTCATACAACCCCTCATGGAAAAATCACCCAAACCTTAGGTGGAAACAAAACCAAAACGCACAACAAACCAATTCTTCCAACCCACCTAATCGTTTCCAATCAAGCGGTTCCAACTCGAACCGTACTTTCAACAACAATCCTTCCAGCAATGGTAGTACCAATAACTTTGAAGGATTGATGTCTCAATTTATGGCATCTCAAGAAGCTCGGATAGCTAGATTCGAATCCGAATTCAATCAACAACAAACGGAGATGAAATGGAACCCAAGTCAAATGACTGGATTGTCAGGGACAACCCAGTCAGTAAGTTACCAAACTTTGAGACTGGAAAAATCTTGCTTCCTGAAAGTCAGGCTCTGAAAAATATGCTTGGACTCACTGACCAACCCTGTAGTACTGAGTCAGTTAATGAGTCTGAATCAGAATCATTTACACCACTCCTACCTCTGAAAGTCCTTTAGGGAGCTGCACCAAACTCAGACCTCACACTATTGGTCTACTCTCAGCATTCTCCAAAGGAGAAGCATGGAATGGGAAAAACCATCCTGAAAAGGCAAACCCTTGAAGTCTCAGTTCATACTGATGACTCATCAACTTCAGTCCCTTCTGAAGTAAAAACAGAAAGCCCTGACTCAAAAATTGATCAGTTGGCTGAGCTTGTTAGGAAGCTGAGTGAGAAGATTGAATCTTCTGAGAAGCCTTCTAAATCTAAGATGAAGGAACCCAAATTAGCTTCCTCAAGCACCAAACCAAAACCCTCCAAACCTCTGCTAAGGTGTGAGTTGTGTCACTATACCAATCATTCCACTGATGATTGTTTTAGAATCCTTTACTGCATGATATGCAAAAAGAAAGATCACAGGACCTCTGATCACCAATCATACACAGCCACATCCAAGATGGCAAACTTAAAGGCACAGGCTTTAAAGTATCCCTCTGATTCTAAGCAGAAACAGAAACAAAAGGCCAAACCTTTTGCACCTTGCCCTCACTGTGGCTTCAATGACCACCTTCCTAAGGATTGTCTAATGGACAACAGTTGTGAAATTTGTGGAGATCCCACTCATGACACGTCAGGACATGAGAAGGTCATTCAGACCAGAAGAGGTATGACCAAGTCGTCCTCTTAGTCTACTGAGTCTACCTCTGCAATCAAATGCAAAACCTGTGGTAGCTCAGTCCACTCAACCTCTGACCATGAATCAATTGCTACTTTTAAGAAGGCTACTAAAGCCAAGCCCTCCAAGAAGAGGGGTCCTAGAAAGAACTAACTCAGTTTACCATTTGTGCAGAGACATGCCAGGGAGCCAGTTTGGCATCTAGATAGTGGATATTCAAGGAGCATGACTGGTGTGAAAGAGTATCTGCACAAATATGTAGAAGAACCAGGACCCAAGGTGGTATTTGCTGATAACTCATCATGTCTCACTGAAGGTTATGGTTCAGTAAACTGTAGTGGTATAGTCTTAACTAGGATAGCTTATGTCAATGGTCTTAAGTATAATTTGATCAGTGTCTGTCAACTATGTGATGCAAAGTACATAGTTCAGTTTGATGATAAGCAAGGAACCATCTTCAATGCAAATAAGGAAGTTGTCCTTATTGCACCAAGAAGGCAAGATGTTTATGTGTTAGACATGTCCAGTCTAACTCAGAATGGAACTTGTCTCTTTGCTAAGGCCACTGAAACCCTCAACTGGCTTTGGCATAAGAGACTCTCCCATCTGAACTTCAAAAACATAAACAATCTTGTAAAACAAAACAAGGTCCTTGGCTTACCATCACTTGTGTTTTCAAAGGATAAACCATGCTCTGCCTGTGAAAAAGGTAATCATCATAGAGCATCCTTTAAAACCAAAACAAACTTTTCCATCAGGAACTGCCTTTATCTTCTCCATATGGATCTCTTTGGGCCCATCCGTCCTAGATCCATCAACCATGAGAAGTATACTCTGGTCATTGTGGATGAATACTCAAGATACACTTGGGTTTACTTCCTGACCAAAAAGAGTCAGGCAGCTGAAACAATCATGTCCTTTGTCAGCAACATTGAAAATCAAAATGACATTAAAGTCAAACAGATTAGGACTGACAATGGGACAGAGTTCAGAAACTATGAACTTGAATGTTTCTGTGATGAGAAAGGAATTTCCCAAAATTTTTCCTCTCCTTACACACCTGAACAAAATGGTGTTGCTGAAAGGAAAAATAGAACACTCATTGAACAGCTAGGATAATGCTAAATGGATCAGTCCTTTCCAATCACTTCTGGACTGAAGCAGTAAAAACTGCCTGTTACGCACAAAACAGATCCATCATTGTCAAGAGACATAGCAAAACCCCTTATGAGTTATTCAAAGGAAGGATCCCTGACATCAGCTACTTTCATGTCTTTAGGTGTCCTGTGTTTATTCATAATCACAAGGATCACTTAGGGAAATTTGATGCCAAAGCTGATGATGGATACTTCCTAGGATACTCTCTTGTCTCAAAGGCCTTCAGGGTGTTCAACACTAGGAGACAGCAAACTGAGGAAACATTCCATGTTACCTTTGATGAGAGCACTGATGCAATCAATGTCTCTAACACCTCAGTGGAAGAGATAGGTATTGATGATTCATCAAGATACCCTCCTGATGAACATCATCCTGATAATGATCCTTCCACTCAGTACCAAGAAAATGCTGACATCTCCTACTACATCATCCCTCACAACCTTTCTTACCCAACCATCACTGAGTTTGTTGAAGCACAAAGAAGTACTGATGCAATCAATCAGTCTGAACAAAGTGATCAGGAACCAAACAATCTCAGTGATCAGCCAACCCTGTCAGACACTCAAGATTCTGAAGATCATCAGGTGTCTACACCAGACCATACCAATCAGGCCTCCACAAGTTCCAATCAGTATCCAAGACCTCAGGATAGTTGGACTAGGTCTCAAGATATAGAACTTGTCAATATAATTGGAGAGCCTACTGAAGGCATGCTCACCAGAAGCATGGCTGCTAAACTAACAGAAGCCTCTGCCAATGAATGCCTATTTGTGGACTTCATCTCCACAATTGAGCCCAAAAGTGTCAAAGAAGCACTTAAACATCCAAGTTGGGTTCAAACCATGCCTGATGAACTGGAACAATTTGACAGAAACAAGGTAATGACCTTGGTCAAATGTCTTGAAGATGTTTCAGTCATTGGCATGAAATGGGTGTTCAAAAACAAATATGATGAAAATGGCATAGTCATTAAAAACAAGGCCAGACTTACAGCCAAAGGCTACATTCAACAAGAAGGCATTGACTATGAAGAAACATATGCACCAGTGGCAAGGATGGAAGCCATCAGGATCTTCCTTGCATTTGCAACCTACATGAACTTCAAGATGTACTAAATGGATGTAAAAAGTGCATTATTAAATGGCTCACTGAAAGAAGAAGTTTATGTTCAGCAACCTCCTGGATTTGAAAGTAGTGAGTTTCCTGACTATGTCTGCAAGCTTAACAAAGCCCTTTATGGACTGAAACAAGCACCCAGGGCATGGTATGAAACTCTCTCAGCCTTCCTGATCCAAAACAAATTTGTCATAGGCAAGATAGACAACACATTGTTTATCTACAAGACAAATAATGATGTCATACTTGTACTAGTATATGTTGATGACATCATCTTTGGCTCAACAAGTTATAAACTTTGCAAACAGTTTGAAAAATTAACGGCAAAGAAATTTGAAATGAGCATGATGGGAGAACTGACTTATTTCCTTGGACTACAAATCAAGTAGAATGATAAAGGAACCTCTATCAGTTAAGAGAAACATGTTAGAAGCCTACTAAAGAAGTATGAGCTCAGTGACTCTGCCTCAGTCAAAACTCCCATGGTTCCCCCCAACAACCTTGGTCCTGACCTTACTGGTAAACCAGTCAATCAAACTCTATTCAGAGGAATGATTGCATCACTGATGTATCTACTTGCATCAAGGCCTGACATCCAATTCTCAGTCTGTTTGTGTGCCAGATATCAATCTGATCCAAGAGAATCTCATCTCACAGTTGTGAAAAGGATACTCAGGTACCTGAAAGGTACTCCAAACCTTGGATTATACTATCCAAAATGTTCAGGCTTTGATCTCAAAGGATACTCAGACTCTGACTATGCTGGATGCAACATGGACAGAAAAAGCACCTCAGGCTCCTGCCAAATACTTGGTGGAAAATTAGTCTGTTGGAGTGCTAAGAAGCAACAATCAATTGCCATGTCCTCAGCTGAAGCTGAATATGTTGCAGCAGCTAGTTGTTGTGCAAATGTACTCTGGATGAAAAGTCAACTCAGTGACTATGGAATCCAGTATAAGATGGTTCCCATCTTTTGTGATAACACAAGTGCAATTGCCATCTCAAACAACCCTGTTCTTCATCAGAGAACAAAACACATTGATATTAGATATCACTTCATGAGGGACCATGTCATGAATGGTGACATTGAATTACACTTCATTCCTACTGAATATCAGCTAGCTGATATATTCACCAAACCTTTGGATGAACCAATTTTCACAAGAGTGAAAGCTGAATTAGGAATGTTGGATATTGAGAATCAGTCCACTGATTGAATCCATCCAGCTAAGTGTAAATTCTGAAAACCTCAGGTCCCTGACTCAATGTGTTCCTTAGTGAAAAAAAAGAAATCACTGAATCACCTTCCCTGAACCCCTCATTGAATGAAAAGTCATTCAGGGCCCTCAAGATGACATTCAATGCTAACTTAAATGCTCTAAGTATCAAGTTAGTAAATGTCCGAGGTTGGTAACTGAATACCAATTTAATATAGGAATATATGTTCCTTTGCCTTCTGGCATGCACCTCTTGGGCCTCCACTTACCTACTTGGCATTTAATGTCTCTTCTCTCACATAAAAAATATGTGATGATGTAAACTCTGCAAATTACACTTTTTGCAGACGGCACAACTATTCATCTCGACTGTTGCGCAAAACCCGGGAAAGTAGAGTGGTGGCATTTAATGTGGATCCCAAACGTTTTATACAAAACGGTTTTCAATTTTTTGAGAATAAGCCGCTTAATGCCTAAATCACCCTTCCCTCCACTTCCCTATAAATACCCCCAAACAAATCAACACACACACGTTTTTTTAGAAAATCTTAAGCAAACTCTTGCCCTTTCAAAAACTATTGTGTGTGTGTCCTTCGTCTTTGGAAAAACCAGACCATCTTTTTTGTCAAAACCAAGAGTCTTTAAAAAAATGGTTGCTTCTAAAGCTATCACCTACACCCCAAATGTGGAATTCACAATGGAGGGTGTGGACATGACCAAAAATAACGTCGTAGGAAATTTTGCCTACCTCGAACAATTTTGGGCGTACAAGAATGTAGTCAAATTTCTTCAAAACTGCTTTCTTGCTACGGCGTTTACAAAAACCCCCTCAGTCATATTTCATGACTATCTGAGGGAATTCTGGTGTACAGCAGTGGCAACAAGCCCTAAGGATACCAAAGACGCCATAATTACGTTCTCAGTGATGAATGGGAGAAGGACCCTCTCCCTGGATTACCCAACCATTATCAAGGCCACAGGTCTTGATTTCACTGAGAACTTTGAACCTCACCCCACTGATGCAGAAGTAAAGGCCGAACTGCTTTTACTAGGGCCACATGACCCCAAACAACCTGAAGTGGCCCCAGGAACCATATTTGCCAAAGCACCAATAATAAAAACCTGGTTTCCTGCTGTCTGGAGGATCCTGATGACCTTTTTCATTCAGGTCCTTGGAGGCAATAAATCCTCCACGGAGCAATTGAATGCATCACAACAATTGATGGTATTCAGCCTCCTGGTGGGTAGAAAGATAGACATCGGAGGAATAATCTTCCAAGACCTCGTAGCCAAGCTATCAGGTAAATCTAGGCAAAGACATATGTCTTACCCTAGGTTCATTTCCTGTATGCTTCAGGACTTACTAGGCTCTGAATATGTTAGGCCAAACGTTAAGGGATCTAAACTTGACGTCTTACACAAAGCCAACTATTCAAGATACCTTACTGAGGTACAACCAGTCCTCCTGACCAACTACATGCTGATAGTTATTCAGGGGGCAAATGCTGTCTCACCAGTACCTTCTCCTACAAAAAAGGAGAAGAAGAAGAAGGCAGGGTCCAAGAAGGTGGTTAAACCCAAACCACTCGTCCTTGAGACTTTTGCCTCAGAGCCTAGAGAAAGGCAAACAACGGCCAAGACCTCTGAGACACCCACTCCTGAGACCCTCTTGACCTTAAAAAAACGCCAACGGAGGGTACTGAGAAATCATCCTCATTATCCTCGGGCAAAACCTTTCCTCATGGCTCTACTGACATACACAAGTCAGTGAGGTCTGGAACCTTTACCCTTTCACATCCCGATGAAGGCATTAGTCAATCACAACCTTTGCCTGAGGGAGTACAGGGTCCTATACCCTCGGTAGAGCAGCACTACTCTACTGAGAAGGGGACCCACACCCAATCACATCCTGTTTATGGTCCTCAGAAATCACACTCAGGATCTCAGGGAGAAACGGTCCCTAAATCCTCAGAAGGGCAGTACAACCCTGATGGGAAGGAAGACCTCAACCAATCATTGCCTCATGATAGTACTGGAGAACACCCGCCAGTCCTTGAAGGCACTCAGGGGGACAAAGACTCAGAGGGATTAAAACCACCCACTGATACGGAACCCACAACCTCCCATGGCGAATCCAGTCACTTGGGAACTGACTCCACGGTCCAGGCTGAGAAAACCCACTCAGTGCACTTGGAGGGGTCAAAACCTGGCTATAACAAAGGTGAGCCCTCTTCTGAGGGGGAGCCGGATTCCCACAGGGTTCCTACTCTGGCAGATCTTGAAAGAATGCTGGATGATGTATCAGAGGAGAAAATGGTTGATTTTGGCGATGAAGACATTTTTGGTGCTGGGGAGGAAATAGAGACTAAAACATACAACTCTCCTCAGCACCCTGAGCAACAACAATCATCTCCTCCTCCTAAGGATCAACAACCCCAAACCAACCCAACAATATCATCATCATCATCAGGTCACTCATCTGCTCCTGCTACTCCTCAATACCTGCAGAAGTACGATAATATTCTCCCACTCACTGAAAGGCAGCTGGTAAAATTTCTCCGCAAAGCCAACCATGCTCTCTTTCATGAGATTATTGGAGAACAATGGGAACTGCATACTGAAGCAGCAACCAACTATGCTGACTTCAGGGCTACTGTTGAAGAATCTCAGGGCAAGTTACATCAGGTCGCCAAACTCACTGACAAACAACTCGGTGACCTGAGGGAATCTCTTGACAATATGGGTACTGAACAAGACAAACAGCTCACCAACATATTAAAGACTCTTGATTCCATCCAAGAGGAAGTCAGAGATGATCCAACCCTGATCCAAAAGCTGACTGAGTACATGGATACTCAGAAGACCACCTCCATCAACATTACTGAGCTTTTAAAGCTTCTTCAGGGGGTGAATCTTAAACCCATAAGGTCTCAGCAAGATTCTATTCAGCAGTCAGTCATTGATTCCAAGGAGTGTCTGACCAAGATATCCTCAGCCTTTGATCAACTCTCCACCAAACATAATGAGCTGATCACCCATTACACCACAAAGGTAACTGAACTCGCTAATACTCAGGCTACAATGGCTGAAGAAATGTCCACATTGAAGAATGAGACCACTGACATAAAGAAGATGGTCTCCAGCATCCTGTCAATTCTTCAGGCCTCTCCGGTTACCCCACCTCCTTAGTCAACAGATGCATACACTGAAGTTCCAGCATATGTTGAGGGGGAGAAACTTGATGATCCAAATCCTGAACCTTCATCTTCCACACTTGTTGTTGCTACAATCCCTGTTCAACCTGAAGCAGTAGCAACAGAAGTACATGAGACATCCACCAGTCAACCCTCTCCCACTGACAATGGGAAGGGAATCATGGTGACTGATGAATCTCCTCAACTACAATTGGTTCTAGCATCAACTGAAAGGCGTCCAGACCCTGATGCACCTTTTATGGTTGAATTAGATGGTGGAAAGACATTCTTTGGAACTCCAGCGGAAGTGGCCGTAGTCTTGCATGAACAAGACATAAGAAGGGCCAAAGAAAAATCTGAGCAACTCAACAGACCTGTATTTGTTGAGGTTGCCAAGGATGTTATCAAGGAGACGGATAAAGTAATCAAGGGGAAGAATTCCTCAAGCTTCAGGCTGACCTCATTTAGAAACACAATCAGCAGGCCAAGCTTAGAGAAGAAAGGAGGAAGAAAACCTATGAGAGGTATATGTGGCACATGACAAAGACCAAGGGAGAAGGCACCGTCACTGATATGACCATTCACCTGACCAAGCCCATAAGCGTAACGGTTCACAGGGGACCAAGAAAGTTTGAGGTAAACAAGCCCTTCAAGTTCTCAGACTACGGGCTAAGGGAATGGGACATGATGATGCCCATCCTGAGAAAGAAGCAAGGAAAGATTGTTCCTAGCCTTCTAAAGACACTGAACTCCAAATATGAAGAACTGGAAAAAGTGGCTAAGAGTTTAGGAATAGATCATGAGAAGGCGCTTGCTTCTTAGGGACTGTCAATCCCTGAACCTACTCAGAAGATTGGGAGGAAAAGGAAAGCTGTGGAACAGGAGCCTGAACAGTTCATAGCTGCCCTACATTGCAACAGGATTCCTCCTCAGGGAGTCAAATTTGTTCCTAACCTGGTCATCAAGGAGCCTGAGTATGGTATCTTCTTTGTCGATGAGTTTGACCAACCTGCCTTTCAGCGAGTCAGTGATATAAAACCTGTAGAAATGACAACTCTCCTAGCATACAAGCTAATGGCACTTCAAGTGAAGGGCCCTGAAAATGAAGAGTTTGTTAAGCTGTTGGATAGGATGATGAATGAGCAACCTGACAAAGAAGTGTTAGTGTCGAAGAAAGCTAAACTAGAACTCATGGGTATCTTGGAAGGCGGAGAACGAGAACCCTGAGTATTTATGTTAGATGTTAGGACTTTGTAATGATATTAATAAAATGATGGCCCATGTTTTTGTTATATTAGTGTCCTTAATAGCTTTCTAGTATATTCAGTATGAGAAGAAGCCAATTTGCTCACTCATAACTGATCAAAACACTTAGGCATAATTTATATCCAAATAGGGGGAGATTGTTGGGTCCGTCAGTACCCAAGCATCCTGAAAACAGGATTTGGACACAAATTAGCTAAGTGTTAATCAACCTTAAACACTCTCATGTCACTGAGTGAACAGTCACTCAGTGAGTTACCTTTAAGATGCTTAGGACGAGTCTAAGAAGAAAGATTCACCATTCAGTGAGGCGGAACTCCCTGAGTGTTACTTAAGCCAAAGAAGAAGGTAATGGGTTCAGTGGGTATTTGACAAGTACTCACTGAACCCCAGTCTCCTCAACAACAATAAATGATTGAAGACTGAAGACTGAAGACCTAGACTGAAGAATCAGAAGTCTGAAAGAAAGGCGGGATTAGGCCGGAAGAGTTTGAGAGGATAAGGAGAAGTCTTATCGGGCCAGAAGCAAACCTTTCCTAAAACGGCTTAAAGTCAAGAAGTGTCAGACCTGACACTCGGAAAGACTTTTAGCCCATCCCTATTGGTTCTTGGAAATGACAAATACTGTTGTAGTTGTCAGACACGCTAGGTTATTCTTTTTGTATTTTTTAATCATAGGTGCTCTTTTATACTTGTGTATAAATAGGAACAAATAGGAGAAAAGTGGGTTAAGTTTTGTGGATTAAAAGCTTAGACTTTCACAAAACCACTTTTCTCCTCCTAAGAGTAACCAAGTCCCCGAGATAGCTCAGTGGGTTATTATTGTTGCCACTCAAAGCATAGCTTGAGTTTAGAGAGGAGAACACACCATACCTTGTCTATTCGATCTCAAGTGTTTATTCCGCAAAAACTTGGGTAATAGATTCTTTTGATTAATTTCTAATAAGAATTTAAACATTGAAAAACTTGTGTGTTTTATCTTTACGTTTTATTTACTTGTTATAGTTAATCAATACACTAATCTCAGTCATAAACACAATTAGATTAACTTTGTAGTTACTTCTAAGTGTGTAAAGGGAACAACATACTCACCTCTAGTAAAGTAACACAAGTCGGAATAATGTGCAAGGAAATTGAGGTTCGATGGCTCTAACTGCAACTTGAAATTGGTGGTGAAATGTGGTGATGATAAACACTAATGTTCCCAACAAAACTCCTAATCCCTTGCTACTAATTAGTATACCAAAGTAAGCTTAACTAAACACTTGAACCATAAAAACCAACTTTCCTTTTTTTCCCCTTATGGTCGATTATCACAGTGCTTGAGGGAGTGAGGTTTTAGTTTTGTAATGTGTGAAAAATGAATGTAAAACTTCCCTTTTTATAGTGATGTCAAGCCATGGTCAAAGTAAGTCATTTATTAAGCTATATACTAGATTAGTAGAACAAAATAATAGGTTGGCGTTTTGGTTTGGTGTCAGCCGAAACAAAGGAGGCAAAAAGAATGGTAAAGCCTCACTTTTTGACTATTTGTCCAAAATTAGTTTATAAATAAGCTAGTAAGACTTTGATACAAAAAAAAAAAAAAAGAAAAAGAAAAAGAAAAAAAAAGAAAAAAAGAAAAGATGTGTCTCGTTTGTGTTCACAGCCAAAAGAAAGAAAGAGAGAAATGGATGTCTCACTAGTAACTTATAATTATTAAGCATGGTGGTCAAAGGAGTCACGGTCAACATTAATATTATTAAGCATGGGATTAAGATTATTTAAGTTGAGCTACATTTAGGTTAGTAAAAAATATATATATAAAGAATGTGTGCTTGTGCTACCTACTGTCGACAAAAAAAGAAAAGAAAAGGAAGGAACCACTTTGCATGCTTGATCTTCTTTCATACTAAAAAAAAATGTGTATGGTCTTTTTATTAAACATTATGCTAGTTAATAGACTAAATAATAAACTAATGGGAAATGGTTGTTTTTGGTATGTCCAGTGAAAATGGGGAAAGTTTGGTCTCTTTACTAGATTCATTATCCAATGTTTGAAGGTTTTGTCTCAAGTATTATTTAGTTAAAGTGAAATATGATTGTTATTAGGTATGATTTACTAAATAATTTAATTCATTTACCCTACTATCTAGTTAGGGGGAGGGTGAAAAATGAAATTAATAATAACAATAATAATAATAATAATAATAATAATAATAATAATAAAAGTAGGTGTGACTTTGTATAAAAATTTATTTTTGTTAGTGTATTGGGTATTAAAAATAGGTATTTGATAATAGTTTTGTAGTTAAAGTTAAATATGTATAATTAAGTGTTTTTAGTAAAAGAATAATAAGAAGCGTAAAAAGGTAATATTGGTACCTTTGTAGTAATTTAGGGAATGTAAGAATGTATGAAAAAATTGTTGGGAGTATCGAGTACATTGTGTGCTCATACAAATTGTAAAAAGCGTTTATTATTAAATTAATAATTGCAAGTAAATAAAAATGCAAATGTGCTAGCAATTAAATTATGAACTGGTATAGTGGCAATGTAGTGAAAATGTGTAGACCAAATATTAGTCAAAAGTCATAGTGCACAAGAGAGTTGTTGCCAGCTTTACGTTTATTTAACTAAAAAGTTATACGAAATTAATATTCGAAAATTTACTTGAACCTGGCTCTGATACCAATCTATTACACCCCCAAATCAGATCGCAGCGGAAGTGATATCTCGGTGCTACTTATTGGAATCACAACACAAGTAATAGAGAACGGATTATCTAATCCGTTTTAAAGTTTCATTAATCAAGACATAAGTTTTACACAATTATGAATGCGAAAAACAAGGCCCATAATAGTTTTAAGTTGTCCCATATTACAAAACATTGGTCATGAGTGTTATGTGTACACTCTAAAAGTGTGTCTATGCCCCTGCCAAACGCTGCCTTGCTTTATCATACATAAAACAATTATACACCTAAGAAAACATGCTAAAAAGTCAGCAAAAAGCTGGTGAGTTCATATGTTTACATAAAGCAGTAAGGTTGGACCAATAAGTTTACAAGTTAACATTATAATGAGCATAATGTTATATGAAAGTCTACTACGCTGCGCTAAGTTCCATGTTACCGAAGCTTGACAGATAAAGCGTGCAAATGTAGTCACGTAATGAATCAAGCGTGCAAAATGTAGTCACGTAATGAATGAAGCGTGCAAAATGTAGTCACGTAACGAATGAAGCGTGCAAAATGTAGTCATGTAACAAATGATGCGAGCAAAATGTAGTCACGTAATAAATGATGCGTGCAAAATGTAGTCACGAAATGAAATAAGCATAAGTTTAGTTTGGTCCGTAAGAGAGTTTGCATGTTTCTCACCCCAAGTTTTGCAAAACAAAGTAAAGTTAAAGTGTGGGGCTATAAACTCACCTCAGCAAAGTATCACAAATAGTAATATAGTGCACGTAGATCGAGGTCCGGTAGCTCTAACTGCAACCTAAATAAATCTCATGTCTTAGGTTCAGAAATAAGGTCGTGCATGCATGTTCATATGCTATTATATCACTCGTACATGTTTTTTGCAACATTTAACGTCAAAAATATAGTTATGACAACTCGTTAGGTTATTAAGTATAAAATACCTAGTTATAATGAGCAATTAGTTTGTCTTGTACTTTAGGTATGGTCATCTTGCTAATAAGTATTTTAGATAAATCACAGACACGCTTTAACAACATTCTATGATATTCGTCTAAGTGATTTTCGGGAAAAGATAAAGTTTTACGTCAAAAATACACTTTGTTAAATTTTTGAAAATGACCAAGTGGCCTAGTAAAGCTAGTCGTATAACAATGGTTATTAAGTTTTATCGACCCAACTCAGTGGATTTAGGAAGTATGTAGAAATGTATACAAAGGCTAACACTGAACCTCAGCCCATTCAGATCCCGATCCCACATTTATATGGCCTTCAAGTTGTGTGATTAGGCCATTTTTAGTGTTTCTGGACAGCTCTCAAGCAAGTCTACAAGGTCATAAATCCTTTGTTATAAATCAGTCTGACGCGTGGTTAGACTTTTTAGAAAATAGGCCATATCTGCTTCATTTTTGTCACTGATATTATTTTTCCATAAAGGACTCTATCTATAAGAAAAAGGGGCTCAAACATGGTCACCCGAGAAAAACATTTTAGAAAAATTTTAATAGTTTTGAGCTGTTGGTTTTTATCGGTTTCGTCGTAACTTTAAGTCAACGTATCTTGGTCGTTTTAGCTCCGTTTTTAAGTTCTTTATACCCCCGGGTTCGTATTCATGTATACTAACTGGTTTTTAGTGCCTCGGCATGTCTAGTTACCTTCTAATGTCCGATTTTACCTTTTGAAAAACCCTTAGCAGCATACACTTTTTCAGAAAATAAATTTTAGTCTCTTATCTTAAAACTAACGTAGTTTCTTTGTTATATGCCCCTTTTAACCCGTTCAAGCGGCCATGTTTTCGTAATAAAGTGTACTTTCTATATTTTTACTTTAATCTTACATCCAACTTACTGATTTTTCCAGATTTTACAAAATATGACAGCCTTATATAAAAATATTTCAAAAATGTATTTTCTAGTTTCCAAATTATACCAAATCACTTTTAATCACTTCAAAACTATTCTAACTCTACTACATACTTGTTAAGAGTGTCATGTAGCTTAAGTATTCATAAAAATGAGAGTTTATGACATAATAGCTAGTTGTCACTTAATATGTTTAAGGAAATCACAAACATGTACCAAAGTGATAACAATACATATGTAACCATGCAAAGATCATTCTAGGAAATGAAGTAACTCATAAGTAAGTATTGTAAGGTTATGAAAATTAGTTTAGTGACTTACTTGAAGTGATTAGTATGATGAAGAGATGAAAAACTCAAGTTTTACCCAAAACCAAATCTCCTAAACCCCTTTGCAACACAAATGAGCTCTAATAGATACTTAAACTTGCAAAAATTAATATTTCTTTCTTTCTTCCTCCTGGTGGTTCGAATGGTGAAGTGTGGAGAGTAGTATGTTTGTATTTTCTTTCTTGCAAGTGACTAATGTGTATGTAAGTGTACATGTATATATAGTAAGGTTAGTCAAAATATCTTGAGTTAGTCAAAGTTTTAGGGTGGCTATAGCCTTGTGATTTAGCCAATTTTTGGGATAGGAATAGGGACAAAACTTTGGTCAAGCACACACAATAGTAATTCATGTCTACTTGTTTGTAATAGTTAGTAGTTTTTAGTCAAAATTTATGAAATGTTACCATGAATTAAGGGGGGTGGGGCGGCCATAGTAAAAAAAGAAGGATGTATATGTTTGATTTTTATAAAAAGTGTATTTATTGAATGTATTGGGTATTAAAAATAGGTATTGGATAATAGTTTTTGCGGTTAAAGTTAAATACGTATAATTAAGTGGGCTTAATAAAAGAATTATAAAAGTGTAAGAAAATAATTTTTGGCACTTTTGTATTAATTTAGTAAGTGTGAGAATGTATTAAAATAATTTTTAGTAGTGTCGTGTTTTAAATTGTGAAAAGCTTTTATTAACTTAATAAACGTAAGTAAATAAAAGGAATTGTCTTAAAGATTAAATTTTTTTGAACCGGAGTAGGAGCAAGGTATTGTGATGTTGTAGATCTAAATATAGTCTAAAGTCATAGTGCACAAGAGGGTTGTTCTAGTTTTACATTTATTTAACCAAATAGTTATACGTAAATTGTATTATAGTGAATTTAAAATATTAAATATGAGTTTTAATCATCAGTAAAGGCCAGAAAATATATAATGTGCATTTTCTGATAAAATAAATATTTTTACTAGTAAAATAATAGTACGGAAAATTACCATTTGTCACAGCCTCCCAGCCTTATTTGAATGTCGTCCCGACATTCAATTCGTGTTACCAGATGAAGACGCGAAAAGATGAGGATATTTGGCCTTGAATTCATCCTCACGTTCCCATGTGAATTCAGGGCCTCTTCGGGAGTTCCAACGAACTTTGAAAATTGGGATTCGACTATGTTTCAATCTCTTGACCTCTCGGTCCATGATTTCAACAGGTTCTTTGATAAAGTGAAGTCGATTGTCAATCTAGATTTCTTCCAGAGGAATAGGAAGAGTTTCCTCGGACAAGCATTTCTTTAGATTGCATACATGAAAGACATTATGCACATTGTTTAGTTCTTCCGGTAGCTCGAGTAGGTAAGCCACCGGTCCGACTCTTTCAAGAATTTCAAAAGGCCCAATGTAACGAGGATTCAGCTTTCCACTTTTGCCAAAGTGTATCACGCCTTTTCATGGCGAAACTTTCAGCATAACTCTATCCCCTACTTGGAATTCCAGAGGTTTGCATCTTTTGTCAGCATAGCTCTTTTGTCTGTCTTGTGCAGCTTGCATCCTGCTGCGAATCTGCACAATCTTTTCGGTTGTCTCATGGATGAGTTCAGGACTTGTGAGTTGACTGTCTCCCACCTCTGTCCACAAATGGGTGATCGGCACTTCCGATCATAAAGTACCTCAAACGGTGTAGCTTTTATACTTGTATAATAGCAATTGTTGTGGGAGAATTCGACTAGGGGTAAATGTCTGTCCCATCCTTTGCCGAAATCAATGACACAGGCTCGGAGCATGTCCTCTAAAGTCTGGATGGTTCTTTTGCTTTGGCCGTCTGTTTGGGGATGATAAGCTGTACTTATGTCGAGTTGAGTTGTAACACCCCCAATTTCGTGATACGCAGCAGAATTCAAACTGGGTGTTACTTCATGGCATAACAATTATAATGATAGAAAACGATCTCTAGTTGAGTCGTTTTAAAAGATTTACCATTTGAAGATCAGAGTTTACAAAATGAGGTCCCAGTAGTTGTAAGATTTACAAAATAAGTTTTCGAATGATAATAAAATTTTATAGCCCTTTGGATGTATCCGTGCTCCTCCGTGCCATCCTCGTTCATTATGGACCTGAGATAAACATGCTAAAAGTGTCAACACAAAGGTTGGTGAGTTCATAGAGTTTGTAAATAAACAGTTGATTCGAATAGTTTCAAATGTGAAATGATAATTGTAATAAATAAAATATTGATGAAATAAGTAGTGGGTTATGTTGGGTGAAATCCAACGTAATTTGTTTGCCCTAACCAGGTCAAAGATTGGGTGAAGTCCATTGTGTTTGTAACTGTATATCAGTTGAACACAAATTTTAAGTTTGGGTGAAAGTGAGCTACGTTGTTATACGCCCATAGTTTGTTTGTTTTACCTAACCAGGTCAAAGATTGGGTGAAATCCGTGAGTAATTCGTTTGCCCTTACGTTGGGTGAAATCCAACGTACCGGGTGTCGGGTGAAACCCATAAGTAATCGTTTGCCCTTACGTTGGTGAAAGACAACGTACCGGGTGCTGGGTGAATCCCATAAGTAATTCGTTTTCCCTTATGTTGGTGAAAGACAACGTACCGGGTGTGGGGTGAATCCCACAAGTAATTCGTTTGCCCTTACGTTGGTGAAAGACAACGCACCGGGTGTTGGGTGAATCCCATAAGTAATTCGTAAAAGTGTATATTACATGTGTAAGTGAAAACAAGAATTATGTTTCAATAAACCAATAGTGTGTGTCATCAATTGAGTACAATGTTTAAGGTAAACGAGTAAATTTGGAAGTAGAACGAGCATGTATCTCCCCCAAATAGTTCAAAATAAGTGAAAGAAGGGGTTATGACTCACCTTGAGTGTAACTGGTACCGGTGAAATGTGAAATCAAGTGAATTATGGGGACGGCTCCAACACACGACCTGAATAATAGTGAAGTCTGAGAATTTGACTTAATACGAACAATGAGTGTGAAAATGAGTAACGGATAACGATTTGATTGGTGATGTGAGTGAGTGATATGCTTAAAATGCTTAAAGTTCAAAAATAATATTATATGTAATATTATCTTGTTTTTATGTCTTTTAATCTATAAATATCGTTTCCTCGAAAGTGGTTGAATGAAACGTTAAGTTAATCGTTAAAATTCGTTGTATAAACGTATAACCATTACGTGATAAAATACAGTACGAATCGTCAAAATGCACGTGATTGTGTTGAAAAGTGTGAAATATGAAATAGAAATGAATATGGTATAAAGTTTCTGTTTGGTCCTTGTACTTATACAAATTTTACACTTTTTACCCTAACGGAGTTAGTTTTGCACCGTTAGTCCTTGGTTGCATTTTTAGTCCAAAAAGGTTCAAATATTACATTTTAAGCCTCAAGTTTACTGTTTTAGCAATTTCCATCCTCAAGTTACTGAATTAACAGTTTAGAACATAATTTTACAAACTTTACACTTTTAACCCGATTTGTGAAATATTTTGCAAAACAAGTCTAAAAATCACAAAAATAAGGTGAAATGATTTCTAAAAGTTTTAATAACTTTAAAATGATTATTAGAGTCTAATCCAACTGCTTATTCACAAAAGAGCTTATTTTTCAGCTTAATGGGCCTTAACGTGTGAAAATAAAGGCCCATTAAGGATTTTTGATCCGTTAGGTTTTAAGGGGAGTTGGGCCTGGTTTTGGGCTTATTTAAGTGTCACAAAATTTATACAAAAGAGCTTATTTGACCAGCTTATCGCATGTGCTTAAAATCAGCTTATTGGGCTTTAAAGCCCAAGTCAATAAAAATGAGAGTTTCTGGTCAGTCCGAGTAGCGTTTGGTTTGTGGTTCAAAAATGGATTTTTAGAGCTTGTTATGAGTGCTTATTTTCATAGCTTATTAGGTGAGTATATGGACAATTAGTTCAAACATTAAAAACAAGGTGTTGTGTATGAGTATTCGATATAATAGGGTCTATTCTAGTCGATAAGAGACATAGTCCAAAAATGAAATATAACTTGTAATATGTGTTATAATTATATACGATGTAGTATAGGTTTAAAATGGGGTTCGATATGTCTTAAAATGAGTATGTAAGTGTCTTATAAATGTGTAAATCGATTTTTGGCTATCCTTGGATATAGGAGGTCACTTGTGCTACGTAAAATGAATATAGGAAACATAAAAATTGCGTACAAAGTATCATACGATCGATATAAATTATATATGGTACATGAAATGATAAAAATCAAAGGAAATAATAGAAAATGGGTTGAAGGACTTACAACACCTTAAAAGGTGGTGAGTACTCGGGAAATAGAACTAGAACTCAGATAGAACTCGCGTTGCTCGTAAAAGTGAGCACCAAAGGATCGAATGGGGGCCTTTCGACTTGAAACTTGGCTCGAACACAATGGAGAAAATGGTCCTTGCTTCTCAGCAGTGAACAACTAGAGAGAATGTGGAATGAAAGACTTAGAAAATTATTGTGGGTGAGTTTTGGTGTGAAAGGGAGAAAGAGTATATGTGGTATATGTATACGTACACATGTACAAAGTCATATAATGTATTATATTGAATACAAGTTTCATCGAACAGTAGAGTGGCAGGGATTTGGTGAGGAATACTTGAGTTCTAGGACTTTTGAGGAGTAGCTTGTGTGTAGGAGTGGGTATAAATCGATTTGTGTAAATATATATATGTGTCGACATGCCAAAGTGGTCCAAACAACTTTTTCAACGTGTGATATTGCAAGTCAAGGTGAGAAACAATCATATAGCTTCATATTCGATCATATAAAACCGAAAGACCTGGGGAAAAATGAGTTGGATCGATTTTGGTTAGAATGGTTTAATATTGTATGAGTTGTACAAGGGTCGAAAGGGATAAGCTTTGGGTCTCGCTTGGTGTCCAAACAATCGATTGAGGGTGTGAGACTTTGACACCATGTTTGTTTGATGTATAGAGATTCGAATGGTGTAAAAAGTTGGGTGTGTTGTGTGTCGAATTCCAACGAAATCGAGACCATGTGTTGAGAGTTGAATCGAGTGAAATAAAGAGTTAATAAAATTTATTAATTGTTGGGTTGGGCTTGTGAATAGTAACATGCCAGGAATTTAGGCCATGAATAGTATGTGATCCGTTTGGTGTTTAATGAGTGTGTTTGATCCGTCGTGGTCCGCGTGTGAGCTCGTTCCAATGTGTTTGTAAATTACGTATCAATGTGTTTGTAATAAACAAAATTTTCAAATTTTGCCCATAAAAAGGGTTAACTGAATAGTAATGGTGATTAATACTTGATTAACGTTAACAAATTACTGGGGAATTTTTACAAGTTGCTACAGTATCCACCCCTCAATTGGAACTTCATCCCGAAGTTCAGCGGGTGTTATCTGCGGATAGTGTGTTCTTTTAATGTGTTGATGGGTGAGCAAAAGTGTTCTGACTAATTTTAGGACTCAACCGATGAGAAGTCATGGAAAAAGTTCATTTAAGAATTTCCACTCAGTATTCAAGAAAATGTAATTTCGTTTGATCACTCACACTAGATGAAACAATTTGAATGTCTTGCCACCTAGTGAACCCAACGGCTATGAATAGTAATTTCCAACGGCTATGAACAGTAATTTCCAATGGCTATGAACAGTGATTTCCAACGGCTATTTTCCTCTTTATAAATACCCAATTTTAATTTTCATTCTTCCACCACCCATATTTCTCTTATTAATCTTTTCAAAATGCCGCATGTTGTTACCATTCTTGCGATTGTGTATGTTGTTGCCGCTGTCATCTATTTGGCCTACGTTCCGGATGAAGATTATGAATTTTTGGCCGGGGTTTTAGTGATTCTCGTACCACTCGTTGTTCTAGCCATTGGCGTGGATAAGATATGGGTGTAATAGTATTGCGTTAGGATTGTTAAAATAAGTCTTTGTTGTGTTTCCATGTAATCTTTAATGAATGTGTAATAAGACTTGTTTGTTTTTATGCATAAGACCATGTCTTTAGTTACCACGTTAATGATTTGTTTGTATTTATCGTACATAATACTCAAGGTGTTACATCCCGTCGTGGTTCTCACTCTCGTAGGTGTAATGGTGTTTTTCATTAACTTGGCGGATCAACCAGTTGGCGATTCTATACCTTACTTAGTGATCTTTGTAACATTAGCACTACCGATGCTAATTATATCGTTATATATTAATATTCGTGGATTCTAATAAAATTTTCGTTATTTGTGCTTTTCACATATTTTTGTGAATTCTTGTGATTCTCGAGTTTGCACTCATGTCATTTCAGATACAAATAAGCCCACTTATTTATAATCCATTATTTACATAGAGAAGCGTCCCAAACAATGTAAATAAAGAATTATAAACTTATTGTTCGGTGATTCACAATTTCTTTATTTAAATAAAAAGGCGTCCCAACCCATTCAAATAAAGACATTGTAAATCATCCTACTTAAGAATTTCTGACAAAACACTCATACGTGTGGGAAAGAAAAATAGTCCACACTGAGTTAGAATCATAGATTTTTAACAATGAAAGTTTCGGCAGAGAAACTTGATGAATGTAGAGAAAGTTGCTGAACTTCAGCTTTTGTAGATGATGAATCAGTTTGTTCCTTAGAAATTTCATATATTTGATTTCTACCAAGGAAATCAATTGTTTGTGACATGTTCCATGTAAAATAATATTCTTAGTGTCGTGAAAAGTTTAGAGATCATTGTAATAATTTACAATGTCTGAGAAATAATTGAGACCATTGTGCAACACACAATATTTGAGATATAAATGAGACCATTGTGAAACTCACAATGTTTGAAAAATAAGTGAGAACATTGTGCAACTCACAATGTCTGAGAAATAAGTGAGACCATTGTGCAACACACAATGTCTGAGAAATAAGTGAGACCATTATGCAACACACAATGTCTGAGAAATAAGTGAGACCACTGTTTCGTTTACAGTGTTTGAGGATGTAATAAAGACCACTGTAGGACTTATAGTGTCTTAAAAAATAAATGAGACCATTGTATAAATTACAATGTCTGGGTAGTAGGAAAAACCATTGAAATCAATTACAATGTCCTGGGGGAAGTTTCCTAGACCACAAAAGTGTATGAGTAGGGCATATTTGTATAGTTGAATTGTAATCCCTTGAATAAAGTCTCCACAGCAAAGGCATCGTAAATCCACTCAGTCCTAAGTCCCACCCATACAAGACTTGCAACCTGTGTGTTTACAACCCACTGCTAAAGTATGAGTAGTTACGTGATTGAAGAAATGTGGTTGTGCCGTAATGCCCTATAATAGGCATACGCAGATGTATTTAGTTCTAGAGTGATTGAAAGTATGTCGAGTGTGTATATATCAATATACTAAGTGTTTGAGTAGCATAAATTACTTAGAAGTCACATAATCGTCCGGAGGATGGAAGGCACGGAGAGCGAAAGGCTATAAAATGTTTTTGTGAAAAAGAGGTTATAGTTTAGGTCTCTATTAGACCCGTTTCTCTATAACTATAGCTCTGATACCAATCTGTAACACCCCCAATTTCGTGATACGCAGCGAAATTCAAACTGGGTGTTACTTCATGGCATAACAGTTATAATGATAGAAAACGATATCTAGTTGAGTCGTTTTAAAAGATTTACCATTCGAAGATCAGAGTTTACAATATGAGGTCCAAGTAGTTTTAAGATTTACAAAATAAGTTTTTGAATGATAATAAAATTTTATAGCCCTTTGGATGTATCCGTGCTCCTCCGTGCCATCCTCGTTCATTATGGATCTGAGATAAACATGCTAAAAGTTTCAACACAAAGGTTGGTGAGTTCATAGAGTTTGTAAATAAACAGTTGATTCCAATATGTGGAAAACTAGATGGGGGGTTGAATAGTTTTTACCGTTTTAAACTTTTCTTCGCTTTGTATACTTAACGTGATTTCAAAGTAAAGCAAACAATCAAGCAATATATATAAAGCAAGTAAGGAAAGAAATGATCAAACCACACAACACGGATGTTTATAGTGGTTCGGCTACAAGGACTCTCTTCCTTGCCCTACTCCACTCCTCGAGCCTCTAACTCGAGAGTTTTTCTTCACTAAGAAACAAGCTCCCTTATAGGCGGAGATAACCTTTACACGTCGCTTACTCTTTTTCCGGTACTAAGCTAAACACCGAGTTCTTTACAAGGGTACAACCACTCCCGTTGGTTCTTTAACAAGGGTACAGCCACTCCCTACACTCTATGTGTTTTGAGGACTAAAACACTAACAGGACTCTACTGAATGAATGGTATAGACAATGATGTGTGAATACTAACTAAACACACAATATCTAACTATCAAGACTTGCAACAGTGTGTTGAAGCTTGTATGCTTGATCTTCTTTGCTACAAAAGAGAGATATCTAAGAATGAAATGAATGAATGTAATGGGTTAGTAATGTACAAATGAATGAATATATAATTTAAGCTATATGAATGATGAGAGTGCTTGAATGATCAGCTTGCTATTTATAGGCAAAACTGACCAGATAACCCGCGGATCCGGCGGACCCAAATTTTGGGTTCCACCTTTGTACTGGTTTGGTTCCGCGGGAACATGCCAGCTAAGGACTTCACAAATCTTACCATATCTTGTCTAGTCTTGTCAAGATCTTACAAAGTCAACTCCTTTGCTTCAAGATCTTTCCAAAATATATTGTAAAGTCAACTAAGATTTCCTAATGAGGTATGCCATGATGTCATGTGTATTTTCATTTTTAAGACATAAAAATAAACATGTAAATGTATATATGTGTGCAATGTGTAATTCCTAGTGATCATGTGGTATGTAAATGCATTTTAAAAAGCTTGTTACTAAAATGTAAAAGACTTTAACATATATTTATGCTTTGCTAAAGATAAACCTTACAATTGTCATTAACAAAATAAAGCAAAGATCGTGAAATATAAATAACGTTTTTAGGATGATATTTGTATTAACACAATAGTTTCAAGTGTGAAATGATAATTGTAATAAATACAAATATTGATGAAATAAGTAGTGGGTTATGTTGGGTGAAATCCATCGTAATTTGTTTGCCCTAACCGGGTCAAAGATTGGGTGAAGTCCATAGTGTTTGTAATTGTATATCATTTGAACATAAATTTCAAGTTTGGGTGAAAGTGAGCTACGTTGTTATACGCCCATAGTTTGTTTGTTTGCCCTAACCGGGTCAAAGATTGGGTGAAATCCATGAGTAATTCGTTTGCCCTTACGTTGGGTGAAATCCAACGTACCGGGTGCTGGGTGAAACCCATAAGTAATTCGTTTGCCCTTACGTTGGTGAAAGACAACGTACCGGTTGTTTGGTGAATCCCAGAAGTAATTCGTTTGCCCTTACGTTGGTGAAAGACAACGTACCGGGTGTTGGGTGAATCCCATAAGTAATTCGTTTGCCCTTACGTTGGTGAAAGACAACGCACCGGGTGTTGGGTGAATCCCATAAGTAATTCGTAAAAGTGTATATTACATGTGTAAGTGAAAACAAGAATTATGTTTCAATAAACCAATAGTGTGTGTCATCAATTGAGTACAATATTTAAGGTAAACGAGTAAATTTGTAATTAGAACGAGCATGTATCTCCCCCAAATAGTTCAAAATAAGTGAAAGAAGGGGCTATAACTCATCTTGAGTGTAACTGGTACAGATGAAATGTGAAATCAAGTGAATTACGGGGACGGCTCCAACACACGACCTGAATAATAGTGAAGTATGAGAATTTGACTTAATAAAACAATGAGTGTGAAAATGAGTAACGGATAACGATTTGATTGGTGATGTGAGTGAGTGATATGCTTAAAATGCTTAAAGTTCAAAAATAATATAATATATAATATTATCTTGTTTTTATGTCATTTAATCCATAAATATCGTTTCCTCGAAAGTGGTTGAATGAAACGTTAAGTTAATCGTTAAAATTCGCTATATAAACGTATAACCATTACGTGATAAAATATAGTACGAATCGTCAAAATGAACGTGATTATGTTGAAAAGTGTGAAATATGAAATATAAATGAATATGGTATAAAGTTTCTGTTTGGTCCTTGTACTTACACAAATTTTACACTTTTTACCCAAACGGAGTTAGTTTTGCACCGTTAGTCCTTGGTTGCATTTTTAGTCCAAAAAGGTTCAAATATTACATTTTAAGCCTCAAGTTTACTGTTTTAGCAATTTCCATCCTCAA
The DNA here is from genome assembly GCA_021014915.2 of Artemisia tridentata subsp. tridentata. Lineage (NCBI taxonomy): Eukaryota > Viridiplantae > Streptophyta > Magnoliopsida > Asterales > Asteraceae > Artemisia > Artemisia tridentata. Next base: position 322,565,306 of record CP139506.1, on the reverse strand, counting down.
GTTACTGAATTAACAGTTTAGAACATAATTTTATAAACTTTACACTTTTAACCCGATTTGTGAAATATTTTGCAAAACAAGTTTAAAAATCACAAAAATAAGGTGAAATGATTTCTAAAAGTTTTAATAACTTTAAAACGATTATTAGAGTCTAATCCAACTGCTTATTCACAAAAGAGCTTATTTTTCAGCTTAATGGGCCTTAACGTGTGAAAATAAAGGCCCATTAAGGATTTTTGATCCATTGGGTTTTAAGGGGAGTTGGGCCTGGTTTTGGGCTTATTTAAGTGTCACAAAATTTATACAAAAGAGATTAGTTGACCTGCTTATCGTATGTGCTTAAAATCAGCTTATTGGGCTTTAAAGCCCAAGTCGATAAAAATGAGAGTTTCTGGTCTGTCCGAGTAGCGTTAGGTTTGTGGTTCCAAAAGGGATTTTTAGAGCTTGTTATGAGTGCTTATTTTCACAGCTTATTTGGTGAGTATATGGACAATTAGTTCAAACATTAAAAACAAGGTGTTGTGTATGAGTATTCGATATAATAGGGTCTATTCTAGTCGATAAGAGACATAGTCCAAAAATGAAATATAACTTGTAATAAGTGTTATAATTATATACGATGTAATATAGGTTTAAAATGGGTTTCGATATGTCTTAAAATGAGTATGTAAGTGTCGTATAAAAGTGTAAATCGATTTTTGGTCATCCTTGGATATAGGAGGTCACTTGTGCTACGTAAAATGAATATAGGAAACATAAAAATTGCATACAAAGTATCATACGATCGATATAAATTATATATGGTACATGAAATGATAAAAATCAAAGGAAATAATAGAAAATGGGTTGAAGGACTTACAACACCTTAAAAGGTGGTGAGTACTCGGGAAATAGAACTAGAACTCAGATAGAACTCGCGTTGCTCGTAAAAGTGAGCACCAAAGGATCGAATGGGGGCCTTTCTACTTGAAACTTGGCTCGAACACAATGGAGAAAATGGTCCTTGCTTCTCAGCAGTGAACAACTAGAGAGAATGTGGAATGAAAGACTTAGAAAATTATTGTGGGTGAGTTTTGGTGTGAAAGGGAGAAAGAGTATATGTGGTGTATGTATACATACACATGTACAAAGTCATATAATGTATTTATTGAATACAAGTTGCATCGAACAGTAGAGTGGCAGGGATTTGGTGAGGAATTCTTGAGTTCTAGGACTTTTGAGGAGTAGCTTGTGTGTAGGAGTGGGTATGAATCGATTTGTGTAAATATATATATATGTGTCGACATGCCAAAGAGGTCCAAACAACTTTTTCAATGTGTGATATTGCAAGTCAAGGTGAGAAACAATCATATAGCTTCATATTCCATCATATAAAATGGAAAGACCTAGGGAAAAATGAGTTGGATCGATTTTGGTTAGAATGGTTTAATATTGTCTGAGTTGTACAAGGGTCGAAAGGGATAAGATTTGGGTCTCGCTTGGTGTCCAAAAAATCGAATGAGGGTGTGAGACTTCGACACCATGTTTGTTTGATGTATAGAGATTCGAATGGTGTAAAAAGTTGGGTGTGTTGTGTGTCAAATTCCAACGAAATCGAGGCCAAGTGTTGTGAGTTGAATCGAGTGAAATAAAGAGTTAATAAAATTGATTAATTGTTGGGTTGGGCTTGTGACTAGTAACAGGCCAGGAATTTGGGCCATGAATAGTATGTGATCCGTTTGGTGTTTAATGATTGTGTTTGATCCGTCTTGGTCCGCGTGTGAGCTCGTTATAATGTGTTTGTAAATTACGTATCAATGTGTTTGTAATAAACAAAATTTTCAAATTTTGCCTATAAAAATGGTTAACAGAACAGTAATGGTGATTAATACTTGATTAACGTTTACAAATTACTGGGGAATTTTTACAAGTTGCTACATGAGTCCCCAAAGCTTTCTGGAGTGACTGCCAAACGTTTGAAGTGAAGCGACTATCGCGATCGTAGATGATTGAAATTGGTACTCCAGGTCTTGAGTCTATTTCTTTCAGATATAATCGAGCGAGTTGATCCATACTGTCAGTTTCTTTGATGGGAAGAAAATGTGCTAATTTGGTGAGTCTGCCAACACTCACCCAAATCGTATCGTAACCACTTGATGTTCTTGGTAGTTTGGTTATGAAGTCAATTGTGATTTGTTCCCATTTCCATATAAGAATTTCAAGCTATACTAGTAATCCAGACAGTTTCTAATGTTCAGCCTTAAATTTGGAGCAAGTTATGCACTTACTGACATATAGTGCACTATCCGCCTTCATGTTAGGCCACCTATATAGTTTCTTAAGATCAAGGTACATCTTATCAGCTCCAGGATGAATATTGTAACACCCCAACCCGCCCTTGGTTAAGATGCCACATTATGGTGTCTATCAGAACATACAAAATAATGCAAGCGGAAGACTTCATAATAAAAGCAAAGTCAAGAACATCATGACTTACAAATTACAAGCTCCTAAAAGTATAAACAATATCAAAATGAAATGAAATGAAATGAAACATCCAACATGAGTCCAAAACGTACCCAAGACGATGGGGATTCTAAATCAGGTAGGTCTTCTAACTACTACTCTCATCACTCTTGCCCAGCATCCCGCTTATTATCTGCCGCATGGAAAAGAAAACGCGGATGAGCTTAAAAAGCCCAGTGAACAGATATATATACAAAGCAGAAAAGGTAACACGCATAAGCAAACGAATATGAATCAAATGGATTAAATGCATAAATATCATGAGTCAGAATAGCTCTAAGAGTCAAATAATAATACGGAAACGAACGCGTCCAAACGAGCCACTCGAACGGACCAAAGATACCTAACAGATAGCCACGTGCCAGTCTAAACGAGCCACTCGAATAGACCACATAATCACAACATCCAACAAATCATAATGTAGAAGGAGGGGAGACCTCTCAAGTACCAAAAGTGAGAGGGGTGCATGGCACGCACAAACCAATTACTAAGTCAAATCATAGCAAATCACATATCAAATCATATAAACCTAGGATGCATCCATACGCTCCCTACAAAACAAAATACATGTGCAAGTACAAGACTATACATACATACAATAGAATGGTCACGTGCGCCATAATCATATAATCATAACAGAAGGGAATGCCGTGGATCAATCACACCTCCACAGAAAGTGTCATGCCATTGGTGCCTAAATGACATGGCCATGGTACCTCCATGGCTAGTTAGCTCGGGCAACAGAACATAACAGAACAAAACTATCCATGATAAGCAATCATAACATAATCAACAAAGGCATATCAACTGAACAGAATCTCAATCAAGGAGATAATAAACAGATCATCATAACATAATGGATAGCAACTGAATCATGTCAAGGGGATTATAGCAATGGCTTATATCAAATGGGATCATGGCAAAGTAAACAAATCAAAGTCAAGGATCGAGAAGTCATGAGATCAGAACCCTTACTGAGAAAGGGTAGAATATCTGTATCTTATGCAAAGCAACCGACAAAATAAGAAAGCACTGTAACAGGGAATCACTCCTTCTTCACCGAACCTATACAAGTTAATGATCACGTATTACTTATAAGCTCATTTTACAAGTTTATTGCTTATAGTTATTGAGGTTTCCCATTTAAGGTTTCTTTCTATTTTTAGAAACTTTCCACTTTTAGTAACTTTCCATTTTTATTAACTTTTCATATTTTTAGTAAGTTTCCTGATTTAGTGAGTTTCTATAATTAGTAAGTTTCCCGATTAATAACTTTTAAGGTTAATATCCATAATTAGTCAAATTAAGGATAAATGTGACAACTTATCATATTTTAAGGTTTAAAATGTAACTTACCACAGTTTAGGGGTTAATATGTCATTTTAACAAAGTTTAGGGTTTATATTGTAATTTAATTTCATAAATGACCAAATTAGGGTTTAGTCGATTTAATGAACCCTTTAGATACATTACGGTTTAATTTAGCTTGAGACCAATCAGACTCATACACATTTTGGTACACACGCTCACGCGTTACATATTTACACCCAATTCAATATTTATTTACTCACACCTTTCTATAGATTCGATACGCGCGACTCCAATTCACAAGTTTATACACATATGTTTTAGGCACTTATGTGACTCACCCATAACTCACATGCAAACACAAACTTCAGCAACAACTTAACGAGCCAATAATTAAACTAAAACAAACCCAACGCCTAACTCCCTTTTATCCAATTAACTACCCTCTTTTTATAGATTTAGTTCACATACATTGCACTGCTTCCAGCCTTATATGATCAACCCACACAATACACATATTTACACAATTGATGAGCCACAAATAATTACACAAACTCACACAATACGAACCCTATTTTCCACACACACGATACCCACATGCAACATACACAACATATCCACGAGTCCCACACAGATTATACTATATCACACATATCTTTATATGAGTTTTAATACTACATGCATTACCTTTTTCACAACCTTATTGACCACACATATGACCTACACACAAAACATAATTTAACTACACAAATTGCATGAAATCACATGTACACACAACAGCTCCCATTCGTATATATATAAAACATTCACTTCGACACAAACATACAGACACACATGCAAACTTGCACTCCACATTCAGTTTAAACTTAAGAAAGCCTGATTAGATACATATTTTAGACACAAAACTCGACCTCCCTTTTCAGCCCATACACCACGACACAACACTTTTAGTCGACATGCAATCACGACTCAACACATGAAATACCAAGACCAACAATCCTAGTTTTCTTTTCTTGACCTTAATTCATTCGACACAACAAGCATGCAATTCTATATCATTTTCACATGTATATTAACTAGGTTTCACAGCCCTCTTAAGTCGACATAACATCACACACATACATGTTCCAACCAATCCGATCATAAACCTTGATATGTATTTACTGGTTCGCTATTTCATGAACAATAAGGATCCAAATCTAATGCAAAAAACTGATTCTAAAAGTCCCTTGTATTGACAGCGAAACATTCATTATTCCATGCTACTTTCTTTATCATTTCATGCAACATTCAAACAGGTTTTAGAAGGTATTTAAATGATCGAAAACAATGCTTCAACACCATATATTATAACTCGTATATATAGTAATCTGTCTTGCAATTAAAGTTCTACGTCGACATATAAGTACTTATCATTTCTTGCGATATATATAACCCATCATTCGTACCCCTTTTTACTTCAATCAGGTTTAGTTTTAGGTTATCTTCATGACGTTTATGTGTATCAATCCAACGTTTACTTACCAGATTTATGGTTCATATGCCCACTGATCGAATAGCCAAAAGAAAACTCAACATGGACTTATACGTATTTCATTATTTCATGTGATCAAAACAACATTTAAATCTCATTCCTTTAGGTCGATTTTGGATTAGTTTAGTTATAACTTATCATATTATATGTATACATGTCGAAGGAAAACAAGATCAAAGGACAGATTATACCTTCGTCGATCTAGATGAGAGAAACAAGAACAAGAATTGAAGACCAGAATCAACCCAGAAGACAACCTTATTCGAACCAAACTAAACCCCTTCGAACCCACTATTGCCACGATCCAAAACACCTTCTTGACACCTCTTTGGAATTACGAAGAAGAGAACCAATATGCCGCCACCTAGATTTTATTTTAGGGTTGATGTTTGTGCTTTTTGTGTGAATCTCGGTTGAAGGAAGTGAGGGGAGGAGATATAGGAGGAGTTAGGCTGAGTAATAGGGAGATAGGAGAGACCAAGTTTACTTCAAATTCAAATGTGGCTTCTAGATATTTACCAGGTCACATGTGATGTACAAAACTCAAATATATTTGTCCCCTAAGAGACCTTGAACATGTGATATGCACCCTTATAGTATTATGTATGTCAATTAATATTGTACATAGCTTATAGTATTTGTATTTTGAAATTCTCATGTTGTAGCTTTCAAATTAATTAAGTTATGTTCGGGTTAAATGTTCAACTTAGCCACGGATTTTAGGAACCATGCCTTAGGGTATTATAATTCTTCCCCTCTAAAAGAAAATTTTCGTCCTCAAAATTTGAAGTAGGAAAGTCGAACGAATACATACCGAATCACTAAAAGAAATGCGGATAGCTAAGCTCAAGTTGTATTCTATCTTACGTTCTAACTAAGCAATCTATCAGCACCAGACCAAATCAACCTCACTCTCAGGTGGTTTCGAAATCAAACATTTCCAACATAATAAATTAGCAGAACGGATCTTATCATAAAATAATGGAATGATTCCAACATTTGTGATTAAAATCACCAGATCTCTTGTGGGAACAAAACGGATAGAGCAAAATCTAATAAGGTAGATATAATATTCGTATGTTTAGCAGAAGTGAAATACTCCATTGATTGTGTTAAACACCTCATGATCATAAGAATCCTCAAAACAAACAAATCAAACCAATATCTCAAAATCAATATGGAAGGAAACACTAAATAAGAACTCAAATATCCGTACTTCAAGTCAACCAAGCAACCAACGTATCATAATAATAGTAAAGAAAATTGGGTATCAAAATATCCAGACAAACGGAAATGGAGTAGAGAAATAACAAATCGCGAAGTGATTTCCTCACTGAGCTGGTTTGTTGTCCTTGGCACTCTAATTTTTGTCGTTATTACCTCCAAACTTGGGACAATCTCTCCTAATATGATCAGTCGAACCACACGAGAAACATGCGCCCAAAATCTTATAACAAGCCCTCCCTTGGTGGAACTTTCCACAAGTATCACAAGCAGTCGCCGAAGTCCGATCCGTGCCACCCCTCTGACTAGATGAACCTGAAGAACGATGCTGCTGATAACCATGGTGCTGCTGATCCCGATATTGTTGATCACATCCATATCTTCGTCTATTATAACCCTGCTGATCATCACCCCGCGAATCCTTATCCCGCTGATTGCTTCCTTGAACTGGTCGCACCCGGTCTCCGTCACGATTCCTCTTGACACCCTGCCTAGCCATCTCCTGCATAATCTCAATGTTTTGAACCGCATTGGCCACCTGTGCTACGTCCTCGAACTGAATATTCACTATTCCATCTAGAAGATCGTTCCGGAGTGCCCACTTAAACTTATTTGCTTGCTCCTCCTGAGTTCCCGCTTTAGCTCCCAAGAATCTCGCCAGTCGCAGAAACCTCTTCATAAACTCTGTGCTTGTCTCCTTCTCAAACTGGTAAATAGAGTGGTACTCCCTTTCAAACTTTTCTTTCTCTGATCTCGGAAAGTACTGCAGATAGAAAGTGTCACGGAAGTCGTTCCATGACAAAACCGCCACAAAGTCATCTCCTCCCTTTGCCTGTTTGTAAGCTTTCCACAAACTTAAGGCATCTCCCTCAAACTTATAGCTAGCCAATCTAGCTTTTTACTCATCGTCACAGCCTAATACCTCGAATATCTTTTCCATGTGAGCAATCCAATTTTCTGCATCCACAGGAGCATCTGTAGAACTAAAAGAACGAGGCTTTTGTTTACAAAACCTTTCCAGCCACGTATGAATGGTCACTGGCGGAGCACCAGCACCAGAACCCCCACTTCCACTACCACTGGCTGCGTTTTGACGGATTTGGGTCGCGATCCTTTCAGTGAGACCCGGAATTAGTGCATCTACAGCCCGCTGAACAGCGGCGACAAATGCAGGACTGTTACTGAAATCTTCGTTATGACGAGTAGTCACCATCTGAAAGCTCATAAACGGATTAGGGAAGACAAAATGAAGTTAAGGAGCGAAATATGAAGGAAAGATCATGTCAAAGCGAAACCTAAAGTCTACCTAACCTCACCGGTCAAAACCTAAGTCCTACAGGGCGAAACCTAAGGGTCCAGATTTCACTGGCCATAACTTATGAGCTACAAGTCGCAGCCTGAGCTCTGATACCATAATTACAACACCCCAACCCGCCCTTGGTTAAGATGCCACATTATGGTGTCTAACAGAACATACAAAATAACGTAAGCGGAAGACTTCATAATAAAAGCAAAGTCAAGAACATCATGACTACAAATTACAAGCTCCCAAAAGTATAAACAATATCAAAATGAAATGAAATGAAATAAAACATCCAACATTAGTCGAAAACGTATCCAAGACAATGGCGATTCTAAATCAGGTAGGTCTTCTAACTACTACTCTCATCACTCTTGCCCATCATCCCGCTTATTACCTACCGCATGGAAAAGAAAACGCGGCTGAGCTTAAAAAGCCCAGTGAACAGATATATATACAAAACAGAAAAGGTAACACGCATAAGCAAACGAATATGAATCAAATGGATTAAATGCATAAATATCATGAGTAAGAATAGCTCCAAGAGTCAAATAATAATACGGCAACGAACGCGTCCAAATGAGCCACTCGAACGGACCAAAGATACCTAACAGGTAGCCACGAGCCTGTCTAAACTTGCCACTCGAATAGACCACATAATCACAACATCCAACAAATCATAATGTACAAGGAGGGGAGACCTCTCTAGTACCAGAAGTGAGAGGGGTGCAAGGTACGTACAAACCAATCACTAAGTCAAATCATAGCAAATCACATATCAAATCATATAAGCCTAGGATGCATCCATACGCTCCCTGCAAAACAGAATACATGTGCAAGTACGAGACTATACATACATATAACAGAATGGCCACATGCGCCATAGTCATATAATCATAACAGAAGGGAACGCCGTGGATCAATCACACCTCCACAGAAAGTGTCATGCCATTGGTGCCTAAATGACATGGCCATGGTACCTCCATGGCTAGTTAGCTCGGGCAAAAGAACATAACAGAACAAAACTATCCATGATAAGCAATCATAACATAATCAACAAAGGCATATCAACTGAATAGAATCTCAATCAAGGAGATAATAAACAGATCATCATAACATAATGGATAGCAACTGAATCATGTCAAGGGGATTATAGCAATGGCTTATATCAAATGGGATCATGGCAAAGTAAACAAATCAAAGTCAAGGATCGAGAAGTCATGAGATCAGAACCCTTACTGAGAAAGGGTAGAATATCTGTATCTTATGCAAAGCAACCGACAAAATAAGAAAGCACTGTAACAGGGAATCACTCCTTCTTCACCGAACCTATACAAGTTAATGATCACGTATTACTTATAACTTTTCATATTTTTAGTTATTGAGGTTTCCCATTTAAGGTTTCTTTCTATTTTTAGAAACTTTCCACTTTTAGTAACTTTCCATTTTTATTAACTTTTCATATTTTTAGTAAGTTTCCCGATTTAGTGAGTTTCTATAATTTGTAAGTTTCCCGATTAATAACTTTTAAGGTTAATATCCATAATTAGTCAAATTAAGGATAAATGTGACAACTTATCATATTCTAAGGTTTAAAATGTAACTTACCACAGTTTAGGGGTTAATATGTCATTTTAACAAAGTTTAGGGTTTATATTGTAATTTAATTTCATAAATGACCAAATTAGGGTTTAGTCGATTTAATGAACCCTTTAGACACATTACGGTTTAATTTAGCTTGAGACCAATAAGACTCATACGCATTTTGGTAAACACGCTCACGCGTTACATATTAACACCCGATTCAATATTTATTAAATCACACCTTTCTATAGATTCGATATGCGCGACTCCAATTCACAAGTTTATACACATATGTTTTAGGTACTTATGTGACTCACCCATAACTCACATGCAAACACAAACTTCAGCAACAACTTAACGAGCCAATAATTAAACTAAAACAAACCCAACACCTAACTCCCTTTTATCCAATTAACTACACTCTTTTTATAGATTTAGTTCACATACATTGCACTGCTTCCAGCCTTATATGATCAACCCACACAATTCACATATTTACACAATTGACGAGCCACAAATAATTACACAAACTCACACAATACGAACCCTATTTTCCACACACACGATACCCACATGCAACATACACAACATATCCACGAGTCCCACACAGATTATACTATATCACACATATCTTTATATGAGTTTTAATACTACATGCATTACCTTTTTCACAACCTTATTGACCATACATATGACCTACACACAAAACACAATTTAACTACACAAATTGCATGAAATCACATGTACACACAACAGCTCCCATTCGTATATATATAACATTCACTTCGACACAAACATACAGACACACATGCAAACTTGCACTCCACATTCAGTTTAAACTTAAGAAAGCCTGATTAGATACATATTTTAGACACAAAACTCGACCTCCGTTTTCAGCCCATACACCACGACACAACACTTTTAGTCGACATGCAATCACGACTCAACACATTAAATACCAAGACCAACAATCCTAGTTTTCTTTTCTTGACCTTAGTTCATTCGACACATCAAGCATGCAATTCTATATCATTTTCACATGTATATTAACTAGGTTTCACAGCCCTCTTAAGTCGACATAACATCACACACATACATGTTCCAACCAATCCGATCATAAGCGTTCATATGTGTTTACTGGTTCGCTATTTCATGAACAATAAGGATCCAAATCTCATGCAAAAAACTGATTCTAAAAGTCCCTTGTATTGACAGCGAAACATTCATTATTCCATGCTACTTTCTTTATCATTTCATGCAACATTCAAACAGGTTTTAGAAGGTATTTAAATGATCGAAAACAATGCTTCAACACCAGATATTATAACTCGTATATATAGTAATCTGTCTTACAATTAAAGTTCTACGTCGACATATAAGTACTTATCATTTCATGCGATATATATAACCCATCATTCGTACCCCTTTTTACTTTAATCAGGTTTAGTTTTAGGTTATCTTCATGACGTTTATGTGTATCAATCCAACGTTTACTTACTAGATTTATGGTTCATATGCCCACTGATCGAATAGCCAAAAGAAAACTCAACATGGACTTATACGTATTTCATTATTTCATGTGATCAAAACAACATTTAAATCTCATTCCTTTAGGTCGATTTTGGATTAGTTTAGTTATAACTTATCATGTTATATGTATACATGTCGATGAAAAACAAGATCAAAGGACAGATTATACCTTCGTCTATCTAGATGAGAGAAACAAGAACAAGAATTGAAGACCAGAATCAACCCAGAAGACAACCTTATTCGAACCAAACTAAACCCCTTCGAACCCACTATTGCCACAATCCAATACACCTTCTTGACACCTCTTTGGAATTACCTTTGTACCACTTTGAATTTGTATGAAAGAAGAAGAGAACCAATATGCCGCCACCTAGATTTTATTTTAGGGTTTATGTTTGTGCTTGTTGTGTGAATCTCGGTTGAAGGAAGTGAGGAGGAGGAGATATAGGAGGAGTTAGGCCAAGTAATAGGGAGATAGGAGAGACCAAGTTCACTTCAAATTCAAATGTGGCTTCTATATATTTACCAGGTTACATGTGATGTACAAAATTCAAATATATTTGTCTCCTAAGAGACCTTTAACGTGTGATATGCACCTTTATAGTATTATGTATGTCAATTAATATAGTACCTAGCTTATAGTATTTGTATTTTGAAATTCTCATGTTGTAGCTTTCAAATTAATTAAGTTGTGTTTGGGTTAAATGCTCAACTTAGTGACGGATTTTAGGAACCATGCCTTAGGGTATTATAAATATAGTACTTGGACTTATGCGATTCGTGCATAATTAACTCTCGTATCCCACCATAGAGTGGTACCCAGCTTCTATCCTTGAAGCATAATACCTCGTCTTATCTCTTCACAAAGCCATTTGCATTCTCTAGCATACCGTAGTGTGTTTCACTTGGTTGGTTTTCTTCCTTGAGTGCCTCAACCTGAGCCTCGAGGATTTTTGATGGGAGAGGAGAACTGATCGTCATTCCTAGTGATCTGACTCTCAAGGGTTTGAGTCGTTCTTTCTGGCTTAGAGCATCCGCCACAACGTTGGCTTTTACCGGGTGATAACGAATCTCACAATCGTAATCACTGAGTAGTTCTAATCATCTACGTTGTCTCATGTTCAACTCTTTTTGGTCTAGGATATGTTCCAAGCTTTTGTGGTCCGTATATACTATACACTTGGTGCTGTACAGGTAATGTCTCCATATCCTAAGAGCGAACACAACTGCTCCAAGTTCTAATTCATGTGTAGTGTAGTTCTTTTCGTGTGTTTTGAGTTGTCGGGATGCATAAGAAATTACCTTCTGCCTCTGCATCAAGACAGCACCTAAACCTTTGTGCGAAGCATCGCAGTATACAACAAAGTCATCGCTTCCTTCAGGTAGAGCCAAGATAGGTGCACTACACAACTTCTCTCTGAGTGTTTGGAATGCCTCTTCTTCGTCTTCACCCCAGTTGTACTTTACGTTTTTCTGAGTTAAGGTGGTTAATGGTTTGACTATTTTGGAGAATCCCTCGATGAATCTCCTGTAATAATCGGCAAGTCCTAAGAATTGGCGTATTTCAGTTGGTGTTGTTGATGTTGCCCAATCCTTAATGGCTTCAATCTTTGCAGGGTCCACGTGAATACCCTGGCTATCAATCACGTGACCGAGAAATTGTACAGTGGAAATCTAGAAGTCACATTTCGAGAATTTTGCATACAATTCCTCCTTCTTGAGCAGTTCTAGAATCATCTTGAGGTGTTTCTCATGTTCCGACTTGTTCTTGGAGTAAATCAAGATGTCGTCTATGAACATAACCACAAACTTATCCAAGTACGGTTTGCACACTCGGTTCATAAGGTCCATGAATGCCGCTGGCGCGTTTGTCAAACCAAATGGCATAACTTGGAACTCGTAGTGTCCGTATTGAGTTCTAAATGCATTTTTCGGAATGTCTTCTTCTCGAACCCGTAGTTGATGGTATCCGGATCGAAGTTCGATCTTTGAATATACACTAGAACCTTGTAGTTGATCGAATAGATCATCAATTCTAGGAAGTAGGTATCGGTTCTTTATTGTTAACTTGTTCAATTCTCTATAGTCGATGCACAACCGAAAGGTTCCGTCTTTCTTCTTGACACTCTTCTTCTTCTTATGGTGATCGATCACTAGTAAATAAATGAGAGAGTTTTTCTTATTTGATAAGTGTAAAATGGAAGCAACTAGTGAGCTTGTATATATATAGCAAAATATTTAATTTTTATTATATATATAATGTAATAAAACATAGTTAGTAGATTTTGTCAAATCAAATCTAGGGGGTGACGTGGGTTTTGGTTGAAAAAAAAGGGAAAGGAAAATGGGAGGTATGGTGTAATAAATGTTCTTGTTTTTTTGTCTATAAAAATCTAGATTGAGGATAAGTAAAAGCTAGATATTTATTAGTTAGGTATTAAGTTAGCTATAAATAAATTTTAGCGGAACAAAATAAAGTGTAATGAAGTTATAAAAATTATAAAAATGTATTTCGTATAAGTATTGGGTGTTTAAATAATTATTGTTTTGTAATTACTTAAGTTATCGTAAATATATATATTTAAGAACATATATAATAAATGAATTCAAAATACCGGGTAAAATAATACTTGAATTTTTGTAACATTCTAATGAGTGTAAAAATATATTAGAACAATTGTTGAGAATATCGGGAATATTGTTCATGCACAAGAATCGTGTAAAAGTGTTTATTTATTTAATGAATGTAAATAAATAAGAATGCAAACACAGGTAAGACCTAAAATGAAAATGATGTTACTGGCAATATGCAAACTAACTCTAGTCTATAGGTTGTGCACAAAATGATGTTTCTGGGTTACGCGATTTAACTTATAAAGTTATACGTATATAATACTCGTAAAATTTAATTTACGCAAAAATAATGAATAGAGACAACTACGAAGATGAATAGCAACTTTTTTGGGGATGAATAGTAAAATTTTAAAGTTAAAATTATGACCTAAAAATACGAGTTGTCACAGTACTCACCCGTTAAAGGAATTCAGTCCCTGAATTCAGCTAGTTCATTCTACAGACGTATGTGCTCGTGGTCAGATTTGATAAGGCAAACTTTCCCCATTCTCGAGCGTAGCCCTCAAAACACCTTTAGGTGTTCGATTCTAATTTAATCTCACAACTCATCAAACAAGAACTGTCACTAGATCAAGCTAGGAGACAATTTGTCAGAAAGAAAGGATTCAACATCCTGAAATGAGGTCTTTTGAAAGATTGACTCGATTTTGGGAATTCCTTACACCAATCAAATCAACTAATAGAAATATAACTAAGGTTGATGACGTTAAGTCTCAAATTAATCCATGTCGTGAACTAGAGATCGTAACATGACAAGAAAAAAGACGCGCCTAGTCTAACGAGTCATAAGGTATCAAATAGAAAGCATACACATAAAAGCATATATAAGGTACGGTAAGACAAACGCGAATATACGAACATGCTGTGCATACCCACCCGACCAATGCAATTTCAGGTGACCAGACTCTTAAGACTCGACTAAACATGATCCAAGACTACTACTCTTATCATTGCATGATTCTTCCTGAATTAGACATAGGTGATCAGGCTATGTATAATTTAGGATTAATGATGCAATGCTAGAACTAGTCGACTCGTATGATGTTCGATGTTTAATATAACTTTATTCTGGTTGTAGTTGCGATTTTTATTTTTGAAAAATCAGCATTCTCTATAACCTTAGGCTCTGATAAACTCCTTTCTTGTTTATATGGAATGCTCTCTTACCTTCTTTTTGACATGTTTTGCACTATCAAAGCCTTGACCACGGTAAAAGAATGTGGCATAAACACCATTATGAACAGACTCTGACCTAACCCTTGGCACCCCAGAGTTACCTATGTCTGAGTCAGAAACATAAGCAGTGTAAAAGGCATCATCATCCATCACAGGTAACTCAGTTTCCAAATTCATGTCATCGCTTATATTAGTAGATGTTCCTGCGTTGCCTAATTCAGAACTCTGACTCCCTTGGACTAAAGCAAGTTGTACAACATTCTCCTCACAAATATTCTTTTCATTTGCTAGAATTGTGTCATCACTTACATTGCCTAAGTGACTAGTCTGACTTACTTGGAATAGAGTGATATCAACATCAGCCTCCTCTTCCATGTTATTGCCACCCACAGTTGCTCCTCCTACTTTCTCTAACTGCTTATCATGAGTCACTTGGAATAAAGTGACATCCACATCAGGTTCCTCAAAGATGTTATTGGCATCAACAAGTGCTCTTCCTACTTTCTCAAACGGCTTACCCTGAGTCACTCAGAACAGATTAACCTCAAAATTATCAGGGTCCTGAAAACTATTGTCCTTATCAATAAGTACTAATGCACCATCACTGTTATCACCAGGTTGGCTGGCAAAGGACATGTCAATGGTTGAAAATACGGGCTCAATGTGTGGCAATTGACTAGATTCCCCAAGATAATCGACGTCCATAGGTACTTGTGTAAGTTGCATAAATGGCTGAAGGACGGGCTCATTATCAAGGTCATGTAAAACTAAATGTCTACAACACGATTAGATAGCAACACTAGCTACTTTTCTACTTTGTTCATCCATCTCCCAAAATACAGTCTTAATAGACTATGGGGACATTTCAGACAACTCTAATATTGTCTTACCTATTTCAACATAAACATCTATCAACTTATGGTCTTTGACAATGTCTTTCAACAAGTCAAGATTGACAGCTTCACGAAAACTAAATAAGCCATCATCTAATTTACTACCAGGCTTAACAAAATAGTAGTATTTGGTTTCTCCATCTGCATAACCGATTTTGGTTATGAGAGCATCCATTTCTTCAACCGATACCTCATTCATTTCAACAAAATCAATCTGACATTCCTTACCTCCTTCGTAGATCCTCCTTGGCCAGTTTTTTAATATGCCATTGTGATGAAACCTCATGCTAAATGAACCAGATCGACCAGCTGTTGAAACACATAACAAAACACTGTTACGATTATTTTACCTAAAATGGAAATACCATAAAACAATCTAAAATACATATCAGTGTAAACGATTATCACCAAAAACACTACGATGACCAAAAATTCGAGATACCAGTTGAACATTTGAAAACGTTTATAACCTAAAGTTGGACTATACATTGTGATTAAACTACAAATATTAATCCTAAACCTAAGCTATACTAAAATTCGGCACACCCTTATGAATATCACATGTTCCTATAGTCCTATATGTCTTCTCTAAGCCTATTTAGAACCGAATATATTTGTACACAACTATATATCACACGATTTGAATTGAGAGGATAATACTGAAAATAAATGTGAAGATTTGAACAATATTTTATTCCCAAATCACTCCCCATAAATCACGGCATTCTCACCCTATTCGTTTATCTATAACAACCGTATACCACATTCCTCACACACATTAAAAACCTAGAAACTAAAACACAAGTGGCGGCTTTCATTTGTTCTCTCAAGAAAATAAGAAGGTACGAAGGTGATCTTGAAGCTAGGTGGTGATCGGAATTTTGATGTTCCAAGTGTGGGTGTGATCGTGTGGTGATTTGGATTTGTAAGGTTTTGGTTCTTGTGTTCTTTGATTTGATCCTAAATCCGACCCCAAGAGGTATTCCAATTGTGCTTTTGTTTTCTTGATTCAATTCATGTGATGTGTATACGTATAAGATATGTAAACCTAATCTATTTGTTTCATTAAATATGATAATACGAATGGATATATGTCAACATGAAATCATAAAATCTGGTAAAATACATATGAATCGGATTAAAAGATTAAGGGTTGGGGTTTGTTTTGTTTCATTTAAAAGAGTACCAAAGTATGTATACGTGCAAGATTGTATGTGAAGGTTGTGCATGGAGTTTTGGCTGTGATTTGTGTGTTGTGTGTGTATAAAGTGTGTTGAGCATGAGGGTATAAAACATGGGGAGTAGGTCATTTTGAATCTGTATGAAGGTGTGGACATCGGACCTGTTTGTGTCGTGTAGATTGGAGTTGTTTTTTGTCATGTTAGCAGCTTTAGTTGACCTAAGCACAACATTAAACAAACCCTAATATCAGTATTGAATGGTCATTAATGTGGTGTTAAAAGATTAGAAACCCTAGGCGTATTATGTGGTTAACGAGGGACTTGGTTTGGCTATGATTTTATGTGAGGATTTTGTGATGTTTGTTGGCTCGTTAATCTTACTGAATTTTGGGTGATTTGATCTTTTAGGTTAAAGAGGGACTAATACATGTTAACATGATAATGAAAACATGTCATGAGAGTTTTAAAGGCTCGTGTGCGTTTATATAATTAAAATGTGTAATATGATGGCCTAATACGGATTTTTAAATGAGACAGTTTTGTATGCTTAATATGGTTGTACTAGAATGCGAGTTTCATAAATGTTTAATACTGGATTTTTGCATGTAAACTTGGTTTAATGTCATATATAAGTTTTCCAATTGGTTTGGAGTGAATTGGAGTTGTATTGGTCATGCTTTTGAATTTTATGGGATTATGTGTCAACCTGAGTTTTGGGAACTTAAAAATCAGTCAAAGTTTATGAATTTTAATTTTCAAACCACAAGGAACCAAAAGCTCTCCTTTTAAAAGAGTGATATCTAGATTATTTGTGACTTTCTGGAATTTTTGTGGATTTTTTTGAAGTTTCTCAATGGGTAAATGAAAGGAAAACTTTCTGTGTGTATCTGTAGTTAACTTTCTAAACACGTCTGGAAAGATGATTTTTAAAACCATACTTGTTCTTGGTAGTAAAATCTATAAAAAAATTTGTGAAGGTACTTAACTGATATGGGAATCACTGAGAATTATTTCAGAATTTTTGGAGTTCAATTTGCAGACCTTAAAAATCATAAGAATGTGATCCAGATTCACTAATATATCCTAATTAAGTGATATATGATTTAGAAGTATCTATAAACCCTAAGTTTGATTAATTATGAATGTGACCCTAAATTACTAATTATGGAAACTTGCTAAATATGGAAAGTTACTAATTCTAGAAAGTTACTTAATTCGGGAAACTCACTTAATTTGGAAAGTTACTAATTCGGGAAAGTTACTAATTCGGGAAAGTTACTAAATATGGAAAGTGACTAAATTTAGAAAGTTTCTAAAAATAGAAGGAAACCCTAATATGTTAATCTGCTCAACAACAAGTGATGAATCAGTAATAACTTATGAAATGGTTCTTAAATAATAAGACGATCATTAATTCGTGTAGATTCGCTGAAGAAGGAGTAACTTCCGATCCATGTGTTTTCTGATATGGTTTCATTTGCGGTTTGAGGTACAGATATGCTATCCCTTCTCAGTAGGGATTTCTCATGACTCTTCGATAATTGACTTTGATATGATCCTTGATATGATCCTTGATATGACACTTTGATATGATTCACTATGATATGATTCAGTTTGCTATCCATTCTGTTACGATGTTCATTATGATATCTCCTTGATATGAGATTCTGTTCAGTTGATATGCTTTGTTGATTATACTATGATTACTACGTTATGATTATGGATAGCCTTGCTTTGATTATCTGTTCTGTTGCCCGAGCTAACTAGCCATGGAGGTATCATGGTTATGTCATTGAGGCACCAATGGTATGACACTTTCTGTGGAGGTGTGATTGATCCACGGTGTTTCCTTTTGTTATGATTATATGATTATTTGCGCACATGGCCATTTTGTTATATATATGCATAGTCTCGTACTTGTATATGTATTTTATCTCAGGGAGCGTATGGATGCATCCTAGGTTTTGTGATCTGTTATGATATGGCTTTGTAGTGATTGGTTGGTGTGTGCCATACACCTCATTTCACTTTTGAGAGGTCGCTCCTCTATGGTTACTTATGATTTGACGGATATATGATATGATATGATTATGTGTCTAAGCATGTGGCATGCTTTCTGAGCTCGTTGGGCATTTCCTTATGATATTATGATTTGATTCCGTTTTGTTCTGGATGTCCTTATGATACTTATGACTCACTTCCGTTTTGCTTCTTATGATATGTGACATTTTGTTCAGTTGATCCTTGATCTCTTATTCTTTTGGCATATGATATACGTTTCAGCAGGAGCTTACGTTTCCTTTCCCTATACTTATATATGTTTTGATTATTCGTTTTGGTTATATCTGTTCACTGGGCTTTTTAAGCTCAGCCGCATTTCTTTTCCTGCGGTAGATTTTAGGTTGGAAGCTGGGTTTGAGTGAAGAGTGCATAGGAGCTCTTAGTGGACTACCCTGACGATAGACTCCCTTTTGCTTCTGGATTAGATTTGGATTTATTTTCAGTTAGATTAGTTTGGAATTGTATTTGGCTTTGGGACTCATTATGTTTAGATGTTAGTATTTCATTATTACCGTAGAATTCCTTTGTAACTATTATGTTTATAAGTCTTCCGCTTGCATTTGTATGTTATGATTGACACCATATTGTGGCATTTTGACCCTTTTCGGGTTGGGGTGTTACAATTATGGTATCAGAGCTCAGGCTTCGACTTGTAGTACATAAGTTATGGCCTGTGAAGACTTGGACCCTTAGGTTTGTACTATAGGAGCTTATGAAATGACCTTTGAAGGTTTTGCTTTAGGTTTTTCCCCGTAGGAACTTTAGTTATGACCGGTGAGGATTGGGTAGATTATATGATAATGCATTAGTTAGCCATCTTCTTCCGCATCACTCTGATTTATGCCTCTGATTTCAGTTAAGCCTTTGTAAGATTATTCGTTCCGGAGATTTAGAAAATTTATCAGGATACGCAACTTAAGTTTAGAATACTTTGAGAATTTTTTAGTAATGCCTTACAGGTTTCACTTTCTGAGGTTATCACATTATTTCGAACTTCGATATTTGATTCGTTTGAAAATCGTTTAGAATCCTTTTCGTTCATTCAGAGAATTCGTATATGTATGAATCCGATGTGTCCGACACATTCTGTGGTTTCTCTTGCTTTTGCTAAGCAATTAAAGTCCCCTATGCACTATTAGAATTTTTTATACCCAGTTCTATCTCTATGAGAAATCTTGTGATTATCTGTCATGAGTATCTGAATTGCCCGGTGCGTTTTGAAGATATTTGAAGATAAGTTTCGTTCTGCTAATCTGTTTCCTTTGGGAATGTTTGATTCGATATTTTCTGTATATGGATTCGTTGACTGAGCATCGAGATGCTAACAACGGTCATATTAGATTTGTCATCTTTGGCGATTTGAGAAACTCAAAATTCTGTACCATGTTTCCCAACCTAGTAAACAATTATGATCACCTTTGCTTTGAAACTTGTACGTTAATCCTTCGCGGATGTAAAGATACTTCGTTTGATGAAACTCGCCTTGAGAGTTATTCAGTTGTTTGAAATTTTGCAATGTGTTCTTGGTTTAACTATCAAGATTTTCATCTGAGTGTGAATTTGTTTTGATCTGGTTATGAGAATTTGTTTAGTCACGACTCGGGGTAGACTGTGATTGCAATAAAGGCATGTGTATATGATGCAAGTTTTATGACGCCTATCCAACGTGATAATAGTTGCATCATATAACTTGAACTTATTGGGATCATAGGAGATCTTGAGCAGTGCCTGAGAACAGTAAGTTGGTTGATTCAGAAACTCTATCCGTATAAGAGCAACCTTTTTTCTAATTCTGAAACTCCGTATCTTATGACATCAGTTGAATGGAAAGAATTGAAGGACCATATTTTAGAAAGTGGTTTTATCCGTCTGAGTGTGTATCCGTGGTGTACTCTAGTTTTATTCGTAAAGAAGAATGATTATAGTATGAGGTTGTGTATTGAGTTTTGGAAGCTGATTATTATTACGGTTAGAACCGTTATCCGTTACCTCGAATCGACGATTTGATTAATCAACTTCAGGGTGTGAAGTGTTTCCTCAGTGATTGAGTTTGGGATACCAATATTTTCAGTTACGTTTAAAGGAGCGAGATGTTCCAAGATTTACTTTCCGTATTTGTTATGATCTCTATGAGTGTTGTGATGCCAATTGTATTGGCTACTGCTCCGACTATTCCTATGGACTTGTTAAATCGTGTCTTTCATGAATACTTGGACAATTTTTCATAGTATGACATATTGGTATATTCAGAGACGAAAGAGAAACACGGGGATCATCTTCGTATTCTGTGTTGAAAGTTCTACGTCTGAAGAAGCTCTATGTAATGTTTCCGAAGAGAAAATTTTGGTTGGGATGAAGAATGAGAGGAGAATTTTGAGAAGCTGAAAAGAGATTTGTTTCTACTCAAGAAGGAGACTTAGATATGTCCTTATGCAACACGGGAAGATTGTTGGTTATGCATCAGTACAGCTAGAACCGTAGGAAGTGAACTATCCGACGCATGCCTTGGGAGTGATTTGTGACAGACATGAAGAAGCCCAGGAGCAAGATGGTGGAATATGATCTATGTTAGAAGACTGGAAGGAAGCGGTTTTGATTAAAGCACACAGTTCTATCTAATCTATTCATCTTAGTTGTACTATTATGTATAGAGACTTGCAGCGGAAATTTTGGTGGAATGGTATGAAGACGGTTGTGACTAAATTGGTGGCGAGGTGTTTAGCGTGTCAACAGGTTAAGATTCAACATCAGAGTACAAGTGGTTTTCCTTAGTTTTGGATGTTTCGTATGTGGAAGTGGGATAAAACTTTCAGGAACTTTGTGATGGGATTTCCGCGCACTTTTTAGAAGGACAACACTAATTGATTTGTAGTGGATCGTTTGACTAGGTCGGCTCACTTGGAAGATTGGCAAAGATTCCTTTCGGCAGAAGATTATTCAAGCTACATGGCGCACCTGCAGTGATCGTGTCCGAGATTCGCGTTTCTACTTCACATTCCTAGGAAGAGCTAATGAAGGCT
Organism: Artemisia tridentata subsp. tridentata; assembly: GCA_021014915.2. NCBI lineage: Eukaryota > Viridiplantae > Streptophyta > Magnoliopsida > Asterales > Asteraceae > Artemisia > Artemisia tridentata. The sequence continues at coordinate 322,543,356 of CP139506.1, read as the reverse complement.
TGAGGAACCAGACTCAAGTTTAGTAATGCTTTGCACCTCCAGACTGATGGATAAGCAGAACAACTATTCGAGCTTGGAAGATGTGTTGAGCAAGAAATTTGACAAATATTAGTTATGGTTGTGTTTGCTCATTAAGATAGATGACCTGCAAGTGACAGATTTTCCTTTCAGAGTTTTCTATGAACGGAGATGTGGGGCACCTTTTGGTTGAATTAAGTCAGAAAGTTACTTATTGAAGGACCAGAGTTGAATACAGTGACTAATGGAAATGGATCGGTTATCCTCGTGGAAGGAAAATTTTGAAACTTTAGACCGGGAATTTGTGTGTTCCGGATGATGTTTCCGTACAGAAGAGTTAGACTTTTTAGCATATAAGGAATATTTAGTTCGCGATACGTTGGACCTAAGATTCATTCTTATCCGTACGATTATCCTACCTATTCCGTTATGCATTCTGATACGTTTTGATATTCTGATATGTGCTTGGTTGATCGACGATACGAATATGTTACCCATCTCTTTAAGAAACTCTTGTTATTTTTAGTGATTCGACATGTGCCTCTCTGATTATTAGCAAGTTCCTTAGTTCATTCAGAATCTAGATAGAGTTGATGAAGTTTCATCGTTCAGCACTACCTCCGTATTTGCCTCATGTGTATATGTGTTTCATGTATCTTTTAGTGAGATTACAAATATCATCTGTCATGTATATGTTCCGTATTCGTTAGATCAAGATTTGTTATGATTTGTCTGTTATTGAAGAGCCTGAGGCAATTTTGGAGCGTCAGGATCGGGTCATGAGAAATAAAACTATTCCGTTTGTGAAGATGCTTTTGGAAGAACCTCTCCGAGCGTGAGGCTAGTTATTGTCATTTCTTTTCGTGATTTGGTACGTCTTCGTCCAACTTTTGCGACTTCAAATTTCGAGGACAAAAAATTTCTTTTAGAGAGGAAGAATTTTAATGACCTGAAATTCTAGATATCAGTTGAACATTTGAATACGTTTATAACCTAAAGTTGGACTATACATTGTGATTAAACTACAAATATGAATCCTAAACCTAAGCTATACTAAAATTCGGCACACCCTTATGAATATTACACATTCGTATAGTCCTATATGTCTTCTCTAAGCCTATTTAGAACCGAATATATTTGTACACAACTATATATCACACAATTTGAATTGAGAGGATAATATCGAAAATAAATGTGAAGATTTGAAGAATAGTTTATTCCCAAATCACTCCTCATAAATCACGACATTCTCACCCCATTCGTTTATCTATAACAACCTACCACATTCCTCACACACATTAAAAACCTAGAAACTAAAACACAAGTGGCGGCTTTCATTTGTTCTCTCAAGAAAATAAGAAGGTACGAAGGTGATCTTGAAGCCAGGTGGTGATCGGAATTTTGATGTTCCAAGTGTGGGTGTGATCGTGTGGTGATTTGGATTCGTAAGGTTTTGGTTCTTGTGTTCTTTGATTCGATCCTAAATCCGACCCCAAGAGGTATTCCAATCATGCTTGTGTTTTCTTGATTCAATTCATGTGATATGAATACATATAAGATATGTAAACATAATCTATTTGTTTCTTTAAATATGATAATACAAATGGATATATGTCAACATGAAATCATAAAATCTGGTAAAATACAAATGAATCGGATTACAAGATTAAGGGTTGGGGTTTGTTTTGTTTCATTTAAAAGAGTACCGAAGTGTGTATACAATCATGATTTTATGTGAAGGTTGTGCATGGAGTTTTGGCTATGATTTGTGTGTTGTGTGTGTGTAAAGTGTGTCGAGCTTGAGGGTTTAAAACATGGGGAGTAGGTCGTTTGAATCTGTATGAAGGTGTGGACATCGGACCTGTTTGTGTCGTGTAGATTGGAATTGTTTTGTGTCACGTTAGAAGCTTTAGTCGACCTAAGCACAACATTAAACAAACCCTAATATCAGTATTGAATGGTCATGAATGTGGTGTTAAAAGATTAGAAACCCTAGGCGTATTATGTGGTTAAGGAGGGACTTGGTTTGGCTATGATTTTATGTGAGGATTTTGTGATGTTTGTTGGCTCGTTAATCTTACTGAATTTAGGGTGATTTGATCTTTTGGGTTAAAGAGGGACTAATACATGTTAACATGATAATTAAAACATGTCTTGAGAATTTTAAACACTCGTGTGCGTTTATATAATTAAAATGTGTAATATGATGGCTTAATACGGTTTTTTAAATGAGACTGTTTTGTATGATTAATATGGTTGCACTAGAACGTGAGTTTCATAAATGTTTAATACTGGATTTTTGCATGTAAACTTAGTTTAATGTCGTATTTAAGTTTTCCAATTGGTTTGGAGTGAATTGAAGTTGTATTGGTCATGCTTTTGAATTTTATGGGATCATGTGTCAACCTGAGTTTTGGGAACTTAAAAATTAGTCGATGTTTATGAATTTTAGTTTTCAAACCACAATAAACCGAGATCTCTCCCTTTCCAGGAGTGATATTTAGGTTATATGTGACTTCTTGGAATTTTTATGGATTTTTCTGAAGTTTCTCAATGGGTAAATGAAAGGCAAACTTTCTGTGTGTATCTGTAGTTAACTTTCTGAACACGTCTGGAAAGATGATTTTTAAAACCGTACTTGTTCTTGGTAGTAAAATCTATAAAAAAAAATTGTGAAGGTACTTAACTGATATGGGAATCACGGAGAGTTATTTCAGAATTTTTGGAGTTCAATTTGCAGACCTTAAAAATCATAAGAATGTGATCCAGATTCACTAATATATCCTAATTAAGTGATATATGATTTACAAGTATCTATAAACCCTAAATTTGATTAATTATGAATGTGACCCTAACATACTAATTATGAAAACTTGCTAAATATGGAAAGTTGCTAATTTGGAAAAAAATACTTAATTCGGGAAACTCGCTTAATTCGAAAAGTTACTAATTCGGGAAAGTTACTAAATATGCAAAGTTACTAAATATGGAAAGTGACTAAATTTGGAAAGTTTTTAAAAATAGAAGGAAACCCTAATATGTTAATCTGCTCAACAACAAGTGATGAATCAGTAATATTTTATGAAATGGTTCTTAAATAATAAGATGATCATTAATTCGTGTAGATTCGCTGAAGAAGGAGTAACTTCCGATCCATGTGTTTTCTGATATGGTTTCATTTGCGGTTTGAGGTACAGAGATATTCTATCCCTTCTTAGTATGGATTTCTCATGATTCTTCGATCCTTGACTTTGATATGATCCGTTTTATATGATCCTTGATATGATCCTTTGATATGATTCACTATGATATGATTTAGTTTGCTATCTATTTTGTTATGATGTTCATTATGATATCTCCTTGATATGAGATTCTGTTCAGTTGATATGCTTTGTTGATTATACTATGATTACTATGCTATGATTATGGATAGCCTTGCTTTGATTATCTGTTCTGTTGCCCGAGCTAACTAGTCATGGAGGTACCATGGCCATGTCATTGAGGCACCAATGGCATGACACTTTCTGTGGAGGTGTGATTGATCCACGGCGTTCCCATTTGTTATGACTATATGATTATTTGCACACATGGCTATTTTGTTATATATATGCATAGTCTCGTACTTGTATATGTATTTTGTTTCAGGGAGCGTATGGATGCATCCTAGGTTTTGTGATCTGTTATGATATGGCCTTGTAGTAATTGGTTGGTGTGTGCCATACACCCCATTTCACTTTGAGAGGTCGCTCCTTTATGGTTACTTTTGATTTGACGGATATATGATATGATATGATTATGTGACTAAGCATGTGGCATGCTTTCTGAGCTCGTTAGGCATTTCCTTATGATATTATGTTTTGATTCCGTTTGGTTCTGGATGTCCTTATGATACTTAACTCACTTTCGTTTTGCTTCTTATGATATATGATATTTTGTTCAGTTGATCCTTGATCTCTTATTCGTTTGGCATATGATATACGTTTCAGCAGGAGCTTATATTATTCGTTTGGCATATGATATTCGTTTGGCATTTCTTTTCCTGCGACAGGTTTTAGGTTGGAAGCTAGGTTTGAGTGAAGAGTGTATAGGAGCTCTTAGTGGACTACCCTGACGATAGACCCACTTTTGCTTCTGGATTAGATTTGGATTTATTTTCAGTTAGATTAGTTTGGAATTGTATTTGGCTTTGGGACTCATTATGTTTAGATGTTAGTATTTCATTAGTACCTTAGAATACCTTTGTAACTATTATGTTTATAAGTCTTCCGCTTGCGTTTGTATGTTATGATTGACACCATAATGTGGCATTTTGACCCTTGTCGGGTTGGGGTGTTACAAACACTTACCATATCTCCTGATTGCACACATTCACTCTGTCTCATGGTCATCAAAGAAAGGCTCTTCTCTGATTTGCCATAGAGGAAATCCAAGGTTGGTGCTTGTTAATTTCTTACTTAGATTATTAGATTTGATTTGTGACATTGCATTAGGGTTTTTTTGGTAGGCTTCCAAAACAAGTTTGGGGATGAGCAATGAGTACACGGCCTACTTATATTAGACATAATGCCAGAAAAATGGATTAGACATCTGTTGGATATTACATCAAGAGAGAGAAAAATGCGTCTCGGTAAAAAGACGAGTATACCCTCCAAACGAAACGGATAACGGGATTTTAGGACATATAACGGGACGTTGAGCTGACCATTATGGGGCGAGGGACACAATCGGCCTCAAAAACTTGAGTTTTGGACTCACGGCGATGATTTTCCCAAGTTTGGGGTCCTGGCGATGCTTTCTGGAAACTTTAGGGACCAACGATGTATTTTTGTGTTTTTAAAAATTATAAACTATGCAATTTGGGTTATTCGAGTCAACTAAAAATCGAATCGAATTCAAATTCGGTTTTCGGTCTTACCCTAAAAAAACTAACCAAACTGAATAAACCAAACAACCTAATACCGAACCGATAAACACCCAATCTGAATAAACCCAATCAGAGTTTTGTCGGTGAAATGGATTGTTATGTCGGTATTTTAGATAATCATTTCAATTTTGTCATTTCAAAAGGACGTAGAAAAAAGTCAAAAATTAAAAATTTGTAAAAAGGATGAAAAACAGGAGAGGGGAAAAGGGTTTGTGGTTGGGCCTGCGTCTGCTGGGCTTAGAAATATAATATATTCTACTTTCTTTGTTTAGGTGGGTGGCTTTACTTTTGCTGATAGTTTTAGTCCATTAATTTAACCAATATGCCTTGAAGTTGGAAAATTACCCAAGTTTTACTACGCTGTTCTAGCATCTCCAACGTATGCATATAAAACGAGGAAGGCCTCGAGCCGCCGCGTTGCGGCGGGGTGGCGAATATTTGTACTAATGTGTGCGTTGTATCTTCAAAAGAAGAGTGTATCATTGTAATAAATTGATTCAAGAACATAACCATGCAAGCGTGCTGCGTTTTCATTCTAGTATCATTGCGTAATGCGTTGCAAATGTCTCATGTTATATTTTTCTAGTACTTGTATATTTTTTAAATGATTTGTAAGTGTCTTGTTTTCGTTGTATCTTCGAAAAAGGAATGTATCGTTGTAATAAATTGATTCAAGAATATGACCATGCAAGCGTGCTGCGTTTTCATTCTAGTATCATTGCGTAATGCGTTGCAAATCTGTCATGTTATATTTTTCTAGTACTTGTATCTATTTGGTTTTACTTACATGGTTCGTATAAGCAGGATTGCAATCATTTTGGTTGTGACGTTATATGCGTCCGTATGAGCGTCCTTGCAGTTTCAAGAGAAACAACTAACGATAATTCGGTTTTTGTTGTGTGTGTCAGGTTTAATATTTGTAATCTATTTAAAAGCCACACTTGATAAGCAGCAATCATTTTTTTTGGTGGACGATGCTCTGAATCCATGCGTTACCGTTAACGGTTGAAAGCAAATCTACTTAATTTACAAAAGCAAGAGGTTGTACAGTCCTAATACATAAGCGGTCGTGATAACGATACTTTAACAACAATACTGATAACCTAGAATGTTACTAAATCCTACGATGTCGGTAAAATTGTTGTATATACAAATAACTTAATTCAGAAGCACACGCATCGTTCTTATTGTTGCTGCTTTGTTCTTTTAGCGCTCGAACCTGCTTCTTTTTTTACATCAGCCTTTAACAGTTGTCTTCTGGCTGAGGCTTTTGGTTCTTCATCTTTCGTAACAGGTTGGTGCAAGGTATGTGAGGAGAATCGATACACTATAAGGTTGTTAGACCTTTGTTACTTTTTGTATATGATATATTGAGTTAATATGATTAAGTATGCGGAATCTACTTAACCACACTTAGAAGGTTATTTGGTTTATGGAAATGGAAAGTAATGTTTTAGTAATGAACAATGAACACACGATGTTAACACCAAATGATTCAATATTATTCAAGATAATACGAGTGATCTTCACTATCACTAGGGTTACAAAACCTTGAATCTTAATGTTTATATGACTTGAGATATTGTTCTAGCTAGTTGTTTTAAGCATATGAATTAAGCACTTAATTAGTCACACATATATCTAGTCTAAGAACTTTCTTTTATAGTCCAAGAAAGATCTTTACACTATTGTTAAGTCTTGTCGAACACATGCTAGCTTATCTTATGTGTGTCAGTAACATAGATACAACATGTATCTATGTACACAACTTGTTACTGAACACTTTGCCCAAAGATATTATCTACCGTATATACTTGACTTTAGTACACAAATATCTTTTCAATACTTATCCAACTAGCAGTAGTATACGTGACACTTATCCACTCAGCAGTATCGACCAGCATTATCTTCTTTGAACTACCAGTACTAACTTCAGTTAGTACTGTTAGTTATAACTTGAACAGTCCTTAGATATACACTAGCAGTTAGAACTGTTAGAGTATTCTTCTCAGCAGTACTAACCTTCAACACTTGTAATTCTTAATACTTAATCTTCAGAACATTTAATTCCCAACAATCCTCTCCTAAACATGTGGATTCCCTAATCAACATGTTTCGTCTGAATTAAATCATGATTGTGAGGATCTTTCAAACACTTCAAAGTCAGATTTTTGATTTGAAATTTCTTCTGTTCTGTGAGATTGAATATCTTTCTCAGTAGCTCATCTGCCATTTACTTTGACTTTAACAATATCAAAAACCAATCTTCAGGCTTCATTCAATACCTAAAAGATGGTGCAATTTCCTTGGATGGAGGAATTATAAGAGACAATGATGCTTTGTATCTTGGATGCTTGTTTCAACAAGTGAAATCATCTATCAGCATGCCTTTGCAAGTGATGAACAAACGTAGTGAACTGAAATTGACCTAGATAGAACTTTCTCCTTTGGAATGCTTCATCCCTTCTGAATATATATAATACTCTAGAATCAGCTATGTTCTTGTCATTTTCAACCTCCATGTCATCATCTTGTATGCTCTTGTCTTTTTCTTCCTTACATTTGGTTAATCTTCATTGGGCTTTATTTCCTTTCCTGAGATATTTCCTCCCCTGAGATGCAAATAACATTTTATCCTCCCCTGTTTGGAAGATCTCTCATCATCATCTCAGCATCATCTGATCTATCAGTTAGAACATCATTTCCTCCCTTGAGAACATGTTTTCAGACAATGTTTTACATGTAACCATCAATTCCTTAAGAGTTTATATGCTGCCCTCATCACTTCTAGGTGTGTTAACTCCTATCAGAGGTGATTCATGGGGTATTGACTCATTATCCATCAATGGATGGTTTGACTGAGTCCCTTTGAAAATCCTTTTTAAGAAACTTTTGACTTAGCAGTATGTTCATGATTTTATTATAGAAAAATCATATTGCTTTCAACCATTTTGAAGGGATTAAGTGTGTAACAGACACTAAATCAAGAATTCGGTTTAAAGCAACCTCTGGTTGTGTGAGAACCAATGCTTTTCAGTTATAAATAACTGCCTGTGTAAAGATAAACCTATTCAAAAGGCTTTCTTGACAGGGTTTCCAGCTCATAGCAATTGTTGCCTCTAACACAAGTGTTAGATTCACTTTTACTAGCTGTTCTTTTTATCAGATGTCCTTAGACTTGCTCATTATACTTAAAAGTATAAAATGATAGAAAGTGAGTTGAGTCAGTTACTATCTGACCAACTAAATCATCAAATCAATGTGAAATATGGTAACTAGGTTTCAAGAAAGTAGTTTTAAAGAAGTAATTAACTTAGGTGTTAATCTTTTTTAAGAATTCCCAAACTCAGTCCATCATAAACCTATTATGTCAGCAACTGATATCATCATTCTGCTACTTCCATTTTACTTGAAATTTCCTTTTGTTCAATGTGCATACCTGAATATGTTAGTCCAAAACCAAGAAACAAAATGCAAAGCATATGTCTTATAGCAGTATCATAGATATGACTAACAAATATGAACTTAACAAACAAAATTTGTACTAACAGTACAAACTGTTCAATTAATAGTACCAATTGACATAGTTATCAGTACAAACGTAAGGTACATACAAAAACCACACAGACTAAAAATTTTAAGGATTAAGCATGCCAATACTTGCTACCAAGTATTGAAACCTTACAACATCAAAAGCTTTAGTGAGAAGATCTGAAAAGTTATGATCAAAATCAATTTTAAGAACTTGAGTTAACTTCTTCTCATTACAGTCTCTAATAAAATGACGTCTAATTTCAAGGTGTTTTGTTTTAGAATATTGTACTGGATTTTTAATAATGCAAATTGTACTACTATTATCAATATGAATGACAGTGTTTAAGAAATTGTACCCATAGTCAAGAAGTTGGTTTTGAAGCCATAGAACTTGACCACAGCAACTTGCAGCAGCTACATATTCAGCTTCAGTTGTTGAAGTAGCCACAATTGTTTGCTTCTTACACTGCCATGAGATAAGTCTACACCCAAGGAATTGACATCCTCCAGTTGTTGACTTTCTGTCCAAGCTAGCACCAGCATAATCACTATCTGAGAATGCTACCAAGTCAAAAGGTGACTCCCTTGAATACCATAGACCCAACCTAGGTTGACCCTTGAGATATCTAAAAATCCTCTTGACTGCTGTTAAATGAGAAACCTTTGGAGTTACTTGAAATCTTGCACAAGCACAAACAGAGAACATGATGTCAGGTCTTGATGATGTGAGATACATCAAAGAACCTATCATGGATCTGTAAGTGTGTACATCTACATTGTCTCCATCTAAATCTTTAAGAAGTGGCTTCTCAGAGTCCATTGGTGTGCTTGTTACTTTTGAATCAGCAAAGTTGAACTTCCTAAGTATTTCAGCAACATATTTATCTTGACTAATAAATATGCCTTTACAAGATTGCCTAACTTGCAGACCCAAAAAGAATGTAAGTTCCCCCATGGAATTCATCTGAAACTTATCATGCATAAGCTTCTCAAACTCCAAACACATCTCTTTCCTTGTAGACCTAAAGATAATGTCATCCACATACACCTGCACTAACAGAAGATCTTTCTTGTGTTGTTTGATGAATAGTGTATGATCAATCTTCCCTCTTTGAAATCCATTCTCTATTAAGTAGGAAGCTAGTGTTTCATACCAAGCTCTTGGTGCCTGATGAAGGCCATATACAGCTTTAACTACTCTGTACACTTTGTCTGGATGTTCTAGATCAATGAAACCAGGAGGTTGTGAAACATATACCTTCTCATCAATAGTTCCATATAAAAATACACTCTTGACATCCATTTGATATACTGTGAAGCCCATAAAAAAAGCATAAGCTAAAAATAACCTAATTGCCTCAATCCTTTCTACTGGAGCAAAAACCTCTTCATAGTCTATCCATTCTTGTTGTGTGTACCCTTGGGCTACTAATCTAGCCTTATTCCTAATCACTATGCCCCTTTCATCCCTTTTATTCTTGAAAACCCATCTAGTGCCAATTACCTTTTCATCCTTAGGTAAATCAACTAGCACCCAAACCTTCTGAATCTTAAACTGAAGTAGCTCCTCTTGCATAGCTTCCACCCAGATTGAATCATCTAGGGCTTTAAGAATGTTCTTTGGTTCTGCCTGAGAGAGAAAACATACAAACAAGCAAGAGTTTGAAAACTCATGCTACTTTGAAGCATAAAGGGCATCAAGAAGCCCTTGTTGGTCTGAAGACATCAGTTGTTGTCTTGTCTTCACACCTGATTGTACATCTCCAATCACATTTTCTAGGGAGTGGACTTTGTGAATCCTGGTGTGTGGGGTTGAAGGAACTTGATAGTTAGGTGAGATATTGCTCAAATCCACCTCTTTATCTGAGAAATCTGCTTCATTTGAGTCTGAAGGGCCAGTAGTAGAATCATTTGGCCTAGCAGCAGAAAAATTAAGCCTAGCAGTAGAATGCTCTGTCTCAGCAATAGAAACTTCTTTTGTACTGCTAACTTGACTGTCTTGTTTCTCAGTTCCATCTTCCTTGATTTCATCATCAACACCTTCTTTTGTTTTACCAGAAGAAGATTCATCATTGGTTGAAGTTGAAGCCACACTTGTGCTTGTCCATATTGGCATGCATACATGATCTTGATCTGTCTCCTTGTTTAACCTTGCCTCATTTTTTGTGTCATGATGAAGCGAAAAGTGTACCGCTTTTAGGGGGTCATTTAAGCCCTAAATCGTATTTATTTGATCAAATATTGCCCTAAATCGTTCCTTTTGTCATTTTAGGTACTTTGGAGAAGAGATCTGGAAAAGGAAGCATTTTGGACGTTTTTGGAGCATAAAAGTGAAGAAAACGACAAAGTCTCCAAAGCTGCTGGAAAAGTACACTTGACGGCGTCAAATATTGCTCTTGACGGCGTCACGTCTTGGCAAAAAAGGTGGATATGAAAAATACACATGATAAGCCAGGGAGTTTTACAAAGGAAGTCTGACGGCGTCACCCTTTGAAGTGATCAAGGTCGTCACGGTTTAAGCTAAAGAGAGACGGCGTCAAGCTTTATTCTGACGGTGTCAAGCCTTGATAAGCCAGGGAGGATTTTGGAGGACTAAAGAGGGACGGCGTCAGGAAGACCATCCGGGAACCCTAGACACGGCGAGGTGACGGCGTCAAGATCTATAACGTGACGCCGTCAGCCACTAAGTTCTATATATAGTTTTGCAATTTTTTGTCATTGGTGTGCAACTTTGTGAGGAGAAACCCTAAGACGAATTTCTGCCATTTTTAAGGGTTTTCATACCCTTGGATCTCCCATGTTTAATTGAAGATAAGTAATCACTTAATCAATCAATATGTCTATGTGTTGTTTGATTATATCTTTTTCTTGTCTTTTAATTAACATGCTAGGCTAAATTTATCTTGTGTTTGCTTAGATCTAATGAAACCTAACTATTGATTATCGGTTATTAGTGTGTTATTAATTGTATTGGATGATTGTTTATCGATGTTAGGCTTAAGAAAACTGGCTAACTTCCTATACGGTAACTTGCTTGAACATCTTAAGAAACATGAACCAACGCGTACTAAGGTTTTTATGGTTGTATTTAATGCATGAGCGAATTCTAGTGATCCCATGTTAGGAGCTTCTTATCCGGCTCGACATAGGAGTGAAGTAGGAGCTTGTAGAGTTGGGGAAGTACGTACGCCACCCCACGATTGGTATTAATGAATACACCCGTCATCCACGCAATTAATATACACTAATCAACCGGTAAAAGATAGTTAGGGAGTAAGGAAATCTTAGTAAACACATTTCTCCCCATATAAGTTACACAACCTTTTCATTTTCAGTTATTTTACTTTATTTGCATTTGTAGTTATTTGGGTTAGTTGACTAGCAACTAATTCCGCCCACTCCTTCAAACCCGAGATTTTACTTGCTTTCATAAAAATTATAAAAATACAAAAAAGAATCTTCCCTCACCCTTAGACCTATTAGAGTAGTTTTTCAATCCTAACGACACTATTCCCCTAGAGAACGATCAATCCCCCGGTACTTGCCACTACACTATACTACATCGGTCAGGTACACTGCCTGGTGGGGATTGCAAGCCTCTTGAGATCCCTCGAGAGGTAAAACCTGTTGTAAGGTCGCAAAACCACGCATCAAGTTTTTGGCGCCGCTGCCGGGGAATAGTTCTACTCACTAGATTCCTTTCTAGTGAGATTTTTATTTTATTTTTCTAGGTTTTCTTTAGTCTATCTTTTTTCTTCGTTTCTTTGTTCGTAACCATTACCATCCGACATCATGGAAGGTGGTAATATCCTTGATCCCAACAACCCACCACCACAACAACACCCACCTCCTAGAGCCCGTACCTTAGGAGACTACTCCCGTCCTAGCCACCATGGCTATCGAAACACCATTGAGCTCACTCAAGGAGCCAATGTCACTCCCTTGCGATCCGACACCATCCGGTTGGTGCAAAGCGGATGCGCATTCCATGGACTTCGTTCCGAAGATCCTAATCAACATCTCAAGGACTTTCTCAAAATCGTTGATTCCATAGACTTTGATGTTGCTACTCGAGAGACGACCCGACTGCGTCTCTTTCAATTCTCTCTGCGAGACCAAGCTAGTCAATGGCTAGAGCGTCTACCTGCAGGATCCATCACCTCTTGGGATGATCTCACCACTCGTTTCCTTGCTCAGTTTTTCCCACCAGGAAGAACTACCAAGCTAAGGAATGATATCTTGATGTTCCAACAACGTCAAGGCGAAACCCTCTACGAGGCATGGACTCGATTCAAGGACTTACTCCAAAAAGTCCCTCACCATGGCATAGAACTTTGGCTCCAAGTCCAAATCTTTTATGACCATATCAATCTCTCCACGAGGCAAACCATTGACCAATCGGCTGGTGGTAAGCTGCGTGATCTAAGTGCGGAACAATCATGGGCTCTCCTTGAAGATCTTGCTCTTTATGATAACGAAAGTTGGAGTGATCCCCATGAGTTGAATAAAACGGTCAAGGCAATATCTTTGCCTTCGAACAATTCAAGCACTTCCGACCGTAGGATCATAGAACTTGAAGACCAAGTCAAGTTTCTTATGAAATCCTACGAGGCTCCTAAACCTTCAAGCCAAGTGAACAAAATCACTTCTTCATGTGAATTATGTAGTGGTCCCCACGACACTCGTGATTGCATGGAACTCCCCGAACAAGCTTTTGCGGACTACGCATCCTCGCGTACCGACGGAGCGGGAGATAAGTGGTACACTTTCAAAACCGAGCCAAACCCCTACGGTGATTCATACAACCCCTCATGGAAAAATCACCCAAACCTTAGGTGGAAACAAAACCAAAACGCACAACAAACCAATTCTTCCAACCCACCTAATCGTTTCCAATCAAGCGGTTCCTACTCGAACCGTACTTTCAACAACAATCCTTCCAGCAATGGTAGTACCAATAACTTTGAAGGATTGATGTCCCAATTTATGGCATCTCAAGAAGCTCGTTTGGCCAAGTTTGAAGCCGATTTCAAACAAAAACAAAGCGAGATGACCAATAAGATTGACACTTTGTTGAAAGCCCTTAATGACCGAGAAATGGGAGCACTCCCTAGCAACACAGTCAAGAACCCGAAACTAAACGTCAACGCCATCTCGTCAGTTTCGTCTCCTAGTTCTTGTCCACAATATTATTCGGTCAATTCCATGAGCACGTGTTTCAAACAAACCCAAGTCGTTCAAAATGACAAAGAAGTTATGATATCTGAATTGGTCAACAACATAGTTGAAACACCTCCCACTCAAATCCTTGACAATGAATTCAAGGAGCTCCACCTTGAAAGTCCGGTTATTGATGTGTTGGAAGAGAAGAAGCTCAAGTTAGGCGAAAAAGGAACCGCCTTCGTTCAAAACAAGCTACCTAAGAAGTTAGATGATCCGGGCTTATTTGTTCTACCTTGCAAGATCGGTAATTCGGAGGCTTATGACACATTAGCCGATCTTGGATCAAGCCTTAACCTACTTCCGTTACCTCTCTACACCTCTCTAAAACTAGGAAAACTTGAAGAAACCGAGGTGATAATAGGCTTAGCGGATGGGAGTGTTGCTTACCCGATTGGAGTAGTCAAAGACGTGTTAGTACACATTGGAAAACTAACCATTTTAGCCGATTTCCACGTCCTTGATATGGTTAGCGATCCTACATGCCCCTTGTTGATAGGTAGAGGATTTTTGGCGACCGCTAGTGCTATGATTGATTGTAAGGAATCTAAGATAGCGGTAGGAGAAGGAGATACTTGGTCAGTCTATGATGTGAAGAAACATGCCTATGATACTAGTGAGGAACCAACACCCCATTGGTTAGAATTAAATAGGAGACCATCTAGATATGGACCTTGGATCGATAGAGACTTCATAGGACCCCAACGCCCATTTTACCTAGAAGAGGACTTTGTGAACCGAACACATGCGGTAGAACAACTCTTGGCTAGGGACACCGAATTGGATCCATTTGAAGACCCTCTAGTTTTTAGGAAGATGATTGATTTCCTAGGTGTTTTGCCAATTAACCTAGGGATGAATAAGTGGACTTGTGAGGACGATGATCATAAGTGGGATTGGGACAAACCACCCAAAGATGGAGATGGGTCATGGCATATTAAGATGACATTGTATGACCCGGATGGAGAGAAGTTTGAAAAGATATATTGTACTAAGCGGACCAATAGGAAACTTCAATCCAAGCTTAACCCTAAAGACGTCCTCGATGACGAACTCACTTACATAGGGTAGAAGGACTTTGAGTCTAGCTACAAGACTCGTTAATAAAGAAAAGCGCTTCTTGGGAGGCAACCCAAGCTTTATTTGCTTTATGTATTTATTTATTTGTTTGTTTGATTTTATTTGTTTCCGTATGTATGTTTAATTTTTATTATTATTGATTCATGTTCAAAACTAAATTGTGAAAATGCTTTATCTTGTTTTTAACTTCGTCTTAACTACATATATAGGTATTTTGCAAAAGATAAGTGTAAGGGAAATCCAAATCAGTTTATTAGAACAAATGAACATGAATCGTAATAATAATAAATTAACATACATATTCGTATTTGTTTGAGTCAAATGCTTGTATCGAGTCATAAAGATGTTTTGCAGGATTTCCAGGAAGTAAGGTAAAGGTTTTTCCAGAAATTTTCCGAAAACTTAACATGAGAATTCTGTCAGATCATTTCTGACGGCGTCAGGCTTTACAACCTGACGGCGTCAGGTTTTAATTTTCTGAAAATTTTGAAAGTTTTGTTTTCATAAAAAGTTTTTATTAAATCTCTAACTTATAAACTCCAGGAATCTGCAAAATAATCATTCCACAAGCATTATATCCTTATATAGAATTTATCCCGCCGATGTTATGCAGGTTTTCGTGTTTGTTTTCTCAGGTTTAACAGGTTATTTTGGACAAGGAGATGTATGTGGAATCAAGCTTTTGGCGATGCTTTAGTCTTGAAGCTTCTACATTCTCTTGGAAGAAGATCTAACCATGTTACCTCTTTATCCACCAAACGAATCAGGGGAGTATTTGATTTCATTCTTTTACCTTATTTACTTTTACATCTTGTTATTTGAACATTGGGGACAATGTCCATCTTAAGTGTAAGGGGGGGGGGAGTAAAGTACGATACTTTAGAGAATGCTATTACGCTTGATTTTTCGTTTGTTTGATGGTAGATGTGTAATAAAACTGAGAGAAATACCTGTTAGGGCAATTTTAGTGCCAAATTTAAATTTTTTTACAACATATAGGAGTGAAACTTTGATCTTAATGAGCGTCTCACGGATAGGAGTTATATGACTAGCACAAAACCGTACCACTAAAAAAAATTTCCACCCTCAAATATGTGAGGTTCGCCCCTAGAATTGGTAGGAAAAGCATTTATGCTATGATGTGTGTACCGGTAGCACTTAGATTCTAGAACTTGCGTTAGGACCATTCCGAGGCCACAAGTGAGACTACATTCGTGTAGTTAGATCTACTACATGATAAGAGGCATTAGGATTAACCCATTGTTTTACACCTGTGTTTTTATTATAATTACGTTGGCTACATTGGTCAAGTAATTCTCCCACACCCTTTGCGTTGTACTCATTTTTAGTACACGATACCCCTAGTACACCCCTCAGAGCCTATCTTTTCGTTTCGACCTTTAAGCATTTGATGCGTGCGATGTGTCGTTGCGGTTTAGCAGTTTTAATGCCTAATCAAGTTTTAAATTTATATTTAGCCGACTTATCAATAACACACACACTTAACGAGCAGTGTACCCGGTCAGTATGAATATAATGGTAAGTAGAGTGTCGATCACTAAGAGTGGAACGTATTATCTAGTTATTCTAATCAGTATTTTAATATATTAAGTTAGCTATACAATCTAATCTAACGCAAGGGGGGTTCAGCCTGAGAGACTGGCACGATTTTGTTGCAATTAAATAATAAACTAAACCAATAGGCACGAATCAGCAAGTAGCACACACGTACACAGATAAATACTCAAGACAATAAGAGGGCTGTCCTTATGATAAGTAGTTTGTCACTTGTTTTATTGCTAGTGTTATACGAAGTGTATAGTTCGATGCAACGCACCGAGATTAAGTCCTTTCTCGTTGGTTCTAATCTTATCGGCGAGTAAACCCTTAATGATTACTTATGACTATCCCGTTTATCTCTCTCCTACTTTTCTATAGACCATAGAATACATAGGCATCTAATAAACAGGCGAGGGCAGAGGCATGGCGACCCGATCAACGCTCAGCTAGCCACAGAGGTTATCAATGCACTAATAAAAGTCACCAATGACACAAACATATAAACTTTAATTGATGAGAAAGCAGTTTTAAGGGAGTGCAACCTTTCCGTTGTCACATTACACAAGCCACCAATCTTGATGAATTAAAGTTTACTAACACAATAAAACAAAACTACTTAATGAATTAAACATATGCAGCACCTTCTTACAGCTCTTGTATCTTTGATTTGGGTGTGTCTTGTGCTGCTACCTTGACTGAATTCGTCCTAGGTTTCTGGTCTTCGGTCTTCGGTTATAATATATGGCGTACGAAATTCGTCTGGTCTTGGGGTATTTATAGTTTCTGTCTGAGGGTGAGATGCGGCGCATCTTGTAAGTAGATGCGGCGCATGTACTTAACTTCGCGTGGGGTCCAAGATTATAATATTCAGGAATATTCGTACACCGCCAGAAGATGCGGCGTATCTTCATCTTTGGATGCGGCGCATGTCCTCTTGTATCTTGGATCGTATCTGGTGAAATATTGATAGTGATGCGGCGCATGTAATGAGTGAGATGCGGCGCATCTGGAGCAGATTTGACTTGATCTTGTCCATTTCAGTAGACTCTTCACTTTATGCATGTTTTGCTCCATAATTAGTCCAAAATCGCCAAGTTTCACCAAATGCTTGTTTTCAACTGAGAATTACAAAAATAAACGATTAAGTATCAATCCTCATACATAATATAGTAAAACAAGTCAAATTAATAGGATAAATGATAGTAATAAAATGTACTTATTTGAGTTCATCAGCATTTTACTTAAAGGAAGAATTTGTTTACACCCCACTTAAATGTACACCCAAATCGCCTTAGCCTACCTTGTATGCACTCATCTTTAGTGCATTATTGTGACAACATTTGTTTAAACCCCAAGTTAATTATCTAATTGATTACATGGTTGCTAAGTCGAGTCATATCCTTGTACATATTGTTTTGGGACGATTGGGACTCATGGGTAAAGTACTAGTGTAAGGGAGTAATGGGGAAGAACAACATTATTACCCCCATATGTGCTAAATATTTTTAAAAAAATTAC
This sequence comes from Artemisia tridentata subsp. tridentata, assembly GCA_021014915.2. NCBI lineage: Eukaryota > Viridiplantae > Streptophyta > Magnoliopsida > Asterales > Asteraceae > Artemisia > Artemisia tridentata. Next base: position 322,525,502 of record CP139506.1, on the reverse strand, counting down.
TCCAAGTGTTTCGATTATCTTAATTCGAGTCATTAGAATAGTTATTTGTAAAGTTATGTAAAAGTTCAAGTGTAAGGGGATGCAACGCCCCTATGATGTATTATTTTGGATGGTAGGGCAAGAGTGTATGATTAAAAAAAAAAAAAAAAAAATCAAGTAAAATACAAAAAAATGAGAAAAAGAAAAGTAGAAAAAAACATACGGACTACCATCCCGTTTCATTTTATGTTTTTGTTATTTTGTTTTTAGCTTAAGTCGAGTCTAGTCTTGGCTTAGCAACGCCATATTGTACATGTAATTAATCAAGATCTTTAACTCGCCACCAGTAAAATATCCCTTATCCAACAAATCCGTGTTTATCATATCCCTACACCTAACGTTATAAACCGTTTAAAAGCCCTCTTTGATAGTTTATCTTAGGTGCTTACGCCTAGTGGAGAAGGTTTTTGATCCTTTCTCAAGCCTATGGTAATCTATTTGCTATGACAGGTAGTGAGAGATATTATCCGTTTTTATTTATGAGATTTATTTTGATGACACCTGAGAGATGTGAGTATCTAAACACTACTTGTGAGGTGCTAGTTTGTAATCTCCGTGCTTATTATGATTAAAGTGGAACAACTATTTATTGTAATTACTTTTATATTAGCATTAAATGACCCCTAACTTGTATTTTGATTAGAATAAAAGCGCATTTGCATGAGGACAAGCAAATCTCAAGTGTAAGGGTATTTGATGAAGCGAAAAGTGTACCGCTTTTAGGGGGTCATTTAAGCCCTAAATCGTATTTATTTGATCAAATATTGCCCTAAATCGTTCCTTTTGTCATTTTAGGTACTTTGGAGAAGAAATCTGGAAAAGGAAGCATTTTGGACGTTTTTGGAGCATAAAAGTGAAGAAAACGACAAAGTCTCCAAAGCTGCTGGAAAAGTACACTTGACGGCGTCAAATATTGCTCTTGACGGCGTCACATCTTGGCAAAAAAGGTGGATATGAAAAATACACATGATAAGCCAGGGAGTTTTACAAAGGAAGTCTGACGGCGTCACCCTTTGAAGTGATCAAGGTCGTCACGGTTTAAGCTAAAGAGAGACGGCGTCAAGCTTTATTCTGACGGCGTCAAGCCTTGATAAGCCAGGGAGGATTTTGGAGGACTAAAGAGGGACGGCGTCAGGAAGACCATCCGGGAACCCTAGACACGGCGAGGTGACGGCGTCAAGATCTATAACGTGACGCCGTCAGCCACTAAGTTCTATATATAGTTTTGCAATTTTTTGTCATTGGTGTGCAACTTTGTGAGGAGAAACCCTAAGACGAATTTATGCCATTTTTAAGGGTTTTCATACCCTTGGATCTCCCATGTTTAATTGAAGATAAGTAATCACTTAATCAATCAATATGTCTATGTGTTGTTTGATTATATCTTGTTCTTGTCTATTAATTAACATGCTAGGCTAGATTTATCTTGTGTTTGCTTAGATATAATGAAACCTAACTATTGATTATCGGTTATTAGTGTGTTATTAATTGTATTGGATGATTGTTTATCGATGTTAGGCTTAAGAAAACTGGCTAACTTCCTATACGGTAACTTGCTTGAACGTCTTAAGAAACATGAACCAACGCGTACTAAGGTTTTTATAGTTGCATTTAATGCATGAGCGAATTCTAGTGATCCCATGTTAGGAGCTTCTTAGCCGGCTCGACATAGGAGTGAAGTAGGAGCTTGTAGAGTTGGGGAAGTACGTACGCCACCCCACGATTGGTATTAAGGAATACACCCGTCATTCACGCAATTAATATACACTAATCAACCGGTAAAAGATAGTTAGGGAGTAAGGAAATCTAAGTAAACACATTTCTCCCCATATAAGTTACACAACCTTTTCATTTTCAGTTATTTTATTTTATTTGCATTTGTAGTTATTTGGGTTAGTTGACTAGCAACTAATTTCGCCCACTCTTTCAAACCCGAGATTTTACTTGCTTTCATAAAATTTATAAAAATACAAAAAAGAATCTTCCCTCACCCTTAGACCTATTAGAGTAGTTTTTCAATCCTAACGACACTATTCCCCTAGAGAACGATCAATCCCCCGGTACTTGCCACTTCACTATACTACATCGGTCAGGTACACTGCCTGGTGGGGATTGCAAGCCTCTTGAGATCGCTAGAGAGGTAAAACCTGTTGTAAGGTCGCAAAACCACGCATCAAGTTTTTGGCGCCGCTGCCGGGGAATAGTTATTGTTTAGGTTGAATTTTTATTTTATTAGGTCTACCCAATAGATTCCTTTCTAGTGAGATTTTTATTTTATTTTTCTAGGATTTCTTTAGTCTATCTTTTTTCTTCGTTTCTTTGTTCGTAACCATTACCATCCGACATCATGGAAGGTGGTAATATCCTCGATCCCAACAACCTACCACCAAAACAACACCCACCTCCTAGAGCCCGTACCTTAGGAGACTACTCCCGTCCTAGCCACCATGGCTATCGAAACAGCATTGAGCTCACTCAAGGAGCCAATGTCACTCCCTTGCGATCCGACACCATCCGGTTGGTGCAAAGCGGATGCGCATTCCATGGACTTCATTCCGAAGATCCTAACCAACATCTCAAGGACTTTCTCAAAATTGTTGATTCCATAGACCTTGATGTTGCTACTCGAGAGACGACCCGACTGCGTCTCTTTCAATTCTCTCTGCGGGACCAAGCTAGTCAATGGCTAGAGCGTCTACCCGCAGGATCCATCACCTCTTGGGATGATCTCACCACTCGTTTCCTTGCTCAGTTTTTCCTACCAGGAAGAACTACCAAGCTAAGGAATGATATCTTGATGTTCCAACAACGTCAAGGCGAAACCCTCTACGAGGCATGGACTCGATTCAAGGACTTACTCCAAAAAGTCCCTCACCATGGCATAGAACTTTGGCTCCAAGTCCAAATCTTTTATGACCATATCAATCTCTCCACGAGGCAAACCATTGACCAATCGGCCGGTGGTAAGCTGCGTGATCTAAGTGCGGAACAATCATGGGCTCTCCTTGAAGATCTTGCTCTTTATGACAACGAAAGTTGGAGTGATCCCCATGATTTGAATAAAACGGTCAAGGCAATATCTTTGCCTTCGAACAATTCAAGCACTTCCGACCGTTGGATCATAGAACTTGAAGACCAAGTCAAGTTTCTTATGAAATCCTACGAGGCTCCTAAACCTTCAAGCCAAGTGAACAAAATCACTTCTTCATGTGAATTATGTAGTGGTCCCCACGACACTCGTGATTGCATGGAACTCCCCGAACAAGCTTTTGCGGACTACGCATCCTCACGTACCGACGGAGCGGGAGACAAGTGGTACACTTCCAAACCTGAGCCAAACCCCTACGGTGATTCATACAACCCCTCATGGAAAAATCACCCAAACCTTAGGTGGAAACAAAACCAAAACGCACAACAAACCAATTCTTCCAACCCACCTAATCGTTTCCAATCAAGCGGTTCCAACTCGAATCGTACTTTCAACAACAATCCTTCCAGCAATGTTAGTACCAATAACTCTGAAGGATTGATGTCCCAATTTATGGCATCTCAAGAAGCTTGTTTGGCCAAGTTTGAAGCCGATTTCAAACAAAAACAAAGCGAGATGACCAATAAGATTGACACTTTGTTGAAAGCCCTTAATGACCGAGAAATGGGAGCACTCCCTAGCAACACAGTCAAGAACCCGAAACTAAACGTCAACGCCATCTCGTCAGTTTCGTCTCCTAGTTCTTGGCCACAATATTATTCGGTCAATTCCATGAGCACGTGTTTCAAACAAACCCAAGTCGTTCAAAATGACCTAGAAGTTATGATATCCGAATTGGTCAACAACATAGTTGAAACACCTCCCACTCAAAACCTTGACAATGAATTCAAGGAGCTCCACCTTGAAAGTCCGGTTATTGATGTGTTGGATGAGAAGAAGCTCAAGTTAGGCGAAAAAGGAACCGCCTTCGTTCAAAACAAGCTACCTAAGAAGTTAGATGATCCGGGCTTATTTGTTCTACCTTGCAAGATCGGTAATTCGGAGGCTTATGACACATTAGCCGATCTTGGATCAAGCCTTAACCTACTTCCGTTACCTCTCTACACCTCTCTAAAACTAGGAAAACTTGAAGAAACCGAGGTGATAATAGGCTTAGCGGATGGGAGTGTTGCTTACCCGATTGGAGTAGTCAAAGACGTGTTAGTACACATTGGAAAACTAACCATTTTAGCCGATTTCCACGTCCTTGATATGCTTAGCGACCCTACATGCCCCTTGTTGATAGGTAGAGGATTTTTGGCGACCGCTAGTGCTATGATTGATTGTAAGGAATCTAAGATAGCGGTAGGAGAAGGAGATACTTGGTCAGTCTATGATGTGAAGAAACATGCCTATGATACTAGTGAGGAACCAAAACCCCATTGGTTAGAATTAAATAGGAGACCATCTAGATATGGACCTTGGATCGATAGAGACTTCATAGGACCCCAACGCCCATTTTACCTAGAAGAGGACTTTGTGAAACGAACACATGCGGTAGAACAACTCTTGGCTAGGGACACCGAATTGGATCCATTTGAAGACCCTCTAGTTTTTAGGAAGATGATTGATTTCCTAGGTGTTTTGCCAATTAACCTAGGGATGAATAAGTGGACTTGTGAGGACGATGATCATAAGTGGGATTGGGACAAACCACCCAAAGATGGAGATGGGTCATGGCATATTAAGATGACATTGTATGACCAGGATGGAGAGAAGTTTGAAAAGATATATTGTACTAAGCGGACCAATAGGAAACTTCAATCCAAGCTTAACCCTAAAGACGTCCTCGATGTCGAACTCACTTACATAGGGTAGAAGGACTTTGAGTCTAGCTACAAGACTCGTTAATAAAGAAAAGCGCTTCTTGGGAGGCAACCCAAGCTTTATTTGCTTTATGTATTTATTTATTTGTTTGTTTGATTTTATTTGTTTCCGTATGTATGTTTAATTTTTATTATTATTGATTCATGTTCAAAACTAAATTGTAAAAATGCTTTATCTTGTTTTTAACTTCGTCTTAACTACATATAAAGGTATTTTGCAAAAGATAAGTGTAAGGGAAATCCAAATCAGTTTATTAGAACAAATGAACATGAATCGTAATAATAATAAATTAACATACATATTCGTATTTGTTTGAGTCAAATGCTTGTATCGAGTCATAATGATGTTTTGCAGGATTTCCAGGAAGTAAGGTAAAGGTTTTTCCAGAAATTTTCCGGAAACTTAACATGAGAATTCTGTCAGATCATTTCTGACGGCGTCAGGCTTTACAACCTGACGGCGTCAGGTTTTAATTTTCTGAAAATTTTGAAAGTTTTGTTTTCATAAAAAGTTTTTATTAAATCTCTAACTTATAAACTCCAGGAATCTGTAAAATAATCATTCCACAAGCATTATATCCTTATATAGAATTTATCCCGCCGATGTTATGCAGGTTTTCGTGTTTGTTTTCTCAGGTTTAACAGGTTATTTTGGACAAGGAGATGTATGTGGAATCAAGCTTTTGGCGATGCTTTAGTCTTGAAGCTTCTACATTCTCTTGGAAGAAGATCTAACCATGTTACCTCTTTATCCACCAAACGAATCAGGGGAGTATTTGATTTCATTCTTTTACCTTATTTACTTTTACATCTTGTTTTTTGAACATTGGGGACAATGTTCATCTTAAGTGTAAGGGGGGGGGGGGGGGTAAAGTACGATACTTTAGAGAATGCTATTACGCTTGATTTTTCGTTTGTTTGATGGTAGATGTGTAATAAAACTGAGAGAAATACCTGTTAGGGCAATTTTAGTGCCAAATTTAATTTTTTTTACAACATATAGGAGTGAAACTTTGATCTTAATGAGCGTCTCACGGATAGGAGTTATATGACTAGCACAAAACCGTACCACTAAAAAAAATTTCCACCCTCAAATATGTGAGGTTCGCCCCTAGAATTGGTAGGAAAAGCATTTATGCTATGATGTGTGTACCGGTAGCACTTAGATTCTAGAACTTGCGTTAAGACCATTCCGAGGCCACAAGTGAGACTACATTCGTGTAGTTAGATCTACTACATGATAAGAGGCATTAGGATTAACCCATTGTTTTACACCTGTGTTTTTATTATAATTACGTTGGCTACATTGGTCAAGTAATTCTCCCACACCCTTTGCGTTGTACTCATTTTTAGTACACGATACCCCTAGTACACCCCTCAGAGCCTATCTTTTCGTTTCGACCTTTAAGTATTTTACTTAAAGGAAGAATTTGTTTACACCCCACTTAAATGTACACTCAAATCGCCTTAGCCTACCTTGTATGCACTCATCTTTAGTGCATTATTGTGACAACATTTGTTTAAACCCCAAGTTAATTATCTAATTGATTACATGGTTGCAAAGTCGAGTCATATCCTTGTACATATTGTTTTGGGACGATTGGGACTCATGGGTAAAGTACTAGTGTAAGGGAGTAATGGGGAAGAACAACATTATTACCCCCATATGTGCTAAATATTTTTAAAAAAAGTACTCCAAGTGTTTCGATTATCTTAATTCGAGTCATTAGAATAGTTATTTGTAAAGTTATGTAAAAGTTCAAGTGTAAGGGGATGCAACGCCCCTATGATGTATTATTTTGGATGGTAGGGCAAGAGTGTATGATTAAAAAAAAAAAAAAAAAAATCAAGTAAAATACAAAAAAATGAGAAAAAGAAAAGTAGAAAAAAACATATGGACTACCATCCCGTTTCATTTTATGTTTTTGTTATTTTGTTTTTAGCTTAAGTCGAGTCTAGTCTTGGCTTAGCAACGCCATATTGTACATGTAATTAATCAAGATCTTTAACTCGCCACCAGTAAAATATCCCTTATCCAACAAATCCGTGTTTATCATATCCCTACACCTAACGTTATAAACCGTTTAAAAGCCCTCTTTGATAGTTTATCTTAGGTGCTTACGCCTAGTGGAGAAGGTTTTTGATCCTTTCCCAAGCCTATGGTAATCTATTTGCTATGACAGGTAGTGAGAGATATTATCCGTTTTTATTTATGAGATTTATTTTGATGACACCTGAGAGATGTGAGTATCTAAACACTACTTGTGAGGTGCTAGTTTGTAATCTCCGTGCTTATTATGATTAAAGTGGAACGACTATTTATTGTAATTACTTTTATATTAGCATTAAATGACCCCTAACTTGTATTTTGATTAGAATAAAAGCGCATTTGCTTGAGGACAAGCAAATCTCAAGTGTAAGGGTATTTGATGAAGCGAAAAGTGTACCGCTTTTAGGGGTCATTTAAGCCCTAAATCGTATTTATTTGATCAAATATTGCCCTAAATCGTTCCTTTTGTCATTTTAAGGTACTTTGGAGAAGAAATCTGGAAAAGGAAGCATTTTGGACGTTTTTGGAGCATAAAAGTGAAGAAAACGACAAAGTCTCCAAAGCTGCTGGAAAAGTACACTTGACGGCGTCAAATATTGCTCTTGACGGCGTCACGTCTTGGCAAAAAAGGTGGATATGAAAAATACACATGATAAGCCAGGGAGTTTTACAAAGGAAGTCTGACGGCGTCACCCTTTGAAGTGATCAAGGTCGTCACGGTTTAAGCTAAAGAGAGACGGCGTCAAGCTTTATTCTGACGGCGTCAAGCCTTGATAAGCCAGGGAGGATTTTGGAGGACTAAAGAGGGACGGCGTCAGGAAGACCATCCGGGAACCCTAGACACGGCGAGGTGACGGCGTCAAGATCTATAACGTGACGCCGTCAGCCACTAAGTTCTATATATAGTTTTGCAATTTTTTGTCATTGGTGTGCAACTTTGTAAGGAGAAACCCTAAGAAGAATTTATGCCATTTTTAAGGGTTTTCATACCCTTGGATCTCCCATGTTTAATTGAAGATAAGTAATCACTTAATCAATCAATATGTCTATGTGTTGTTTGATTATATCTTGTTCTTGTCTTTTAATTAACATGCTAGGCTAGATTTATCTTGTGTTTGCTTAGATCTAATGAAACCTAACTATTGATTATCGGTTATTAGTGTGTTATTAATTGTATTGGATGATTGTTTATCGATGTTAGGATTAAGAAAACTGGCTAACTTCCTATACGGTAACTTGCTTGAACTTCTTAAGAAACATGAACCAACGCGTACTAAGGTTTTTATGGTTGTATTTAATGCATGAGCGAATTCTAGTGATCCCATGTTAGGAGCTTCTTAGCCGGCTCGACATAGGAGTAAAGTAGGAGCTTGTAGAGTTGGGGAAGTACGTATGCCACCCCACGATTGGTATTAAGGAATACACCCGTCATCCACGCAATTAATATACACTAATCAACCGGTAAAAGATAGTTAGGGAGTAAGGAAATCTAAGTAAACACATTTCTCCCCATATAAGTTACACAACCTTTTCATTTTCAGTTATTTTATTTTATTTGCATTTTCAGTTATTTGGGTTAGTTGACTAGCAACTAATTCCGCCCACTCTTTCAAACCCGAGATTTTACTTGCTTTCATAAAAATTATAAAAATACAAAAAAGAATCTTCCCTCACCCTTAGACCTATTAGAGTAGTTTTTCAATCCTAACGACACTATTCCCCTAGAGAACGATCAATCCCCCGGTACTTGCCACTTCACTATACTACATCGGTCAGGTACACTGCCTGGTGGGGATTGCAAGCCTCTTGAGATCCCTCGAGAGGTAAAACCTGTTGTAAGGTCGCAAAACCACGCATCATGTCAACAGACTTGGAACCTGAAAATTCATTAGTTTTCACAAGAACAGGCACATAATTCATTGAATTGGTTAGTAACTCAAGATCAAATAGCCAATTGGGACCTTCACCTACTACATTGGATTTATTCTCTAAAAATTCCACATGTAGGTTTTCCTCTACTCTTCTAGTTCTTGAGTTGTATACTCTAAAAGCTTTGCTATTGAGAGAATATCCAACTAAGAATCCTTCATCTGCTTTTCCATCAAACTTTCCAAGATGGTCTAAGGTATTTAGAATTGTCATATGACATCGAAAAGGTCTAAGAAATCCTATTGCAGGAGTTCTACCTCTAAAAAGTTCATATGATGTCTTATTGTGAGATTTGACAACCAAAACCCTATTTTGAACATAGCAAGCAGTGTTGACTGCTTCTGCCCAAAAAGTGATAGGCAACTTAGAGTCAGATAACATGGTTCTAGCAGCTTCTATGAGTGTTCTATTTCTTCTCTCAGCAACACCATTCTGTTGTGGAGTTCTAGCAACACTAAATTCTCTCCTAATACCTTTTTCTTTGCAGAAATCATCCATAACTCTATTCTTAAACTCTGTCCCATTATCACATCTAATGACTTTTACTCTTTTGCTTACTAGTTTTTCTATCTCTGTAATGAAAGTCTTAAGGATGCTAGAAGTCTCATCCTTAGAGGCTAAAAAGAAAACCTGTTAGTGCAAACAGTCTCGTTGGGGAGATTGTTAGTGTAAGCAGTCTCGTTTGTTTTGATTGATGACAAACATGTAACTTGATACATAACGTAAAATGTACAAGTTACTTGTAATCATATCTTATCTCAACATACATTCAACACCTCTCGAGTCCTCATATTATACAACACATGTTTGTACATGTTTGTTATGTGACATTATGATCAAACCCTTAACAAACCATTTAGAATGTTTAAAATACGGATATGTCATTAAGTATTTTAAAAGGGTAACCATTCTACTTAGAACCTCATTTTACACTCTGCATATACAAGTACTTTTACTTGTACATCATGTTTCCTAAGATTAATAGGATAGGTACACTTTAGGTGTAAAACTAACATGATACATATTGGTAAACATATATTAGTTAAGCTAGTATATATGTAGGACATACATATATACATTTACATTATTTACATTTTAAGAATTAAAATGGAAATATGTTCATGACATCATTGCAGAGATCATTAGGATATCTTTATAATATCTTGAAAAAATTCACAAGCAAAAGATTGGATTTGGAAATCTTTTGGAAAGATATGGAAAAATATTTTGGAAAGATTCTTAAGCAAAATATTAGATTTGGAAATCTTTTTACAAGATTTGGAAAGATATAGAAAGATATTTTGTAATGATCTTGAAGCAACATAGTTGACTTTGTTAGATTATGGAAGATATGGTAAGATATGGAAAGATTTGAGAATCTATTAGTTGTCATGTCCCGGCGGATCCAAATAGCATAAAGGGCGGATCTCTTTATTTGGATCCGCCAAATCCGTGAGCTGTTCATACAGTTTTCCTATAAATAGTAGCCAATTGTTTACCCATAGTATCATCCAACTAGAACACACATTCCCTTCATCATTTCACACACTTAGATCAGTAGCAAACCATGTAGATTCATACATTAATCACCCTTTGCATAATGATCATAATGTTACTAACTTTCATTATGTTGTAAGCATACATTTTTTATGATCCTGTGAAGCAAGCTCAAGATCATGAGTCATCATCCATAGCATACTTCCTGATCTACCATGAAGGTTAGAAGATCTTGAAGTCATCCACCAAAGCATTCCAACATATGAAGATTCAAGGGCACTTGACATCCTCAATGATTGAAGACTTCTTATTTAAGAAGTTCATGTAGATTACATATTCATATATGAAGATCCATCACAACAAGTTTAGGGAGCTTGTGATCTTCATCAATTGAAGGCTTCCCATCAATGGAAGTTCATTTAGATTAGCCATTCATATCCATGACCCACTTATGTCATGGATCATCATTGTAATCTATTCATACTAGATTAGATGGTTTATGTGTTTGTGCCATAAAACACAAGGTTTCTATGTTGGGCCATAAAACATAGCGGGAGTGGTTGTACCCTTGTAAAGAACTCGGTATCTAGCTTAGTACCGGAAAAAGGATAAGCGACGACGGGAGTGGTTGTACCCATGTAAAAGAACTCGACATCTAGCTTAGTGTCGGTAATTGTATAAGCGACGTTAGGTTGGTTCTACCTCGAACTAGAACCCGGTATTTAGCTTTGTACCGGAAAAAGTGTAAGCGACGTGTGTAAGGTTTTCTCCACTGAGAAGGGAGCTTGTTGATCTAGTGAAGTAACTCTCGAGTTGGGTACTCGGGGAGTGGAGTAGGGCGGAGAGGAGCTCCGTGACCGAACCACTATAAATCATCGTGTTCGGTTTACGCTTTCTTTTACTTATCTCTTTACTTTTATATTTGCATTATGTGTTTGATTGTGGCGTGACTTGTTGATAATACTTGTGTGACAACATGTTTCAATTTATGCAAGTTAGAAACATCTTTCATATTAGAAAAAGCTTAAACGGATATTTGATACAACAAGTTTTAATATTTTAAAACGATAACGTATTCACCACCCCCCCCCCCTCTACGTTTTCACAATTGGTATAAGTGCCTCGTGGCTCTTATTTTCAAAAAAAATGGTTTGTAAAATAGAGTACGATCCATGTATCAAATTACCTTTGAAGCAGAATGTAATATTAATAATGTTTCGCTAAGTATACTTAGAAATTTTGTTGTTAAATACTACTTTGTATACAAGCTTGAAGATGTCTTTGGAAAATAAAAAGAAAGGATTTCTTAAAATGATTAGGTGTCAAATTGTGTGCGTAAAGCTAATTTACGAAAAACATGGGTTTTAATGGGGCATTTGGGATAACTATTAATTTAATTGAAAAATCACCTCCGTAATGTTTAGATAAGTCACATAAGTAGAAATGTTGTTAAATATGTGTAATATATGTTTAATATTAAGTCTAGCAAGTCCTACACGTTTTCTCTATATCAAAATACGAGTTTAGGATAATCTGTCACAGACACCGACGGATCCCTTTGTTACAAAGGGCGGATCCCTCAAAAAGGATCCGTCAAATCCGTCACTTCAGTATGCAGTTTTTGTCCAACTTCAAAAACTCATAACTAATTAACCGTAAGTCCGTAGAAGTCATGCCACCTATCATTTTGAAGGGAATTAAGTCTACTTTCATTTAAAAATAATCCCATGTCCTAAATCTAAATTGAAGTAGGTAAAACAAATCAAATACTACAACCTGTTCAAAATATTAAGTTTCATTTTGACACAGTAACTTAAACTTTTACGTCGGGCAATGTAAATTGGTATTCTTTGAACATTGATATGATTTCTTTTGAAACTAAAGAATTTAGTAATATAAAGGAAACAAATCAAGCTTGGCATACATCGTTATATTTAAACGCAAAGTGACGAAAAGTATCTGTTCATTTATGCTATGCTATGTGACTATCTGTTCTAAGTTATTTGCATACATGTGATTTGCCTGTTGGTAATTGTGATTGAATTTGTTGATAGGAAATATATAAGTGTTTCGCCATGAAAATTATTTGTTTGTTTGTCAATTGCCTGTTTGATGCACAATAGGACTTTTGCTAGATCTTGTGCACTAAGTTGATAAACTGTGTTTGTTTCACTTATAGACTTAGATACTTTTGTTTACATATGTTATGTGAAAACCTTGCATAACTTACTTAGGAATGAGAACTAAGTGAAACTAGTTTAGTGTCTTGAAAAGTATTGTCTTGCACAAACTTTAGCTCATATGTTAATGTTGGGTATGCTTCTCGCACCAAAATGTGACAACATATTTGTGATTACATTAGTTATCTTATTTGCCACAAACACATGGACTAAAAGTGTCATTATTGTAAAGTCATGTGTTTTGGCCCTATATATACGCCTCCTAGACTTCACTAGGAGGGTTGAAGCTTGTGTGTGTTTTTCATTTTCACTATCATTAATAAAATCATCCAAGTTTCCTCTTTATCTCTCTACACTCTCTCTCACTAAACCTTTGCAAAGGAGATGATGTTCTATCATCATCCAAGGCCTCCCGATTCACAATAAGTTAACCAAAACACGATCCATCAATTGGTATCAAGAGCCATGGTACTAGTTTTGGTTGATTTGTGTGAATTTTTCTTGTCAAAATCGTATTTTCACTGTGGATCTGAACTGTTTGAATGCTATTTGTTTGTGTCGATCTAAACTATTTTTAATCTGTTGCACTAGTGATTCTATTGGTCAATATTCTCTTGTCATATTGTACTGTCAACAGTTTCTAAACAGTTTGTGTATCTGGTCCATATTCAGTCTGGATACATCTTCTTCATTTTTTTTGTTGTGACTGTTTCTATTAACCTGTGAAGATTTGTGGTTATTATGTTGTCACTGGTCGGATAAAGTGGTCAGATCTGGGTTAGCAAAAAGGCGGACGAAAAAAAATAGTCGGAAAATTTTGGCCGGAATCTCGCCGGAATTCATGGTCAAAAAGTCAAAACCCTTTTTTATCGATATTGCTTGTAAAGCAATCCCGATAAACCCTCTTCTATCTGAGTTCGATTTCTTGTACAAGAAATTCGATAATTTTATCGCTATTGCGTTTTATCGCAGTTGTGACAAGACCATTTTATCGCAGTTGTGACAAGACCGTTTTATCGCAGTTGTGACAAGACCATTTTATCGCAGTTGTGACAAGACCATCTTATCGCTGTTGTGACAAGACCACTTATCGCAGATGTCAACAGTCAACGGTCAATGGTCATTTATCGAAAATTAAAAGAAATAAGGAGATGAAGGTGAATAAAACCAGACCACTAAGACCACAACAAAATACCAGTTTACTTCAGTCTACAACATCATCTGTCGTCACCAGCCTAAGACAAATCTCTTTCGTACATACTGCCTAAATCAAATCCATAACCAATCCTAGTCTCATCGTCCTCAAAACCACAACCGTACCTAATCTATTCCCATCTCCACACAAGAACAAGACTCAAAACATAAATGTAAACAATAAAAGATCTCAGATTGGTTTTTTTTCCCACTCGTATCTCTTATGAGATTTACAGAACTGTTAAGACAATCATACACGAGTAAACCAACCCATCATCGATCTACTTTTTGAAGACTAAGCTTCAATAGATCTATATTCGAACAAAGAGAGAAGAAACATAACTAGCAAGTTATTTTTCTTTCTCAGTTCGTTTAAATGAATCACAAAACAAATACAATCATCACCTACCCGAGACCATCTTTCAGATCTTGCTGCTTTCTTGAAGGTTTTCTGGATCCTGATTGAACAACGAATAAAAATATAGCCTGGAAATGATTAAAGTTGTGTTTGTGAGGTTCATTTAGATGGGTTTGTTAATCGAATTATGATGATGATATGAGATAAGAGCTAATTTGTGTTGGGGGCGGATATATCACTGAGAGTGAGTGATTAGGGTTTGGTCGAGTGATGTTGACTGCGGATTGTTTGTGGAGAGAAGATGAGAGAGGCGGATTATTTGAGAAATGTATTAGTGTTAACTAAGTTGTTATCTTTAAATACCCCAAAAAAAATTAGGGTTGTTGGATTTGGACGGGTTGTGTATGTTTGTTGGGTTGGATTAGCAATGGGCCGAAAATTTTGATAAGGTTATGTTGAAGTTGGTTAATAATTGGGCTTGGCCGAATTGTTTTAGTAACTTGGGCTGTTTATTTTTTTTCCCAAATGTGCATAATTTTTTAGCTGAATACTTCACAACTTATGTATCATTAAAACATTATGTAATATTTGGGATAAAAATTTGACAAAAGGAGTGGTATTTTTGGGTTATCACAAATTTTCACGGGGATACGTTTTTGACAAGATCGGGATAAAACCATTATCATAGTTCACCTAAACCGTCAAAAGGCTAGTATTGGGTATTGAACCGCAAGATGTGACTACGGGGAAAATTCTTTATTATTTATTTGAGGTTGAAGTGGGATATCACGGGTGCGTGTACTTAGTATCTTGAAGATATCGGGGTTGGTTGGATGCATGATTCTTCGAGATCCTTGTTCGAGCTTATAATCTTCAAAATGATTAAGACTTGAGTTATCTAGTTATACCTGATGTAAGGAGTTACGTTGTTGTGCTCACAGAGTATAGCTATCACTTTAAAGGAGTTACGTTGTAGTACTCAAGTGTCACACAAAGATGTGGATAATTCAAGATGAGTTCATATACAAAAAAGGATGGTTGGATGGGTATATGAAACGACCTATGCTTTAAGGAGTTACGTTGTAGTGCTCAGTATAGGTACTTAGTCAGACAATAGTGCAAGTTTAAGTCGCAAGCTTGGGTTATTTTACTTCAGTCTCAAGTTCGTAATACTGGGTTTTCTCCATCAGTGGTCACTACAAAAAGCCGTCAGAATGATAATGGGGTCGGTAAAGAGTTAGCAGAGAAGAGTATAGAAGAGTAGAGATTCTATCAGCAATTGATTCTCACAGGCTATTTTTTTTTGGTACTTCACACATCTTCGACTAATTGGACATACAGGGTCTACGCTGCCTCCGTTTCCATCGTAACCATAGTGTGTATGCTTCCGATTCCGCGAAGACATCGTGGGGGAAGAGAGAGTAGATGTGCTTTGACTTTCCTTGACTTTCCTTGCATTTTTTGCGAAAACACTCTTTTTCCAGATGGATCTGCATTCAGGGGGAAGAAATGTGCACATCGGGGACGCATAACAGACTCACGTGATCGAGCTTACAATTTTATTACTACCGGAAGACGTCCGCAGAGATGATCAGTGGTTCAGTTTTGTGATTTTGGTGTAGTCGTTTCAACTTTCGCAGGGTGTGATGTGCGAAGTAGCCTACTTATGTGAGAAGATCTAGCTAATTTCTTGCATGTTACCCCCAAACGGAGTTTTCGCATTGAGCATAATCGTTACTGAGTACTATTCAGATTTCCTTGGTGTGGTTTATGATGTCATCTACAAATTCCGCTGCGTACTTACAACCTTCAAAAGATAGAAGACATGTTAACTGCATCAAAGTTTCGAATCTGCTGAAGACGGTTGTCAGTTTGGGGGGAAGCTGATTCAAAAACTTCGCCAAAAAGAAGTATATGAAGAAGCCATTAAAGACATGCAGCATGAATTGGGGGGAATTAATCCAATTCATGTATATTACATCATTTGGCTACAAGTAAAGAAAAGTTCTCAAGCCGAGGTACAAGATGAAGACAAAGAGCGTCAACTGTAGTCATCCTCAGCACATGAAGAGCTTATGAAGACCTTTCTTTATTTGTATTTTTACTTGTAGGGTATGATGTAAGTAATCCCATATGTTGCCACATTGGGGGAAGATTGTTGGGTATGTTTCTCGCACCAAAATGTGACAACATATTTGTGATTACATTAGTTATCTTATTTGCCACAAACACATGGACTAAAAGTGTCATTATTGTCAAGTCATGTGTTTTGGCCCTATATATACCCCTCCTAGACTTCACTAGGAGGGTTGAAGCTTGTGTGTGTTTTTCATTTTCACTATCATTAATAAAATCATCCAAGTTTCCTCTTTATCTCTCTACACTCTCTCTCACTAAACCTTTGCCATGGAGATGATGTTCTATCATCATCCAAGGCCTCCCGATTCACAATATGTTAACCAAAACACGATCCATCAGTTAAAATGTGTAAACATGTAGTATCTGTGAAAATGGTGATTGGTACATTTGCTTCTAATCATGATTTTTAATGATTTTGTCTTGTCATAGGATAGAAACTTACCTTTGAATGTTCATGTATACTAACCATGTCATGCAGGATGATAACATTTTGATGTTATCAAGTTTCCGTGTTTAAGCCATTGTTTGGCTTAACATCCATTTATGGTAAGTTATTATCATCAGATCGATCTTTGTGGAAACATGTGTTAGAACCTGCATTTTTAGTTTTATTCTATCACATATTAGTTGTTACATATGTTTTAGAAGAATTTTCAGGATTTGAACGAGTAACGAAAAATATGACATATCCTCTATTAGAATTAGCACTTCTGATCGGCGGATATGGCGGATCCCAAATATTGGATCCGCCAGTTGTACACTTTGGCTCCGCCATTCCTCACCTTGCGGATTCTGCGGAACCCAACTATGGAATCCGCACTTGTTGTCGATTGGATCCGTCAGTCTCAACAGTAACTTTTTCAAAATTCCTGACTAATCCCAATCCTTAGATTATTGATTCTAGTTCTTAGGATTCTTATCACTGATGTTCACTCAAATTAGGATTAGGACATCTCACCAAACACCAAATAGGATAATCATATCGAATCACAGTTTCAAATCTCATGAAAATACTCCAAGGTACCTTTTCGGTAAACCACTGAGTATTTGTGATCATTACACACATTCATTGCATCCTCCCGTCCTTTAGCTTGATTTGTAAATTGACAACTTCCAAACTAATCCAGACTCACTGTTTACATATATATCATAGATTACAAACCCAACTCATGACTGTGGATATTGTCCAGTTTCCACATATGTTGCCTTACTTAGTTAACATGTCATTCTTCAAGACGATTATGATTTACATCGAGTCATAACTCACACTTAGGTTATAGATGTATTATCAAGTCTTATCTCAACAAAGTAGGATTGACAACTTAAGTATTTCATCCAAAATATTCAAGTAAATTTGACTTACGATTGTAGTAATTAAAAGTCATATCCGAAACAATCAACTCCCAAGTATTTTAACAACGTATGTTAAAACACTTATTCTGTCTAGAAAATTTGTTCTTCACATTCAGTCCCTAGGCACTTCATCCACTAGTGAACCACAAGAATCATTATTCATTCTTGTCATCTTCAACATTCATGAAACTTAAGTACACTTGTACTTTCACCATCATCCCATCGCATTCACTTTTGTGATATGTCTCAGCCCTTAAGTGTAGGATCGAGTAGTTCGAGCTTGATTGAGCTTGGTATAATCAAGAACCTCTGCAATACAAGTGTTTATGCGGAAACTAAACAACAAGTATTATAAAGAAGAAAAACTCTAAAGGACAATGATCCTCTATGGATCAAAACTAATAAACTATAAATCGTTTATTGAATGTTAATAGATGTTCAAGGCGTGTATAAACTCATAGACGGGTTTATCTTTTATACTAACAAGATCTCCTAACCCTAACCCGTTCTACAAGAAAACGTGTAAAGAGATTAACAACAATCTCTTCTAAAAATAAATCATAACAAACATTCTAAATATACGGATAACAATTAATACTATCCGCAGCAACAATACTATCGGCAGGAACAAAATAACACTGTCGGCAGCAATGAGCTTTCAGCAGGAACCAAAGCTTTCGGCAGGAACCAACTTTACACTATCGGCAGCAACAATGAATTCTTATTTCCCAGAGATCCTAACAATCCTCCCCTAATCTTGAGGTTGACTAGGTTAACCTGCAAGATTCCCATGTGATAAGGCTTTCATAAACTCAGGCTTGAGGACTGCGACTTAGCAGCAACAATAAGAAGTAACCAGCAGCAACTTCAATAACTTCAAGATTCCAACTTCTATAGCTTCCAGCAGCAACTTCAATAGAGCAGCAGGAACATGAAATCTTCTCCAAAATAGATTTACTGGTCACCATAACATTACTTGAACTTGGCTGCTACTATGACAAAATGTACATCAAATCTCTTTAAGTTTCATACTATTCTCATCACATCCAGGTGTGTTAACTCCTGTGAGAGGTGAATCATTGAAAATTAATGGATTTGATGTCTCTTTACCAATAGCCATCACTACTGGAGTAGCCAATGTTTAGGTGTGTTAGACCATGGTACATTGATAACCATCTGATTTATTAGCAAATCAGCAACTATAAACGGATTTGACTTGTCTTTACCTGTAGCCGTTTGCTCAGGACTAGTCAATTCTTAGGTTACAGCAAACCTTGGTGAATTGAATACCAAATATGGATACCAAGTGTCTTTACCACAAACCATACTTTTGTGGACTAGCCAATCCTTTGGATCCCATAAGGGTTACATCCATGGTGAATTGAGAACCATTTTCAACTCTCAGAACTTAATCATGGGTGAGTTGAAGTACCCTATAGCTTTAAGCAAGCTATTACAGCTATCAACGGATTTGATTATCACACCAGAGCCGTACCCTCATGGTGAGTCAACTCTTTCTTGTCTGCAAGACATGGTGAGTTGAGCACCATTTATTGTGCAGGTGTAAACACCAACACTGTACCTGCAAGGTGTTACTCAAAACCACTTATTATCACACAAAATATACAAAGAAATTTTTTTTTTTTTTTTTTTTTTTTTTTTTTTTTTTTTTTTTTTTTTTTTTTTTTAACTAAGAATCACACCAAAATAAAAGAAAATAGAAAGAAAGAAATGAAAACTATACAACAACAACAAGAAACAACCTCCCCTTAAACTTCATTCCTCCCCTTAAGCTGATGACCCCTTAGCTGCAATTTGATCCTTGATGAATTTAACCAATTGTTCAGCTGTGGTTAGATCATTTCCTATAGTATGCTTAGGAACTTTGACCTTCTGTGTTAGCATTCTCTTTAACACTCCTTCAGTTAAAGGATAAGCAATATCCACAAACATAGTGAGGAACTTGCCAGAGGTGAGTTCCACAACATGAACATTGGAATAAGGATATAATTTCCAAGAGAAGACTCTCCATGATGATTGATTACCCCACACTAGTTTAGCCTTGTCTTCATCTAATTTATTCATCAAGACTTGTAAGTCTCCCCAAAGCAGCAAACCATTACCAGTTGGAGTATTAGATTGATAATGATTATCTACAATCCTATAAAGATGCTCTAAATCTTTTCTTTCAACCCTATCCAAGATCTCCCTCAAAAATGTAAAGAACTTGACTGTCCCATCAAGTGAAAACCAAACATTAACTTCACCTTCAGAGGTAGACCTAAGTTCCCAATGAGCAATTTTACCCCATGAGTGAACAGAGTCATCCTCTGAATCACTTTCAGAAGCAACCTCAACCAAATCATGAGCATCCACTTCAAGAATATCCACAGAAGAAGGGTTGAATGAATGACTCTTCTTCCTTGTTCTTAGACTATATTGAAAGATAGGAGCAGATCCAGAAGGCTCAGCAGAAACAGAAACATCAGCAGAAGGAAGATCAGCAGAAACAAGATCTTCTTGTGGTACCTTTGATGCATCAACAGTAGAACTTTGAGCAATGAATAAATCATCCTTAGAGTCATCTCCAGACTTCATTCTCTTTGCAACATCAGACTCCAAAGATGAAGATGCTCTTTTCCTGCTTTGTGGAATATCAGTGTCTACCAAAGAGTTGAGCTTTGCATAAGTATCAAGGAACAACTTTTGAATTGCACCTTCAGGCCAACCTTTGAAATCACTGATTTTGTAGTTAGCTTCATTCCTTAGATACACCTTCATAAAATTGATATTGTCTCTGTTAGTTGGCATCTTATATCCTAGCCTTTGTCTTTCTTTAATCCTGTGCATCAATTCATTCCAAGTGGTTGCTCTTTGTTTCTTCAAGATGAATGCCTTTAGCAGGTCTGACTTTGTATCTAAATCTAATTCTGGCATTTGAAGAAGCATAAACCCATGACCTCTAATAATCATGTCAGTATTCAATAAATATTCAACTTGTGCACTAAACACTTCTGATGAAGGATCATCTGAACTTGGGTTATTTATAATTCCAGCAACATTCTTCTCATCAACAGACAATTGTCTTGCAAGCTCTTCATCTTGAGCAAGCTGAGCTAACCTAGCTTTTTCAGCAGCAACTTCCTGTTCATGCACCTTTGCAGCTATCTCTTCATCATTTTCAGTTGCTTCAGGAGGAATGATGTTACTTTCGGCAGCAACAGATGAACTTTCAACAGCAGTAACAGGATCCTTAGATGCAGAAGAAATATTTTCAACATTAGCAGTAACAGCAGACACATCAGCAGAAATGGAGACATCAGCAGCAATGCTCCTTGCTTCAGAGGAGACCTGTGCTTCAGGAGTGATGTTGTGCTCAGAAGTTGTAGGAACTTCAGTAGTTGCATCATCAAGAGAAACAGATGCTAGTACATTAAGCCCATCAAATATCATTTCATCCTGATCTTCCTCAGACTCAGAAAGAATTACCCTTCTTTTCTTTTGCACTTGAATACCCTCCAAACTGCTGATCTTATCATTTAATTCTTGGATAGTTCTACTAAATCCTTCATTAGAATCCCTGAGCTCCTTTTCCAAGCTCTCCACTTTGGCACCAAAAATCCTTTTTGTCTCACTAAGTTCTGACTCCAATGCCTCAATTTTCTTCACAGATCTTTCAAGTAGCTGAGACATAGAGGTTAGATCAGCAGGAACACTTGAAGTATTAGGAGCACTTGAAGTATTAGGAGCTTCACTGACTCTGGGTGGAGAAACATTAAATCCCTCCCCTGCATTGATGTCAGAACTAACTGGCTGCCTAGTAGGACTAGGTGATGAAAGCCTTGAAGAAGAAGGCTGACCTATAGGTGTATCATCTGAGATATCCTGATCATTGGTCTCAACATTGTCATTAGTCTCAGGTGTAGGAGTCACTTGTCTAGATGGTGGTGATGAGTTATCAGCAGCAACAGATGCAGATGCATCAGCAGCAACTGAAGGCCCTTCATCAGCTGCATTGTGTGATGGTGAGATGCTGACATTATTAGCAGGTTCAGGGTTGTCAGCAGCATCAGGGTTGTTCAACATAGGTGGCAATAAAGGCAAGTGGTGTCCAGTAAAGTTCATCTTCATTAGGGCAAACATTTTGGCAGATAGCCGATTGACAATCTTAGGAGAGGTGTTAATGGTCTGAATTCCTAAAATGATTTGAAGAAATCTAGGATACATCAGAAATCTATGCTTACCACTACTGATATTCTCACACATCCCCTCAAAAATATATTTTGCCCAATTATAAATTCTACCCTGGGATAAACAAACCAGACCAGATGCAACAGGGCTTGGACACTGATCCCATCCACCTGACTTAACACTAAGACACTGTAGTAAGGTATGAATCAGAAATCGCCATTGAGGAGATAACTTACATTTCAAGAAAGTACAACTCCCAGTGACAGGATATCCAATAGCTGCCATACCATCAATAATATCTTGCCTTGAGAGATCGAATTCCCCATGCTCTACTGGAAATTGAAGTTTTAACCGAATCAACTCCTCAGAGATACTTACTTCTTGATTATCAATGGTAGCAACAATATCATTTTCCCTTCCCACAACATGTCTTACTCTAGCCGTTCTCCAAAACTGTTTGACCAAAGAATCATATACCGTTACTGGGCAATATGTGAGCGCATAACGAATAGATGACCCTCGAAGAAATTCCAGCACTTCATCATAACCAGCACTTTTTGAAGATGATTCCAAATAGGCAACCTTGTTATGATCATCTTTGTAACGAAGAGTTGTCATTGTATTGAAGGAAAGATTTAGGGTTTGAAATGAGAAGATTAGGGTTTGATAGGTTTCTAAGCAATAGAGATGAGAGATGTGCAATTATATGTTGAGTTTCCAAAAATATCACTTTGAATTGCTGCTATTTATTGCACGTATCTTTGATCAATTAACTTAAGAAAGTTTGACCTTTCGGTAGTAACACTTGGTCAATCGGCAGCAATAACATCTTTGACCATTCAGCAGGAATGAGGTGGTTTGACCAAAGTCAATCTTCCGAACATAGTCATTAAGAATAACTTCCCCAAATTAATTCACAATACCAACCATCAATAAATTTGCACTAATCTCCATAATGTTATATAACCATAAGATCACATAACTCTATCATCACAAATCAAACTCAATCTTCCAAAAGAAAAACAAGTCACAATATGAGTTCATCCAAACATCCAATAATCGAAATCTCATCGGATTCATCCTCCTCGAGTGACTCAGGATGGAACAACTACTTTCCCAAAACAGCATCATCCTCTAAAGTCAAAGGGAAGGCCAAGGTTGAGGATGATTCATCTGATCCTCTTCCATCTACCCCTTCTTCTTTTGAGTACTTTAGCTCTGATGATGAAGATTCATCAGAGTTGAAGTCTTTGGTGTATTACCAGGGTGAATGGGAGACTTTCCCTCCCAATTTTCCTTTAACTGATGAGGACAGAAAACAGATGAAGGAAACTGAAGCTCTGCTTGCGGAAGAGATGGAAAGAACAACTGCAGCTTTCTATAAAGTACCGGTACCAAAAGGCAAGGCTAAGTCTCAAGAAGGATCAAGTCGAGAAAAACCAAACCCTAGAAGTCGACACAATCGACAACGTGAAGGCAAAGATCCAAGACAAAGGAAGAATCTCACCAGTACCACTCCCAAGCCAACCCAGCCAGCTACACAATCAAGCAATCCAAAACCGCAACCAACTCGTCCAACTCCACAATCAAGAATCTCAACTTCACAACCAATCCATCCAACTACAAGAACACGATCCAGAACTCATCAGAGACCAACAACCTCAAGCACTTCAGAGTCACCCCCTGAACAAAGACAACCAAGGCCAGTCATCTTGGCACTTGCAGTCCCCCATGTTTATGAAGAGATCTGCCGTCAGAGAGGAAGGAGGTACATGCCTGAAAACATGGGTAAGGGTAAAGAGAAGATGGATTAGGTGGTAAGGTTTAGGTAGATTTATGATGGATGATTGGAATCTTTTGTAGCTTTTGAATGATGTTGATAAGTAGTTTTTGTAACTTGAAATCTTTTGTAACCAGCAACTGAATGTACTGATCTTTCTTATGATGAATGAAAATTGCTGTATTAACCTTTAAATCCAAGCATTAAGCAGCTGCAAAAAAAAAGTTAACTAACAAAAGATACTGAAAATCCTGCAAGATAAGATTAGAGAAACACAAATAAAACTCAAAAGAATGAAAAACAAGACAAAATTACAAGCATTAGCCTCCCCTTAGGCTAAAGCTACCCTATAAACCAGCAAACACAATTACAACAACATATATAACCAAACAAACCAACTACCAAGGATACCATGGAGAATAAGCCATTCCCCCTCCAAAGACTTGATTAGAACAGACAGGCCAAAAATCCCTGTGATTATATGAAGAAGTACCAGCAGGAATGATTCCCTGAAAATCAGCAGGAACAGAGGAACCAGCAGGAATAGGTCTATCAGCAGGAAAAGGACTCCTATAAAAATTCATTCCTGCTGCTTGTGGAACATATGGTGGGATTTGTTTAACATTTTTCCACAATGTTCTGTTCTGATGTTTTCCACCATTCAACCTTTTCTCAAGATAATCACAATCTTTTATAAGATGATATTGACTACCACACACAAAACATGTCTTCTTCCTAACAGCCTTGTTTTTACTACAACTTTTCTTAATATAAACACTATTATTACTAGTGGAACTAGAGACACAGTTGTTTTTAAAAGAATTTAATGAGCTGTTATCTGAAAAGACTGATTTGGGAGTAGATATACCATTAGTTAAACTTGAGGACCTGTGATATTTGGGTGTAGTTGACTTTTCACTTGAGTCACATGAAACAAAGTCTTTAGACTCTGCTACTGAGGATTTGTCACTTGTGTGACAAGAGACACAATCTTTAGATTCAGGTAAGTCTTTAGACTTTTTACCATAAACCATTTGTGACTCATCTGAGTCAATATCAGAGAGAGAGTGTACAGGAGAAGGCATAAAAACTCCTCTTATTGGTGGAGAAACAGCATTCATTTCACCTTCTTTCACATATTTAACAGGTTTTTGATAGTCTACAGGTTCAGGGTTAAAAACACTATACTCATTAGGGTCATAAAATTGATTTGGCCCTATCAGGTTACCATACCCTAAACCTCTTTTTGTTTTCGTAGACATAGAACTATCAACTAACTTGTTTAGGTTTTTAGATGAATCTTTCCATTTATTAAACCTACCCAAGGCATTGTCTAGTTTAGTCTGCATATCCTGTTTTTCTAACACCAACTTAGCCTTTTGAGACTCAGAATGTTTAAGCTCATTAGTGGTGTTTTTCAAGTCCCTCTCTAAAACCTTTATCTTTTCCTCATATGCTAACTGATTCTTTTGAAACCAAACTTTTTGCTTTTCTAATGTTTTAACTGCTTTGTCATAAGCATTAACTTTAATAAAGTATTCATTATACTTAGTTTTCATTTCATCATATTCATTATGAAGCGTTGAGTACAATTCTTGACAAGCAGAATTACATCTTTGTACCTGAGATGGGAATCCTAAGAAAGCATATTCTTCCAAATGTTCTTTTTCCTCATAGATCTTATTGTGGAACAAGTTCCTAATCCTCCTTGCGCATAATTCAAAATCATCTCCTGAAACTGACATTGTGAAGAGATTCAAGAGAGACACACTTCAACACTGTTTCCTTCTTTATCAGAGATCCTTACCAGGCTCTGATACCACTTG
The DNA here is from genome assembly GCA_021014915.2 of Artemisia tridentata subsp. tridentata. Lineage (NCBI taxonomy): Eukaryota > Viridiplantae > Streptophyta > Magnoliopsida > Asterales > Asteraceae > Artemisia > Artemisia tridentata. The sequence goes on along the minus strand of CP139506.1, from coordinate 322,500,112 downwards.
TAGGATCGAGTAGTTCGAGCTTGATTGAGCTTGGTATAATCAAGAACCTCTGCAATATAAGTGTTTATGCGGAAACTAAACAACAAGTATTATAAAGAAGAAAAACTCTAAAGGACAATGATCCTCTATGGATCAAAACTAATAAACTATAAATCGTTTATTGAATGTTAATAGATGTTCAAGGCGTGTATAAACTCATAGACGGGTTTATCTTTTATACTAACAAGATCTCCTAACCCTAACCCGTTCTACAAGAAAACGTGTAAAGAGATTAACAACAATCTCTTCTAAAAATAAATCATAACAAACATTCTAAATATACGGATAACAATTAATACTATCCGCAGCAACAATACTATCGGCAGGAACAAAATAACACTGTCGGCAGCAATGAGCTTTCAGCAGGAACCAAAGCTTTCGGCAGGAACCAACTTTACACTATCGGCAGCAACAATGAATTCTTATTTCCCAGAGATCCTAACATTAAGTTTTAAATCAACCACTAGTTATACCAACCAATGGATCATAAGAGTTAGTCTTCATCCTTGTTGTCCTCAACATCCATAATTGAACAAACCCCTACAACACCACGATCCTTACCATCATTGAGTGCATTGCTTAAAAAGCCCTTAGTCTAAACACTCATATCAAATCATACTTTATCACCTATAGGATTAGAACCTTCAAATGAGCATGATGTTCACATTCAATGTTTATCATTGTTTACTAGGTTTAAGTAGTAAAACTTTCACAAGTAATCAAAGTATTAGTAATACTTCGTCACCAAGCTTCTGCTTATGTCTCAAATCAATATTTTAACAACATATGTTAAAATGCAAAATCTCAAAGACAACCTCATGCACCCCAAGTAACAATGACTCTTGAGGAGTATACATAAGAAACTCAAGTGAATTCTTCGTGTCATCCCCAAGTTTATTTAGGACTATCAAACACTTTGGCTTCATTTAGGAAAACATAATGTTTGGGAAAGCATCATGCCTTAGAAATCATGCGTTTAGGATAATGTATATCCTATGCATCATTCTCTCCTTGCAACATGAATGGTTATGTTACAAGAGATTTCATTACATCTCATCTGCAAGTTCTATGAACACATCTCTTGGTCTTAGATAATCATTTCACATAATTAAACTCAACATAAAAGATGTCTCCCTTTAGATCATTCAATCTTAGATTCCAAACACGAAGATTAAAATCTGTTGACACTTATTTGTCAAATTCCCGTGTATAACATGACATCTTCATCACCTTAGTTTTAATAGAAATAGTTGAGTCTTATTAAGTCAAGTATTGGTGAATTATCTTTAAAATTACTTGCATTAGGAATATTAATCAAACAAGTAGTAGATGTGATTTTTCTTTAAAATTACATGTTATTTGTTTGATATGATTTAGTATCTTGACGTTATTATGATTGACAGTCAAATGTGTAAACCTTCAAAAGGTTTTGTCTGCATGCTTATATATGTTTCATGCTACTAGATGTTAACATAATTTGCATGATACTTGTTATATGATATTTCACAAGATTAACATGGTTCTTGTTAACTCGCGATATGTCATTGTTAATACATGGTGTTAGATAGCTTTTGTCTTTAGTTGACATTCATTGAGCTTTTTCGTAGGATAGCCAAAATGATGCATGCTTCTAAAATGATAGAATCATTTGCATGAACCTGTTGTTTCATTACTTTTATTTGCCATGTATGCACCTATATGTCTAAGTGAATTTTGGTATGATAAACACTTAGAAGTTGTTTTATTAATCACATAGATCATTGTGTTAATTAATGGGTAAGTATGCTTGAGTGACTAAGCCTAACTTCAAAACAATTTTACAATGTAGTATCTTAAACAATGACATGCTATGATTATTTGTCTTGATGCTATGTGGTAACTTTGTGTGTAGTAGTAGATTATTTGTTTTTATAAGATGTTGTCTTATGATATTCACATCTTTTGTCATTAAGACTTTTGTCTTGAAGGTTGATAACAAACTATTTGTTATTTCTCTTTGTTATGCTCATCTTGCATAATTGTTGTCTCATTATTGCTGCTTAGATTAGTAATATGTTTATGGGATCCATTTTCTTGCATATAGCTTTAAAAGCTAATAGGATTAAGTTTTAGAGGTTTGAAATTTGTGTTTAGATATCTTTCAACATACCTCTCTCCCAATCATATTGTTGCTTCTGCTTTCCTAACAACATCTCCATCATCCTTTAGTCATAACAATACACCTTCCATGAGGAAACCACATGCCTCGTCGTGCGATCATCTTGCATTGATAGAGAAGAGCTACATAACTTCGAGGATGAGGTTCTTAGTATGCTAAACAACATCCGCAAAAAGATTGCTAAGCTCAACGCTTGCATTTTCAATCGTAAGTCAATAAAGTACACATATCTCTTAGATCCTCAAATACCAACATGTAGGTTCACACCATTCATTTGAAATCGGTTCACACAATCACAAGTGTGTCAAACCCAACATCACAGTCTTGTACCAATACCTCGTCAAGTGAAAAAGACATCATGTGTTTGACAAACCTCTTAAATGTGAACCATTAAGTGTCCTTAGACTTTGACTAGGATTAGTGAAATCAAATCCGTAGTTATAAGTAAATAGACCTTAGCTTGAACCTTCGTTTGATCAAAAACGACAAAACATGACCAAATATATTCTGGTCTCACGGAACCCTTGGATAAGACGGACGGAACCATAAATTTGGTTCCGCCCAATCCGCGGGTACTAGGATCAGTTTTCAACCTTTTAAAACAGACAACCCTCTCACAACCGAGTCTAGGATTTACTTTCAAATCTTCATTGTCTAGAATAACTTCATTATCTAGAACTCCTTCATTGTCTAGGAACACCACCATAGGATCTCATCCTTTTCATTTTTTGATACATATCAAGCACGTCATTGTCAGTGCAAACAGAACCATCACTCTCAACACGTTGGTCCAACCAACACTCTCATCATTTGATGTCATTTTCATACAGGTATATGGCATCTTTATTCCTAAGTGATCATTGTATTCACTTCCTTCATTTGAGCATTTATCATCTTTGGAAGATGATAATATCATAACCTTAACCGTCTTCAATACTCTTATAGCACTTGCTATACAGTTTCTGAATTCATTATAACCACCACCTTCCATCACCTCTTTCACTAATCATCAACCCCATGGATTAGCGAAAAACCCACTTGCATCATCCTTTAGTTATCAATTGAGTTATCACTAGTAAACTAACACCAACACTAGCATCACTAACTTTAACTCCACTTCATTTCCTCATCATAGGCATTGTTTTGTAAATGTAATTCTTATTAGAAGATTACATTCTTTATAACAGTTTACTAGATAATCACGATTGATATCACAATTGGTATGTTGCATAATATTTTTCCTTGAGACAAAATATATTGCACTAACCATTTCATTGTAGGTTCATCATCATATACGCTCGATCGTATATAGCTTACTCATCATAGGATGAAGTTTGCATCGATTATTTTTCTTCTTTTATAGGTTCATCTTGACGCCCTAGAGCAAGGGGGAGTCTTCGTCAAACATTTTTTAGGATGCATCATATATACGCATTGGTGTATATCACATACTTGTCCTTGGACAAATTTTGTTTTATACTAACCTTTATTTTGTAGGATTTCTCAACCTTGAATTCTATACGTTGGTACCCTAGCAACGGGGAGTATAGATCGAGTGGGAGTATATCATATACTAACTCATCATTTCTAGCATTGATTCATATACGTTGGTACCCTAACAACGGGGAGTATAGATCGAGGGGGAGTTTATCATATACTAACTCATCATATAGCATTTTTCACTCTTGATATGTATACGTTGGTACTCTAGCAATGAGGAGTATACATCAAAGAGAAGCATATCATAGTCTAACCATTTCTTTTGTAGGTTCATACATCATATCCTTGTTACTCCAATTAGGGGGAGTATAAATCAAGGGGGAACTTTAAAGTTCTAAAAATCGCATTCCGCTACGCATATCTTCTTTTTGTTTCGACAAAAAGGAGGAGATAGGTCAACATAAGTCCAACATTGCTTACCCACGTGTAGCGTTGGCTATATGCATTTCATTCATCATGCATTTTTTATATATATTTTTTTTATGTTGCACACCACTAACCTTGATGTAGGTTAAGAGTCTAGTTTGATCCATGGATCCGCTAAAAACCTAGGGGACGCAACAACCATAGGAGATTGGAGTAGTCTATTTAACTTCACTAGGGATGATGCAAGCTCGCCATTTCGGGGAGAAATGAAGTTAACTCCAAGGACACACCCTTTTTGCTTCGACAAAAGGGGGAGAAAGGTGTAAACCGAGAAAGTAATAGGCTAGAAGAGTGGAGAAAGGTGTAAACGGAGAAGGTAATATTAAAGGTAGTACGGACACAAGTAACTTTTTACATTTTACTATCTATCACGTTTACATATTTTGTCATCATCAAAAAGGGGGAGATTGTTAGTGCAAACAGTCTCGTTGGGGAGATTGTTAGTGTAAGCAGTCTCGTTTGTTTTGATTGATGAAAAACATGTAACTTGATACATAACGTAAAATGTACAAGTTACTTGTAATCATATCTTGTCTCAACATACATTCAACACCTCTCGAGTCCTCGCATGATACAACACAGGTTCGTACATGTTTGTTATGTGGCATTATGATCAAACCCTTAACAAACCATTTAGAATGTTTAAAATACGGATAGGTCATTAAGTATTTTAAAATGGTAACCATTCTACTTAGAACCTCATTTTACACTCTGAATATACAAGTACTTTTACTTGTACATCATGTTTCCTAAGATTAATAGGATAGGTACACTTTAGGTGTCAAACTAACATGACACATATTGGTAAACATATATTAGTTAAGCTAGTATATACATAGGACATACATATATACATTTACATTATTTACATTTTAAGAATTAAAATGGAAATATGTTCATGACATCATTGCATAGATCATTAGGATATCTTTATAATATCTTGTAGATTTAAGAAATATCTTGGAAAAATTCTCAAGAAAAAGATTGGATTTGGAAATCTTTTGGAAAGATATGGAAAAATATTTTGGAAAGATTCTTAAGCAAAATATTAGATTTGAAAATCTTTTTACAAGATTTGGAAAGATATAGAAAGATATTTTGTAATGATCTTGAAGCAACATAGTTGACTTTGTTAGATTATGGAAGATATGGTAAGATATGGAAAGATTTGAGAATCTATTAGTTGTCATGTCCCGGCGGATCCAAATAGCATAAAGGGCGGATCCCTTTATTTGGATCCGCCAAATCCGTGAGCTGTTCATACAGTTTTCCTATAAATAGTAGCCCATTGTTTACCCATAGTATCATCCAACTAGAACACACATTCCCTTCATCATTTCACACACTTAGATCAGTAGCAAACCATGTAGATTCATACATTAATCACCCTTTGCATAATGATCATAATGTTACTAACTTTCATTATGTTGTAAGCATACATTTTTTATGATCCTGTGAAGCAAGCTCAAGATCATGAGTCATCATCCATAGCATACTTCCTGATCTACCATGAAGGTTAGAAGATCTTGAAGTCATCCACCAAAGCATTCCAACATATGAAGATTCAAGGGCACTTGACATCCTCAATGATTGAAGACTTCTTATTTAAGAAGTTCATGTAGATTGCATATTCATATATGAAGATCCGTCACAACAAGTTTAGGGAGCTTGTGATCTTCATCCATTGAAGGCTTTCGATCAATGGAAGTTCATTTAGACTAGCCATTCATATCCATGACCCACTTATGTCATGGATCATCATTGTAATCTATTCATACTAGATTAGATGGTTTATGTGTTTGTGCCATAAAACACAAGGTTTCTATGTTGGGCCATAAAACATAGCGGGAGTGGTTGTACCCTTGTAAAGAACTCGGTATCTAGCTTAGTACCGGAAAAAGGATAAGCGACGACGGGAGTGGTTGTACCCATGTAAAAGAACTCGACATCTAGCTTAATGTCGGTAATTGTATAAGCGACGTTAGGTTGGTTCTACCTTGAACTAGAACCCGGTATTTAGCTTTGTACCGGAAAAAGTGTAAGCGACGTGTGTAAGGTTTTCTCCGCCGAGAAGGGAGCTTGTTGATCTAGTGAAGTAACTCTCGAGTTGGGTACTCGGGGAGTGGAGTAGGGCGGAGAGGAGCTCCGTGACCGAACCACTATAAATCATCGTGTTCGGTTTGCGCTTTCTTTTACTTATCTCTTTACTTTTATATTTGCATTATGTGTTTGATTGTGGTGTGACTTGTTGATAATACTTGTGTGACAACATGTTTCAACTTATGAAAGTTAGAAACATCTTTCATATTAGAACAAGCTTAAACGGATATTTGATACAACAAGTTTTAAGATTTTAAAACGATAACGTATTCACCCCCCCCCCTCTATGTTTTCACAAAACCCATGTAAATCTACTATAGTCATCAGTAATAACTAGACAATATCTTTTGTGCATCAGGCTCCTAACAGAAGTAGGACCAAATAAATTCATGTAAAGCATAAACATTGATTGATCAATAGAGTTAAAAATCTTGGGCTTACAAGTGGCTTTGTGTTGTTTGCCTTTAAGACAAGCAATGCATGTTTAGTCATTTTCAAATCGTTTTTGAGGTAAACCTCTTACCAAACCATTCTTAATAATCTGATTTATGGTTTTGAAGTTAATGTGACCAAGCCTCCTATGCAATTTCATTAATTCATCCAATGTGGCCTTTGCAACTAGACAAGTTAAAGTCTTTTTAGGAACAATATTCTTCATATCAACACTGTACATATTGCCCTTTCTAGAAATTTTAAGAAGTACTTGACTTTCATCAGGAATCTTAAAATCAGGAGAAAGCACAAGACATTCAGTGTCACAGAAAAGAACTTTGTTCTTTTTGTCACACATTTGTGAGACATTAAAAAGATTATACTTAAGCTCTTATACATAGTACACATCTTCAAAATCTAAATTTCCAGTTTTAATTGTACCTTTACCGGAAATTTTGCCACCAATACCTCCTCCAAAGGTAACATAGCCACCATCTAATATTTGAAAATCAGAAAGATAGGACTTGTTGCCTGTCATGTGCCTTGAACATCCACTATCTGAGTATCCTTGATCCTCTTGTTTATCAAATGAATGTTCCTGCACAGTAATAAGGAATATTATTTTCCTTTGGGGACCCAAGCCATTACTGACTTGGATCTGCCTCGTGCATCAATGTAATTTAATCTCTTAAGAATGGTTGATGCACCACTGGGTTTAGTTGGATTCAAAACCCAACATGCTGAGGCCTTAACATCATTTGCCTTGTTTTCCCAAGCAGCAGTATTAACTACTTGCCTAGCAGTATTAACTGCTGGCTTTGCAATTGTACCCTTAATTTTCCAAACTTGTTTTTGGACCACTGCTTTTGATTGAATGGGCCTTTTAACAGTTGTTGATGCATGTTTTGAAGTTAATTTTGCATTTTTAACTGTTGGTATTGGGTTAACAGTCATGAATGGTCTATTAGTAGGAACTGCTTGACTAACAGTAGAAACTGCTTTTGAAACTGCTCTGGGTTTTATTCTATTAATATTAGAACTAGAGTGAAAGTGAGTTTGAGAAGTTTGCCTTTTGAAATTCACCCTATTGTTTTCATACCTAGATACCCATTTGTTACAGAAAGCTGCAGGATGATCAAAACTACCACATGTGTAACAATCTTTATTATAAAAGAAAAAATCATCACCTAATTGGTTAGACTTGAGGCCATTCCTATTTCTTTGGTTACCTCTGGGCTTGCTAGTGGATCTATATTGTTCACAATATTTAACTGGTTGCCTAACATGTTTAATGTTTGTTTTAGGCTTAACAGCATCCTTTTTGATTACTTTAGGAACCCTTGTTCCTGCTTTCTTAACTACTTCAGGTTTAGACATAACCTGTTCGTCATCACTATCAGTTATACATTCCTCAACAACTATAGCATCTGCTTTCCTATCAGAGGACACCTTGTCCTCAGAAAGTGAAGTTTTAGATAAACTCTCACTTACTTTCTCTACCTTAGGACTCTTAGTAGACTTAGAACCATATTCCATTATTGGTTCTTGAAACTCAGCAAATCCTGTGTGTGCTAGGTCAATACCTGGAGGTGAAGGAACACCTATGTATGGTGGAGGAACAGATTTGTATCCTAAACCAGACTTAGCTTTATTGATTACTTGAGCTTCCCAAATTTTATTAATTCCCTCTGAGGCATGAGCTAGAGCATCTACTGTTATCTTAACATTTTCACTTTTATTTTTGTGATCTGCTAGGGATTTATTCAGTTTAGTAATACACTCATCTTTGAATTCTATGTTTCTTTTTAGTGCATTCATGTCTTCAGTAAACCTAGATTCATTTCCTTGAAAATGCAAGATTTATTTTTCAAGAACAGCTAGACCTCTTTTATGATTAGCTAAATTAGCTAAAGCATTATATAACTGTTCTGGTGGTGGTAACAAATGTGTTCCAGTTTCCATTACCGTGTCTAGAATGTAGTCGGATTTTTCCCTTGTAGACTCTGTTGAAAAATGCAGCTGAAAGATGTGGGTTGTACCTTCCAGTTCAGTTATAACAGGCGGGGGCGTGTACGGATCCGTGTAGCCTAGTTCTGAAATAACCTTAGCACATTCATTTACCATTATGTGCGCCTCGTCACTGAAGCACGTCAATGTTAATTCACCGGTTTTGTCAAAGATTATTGCCCTGAAACTGTAACAGTACAAATCGAGGAAAAAAAAGACGTTTAGATGAAAGCATTAGGATGGAATCTTTGTTCATGAGCCAAATGATCCACTACTTAACCATGAAACAAAAACCGCATCAACACAGATCACAAAGTGAAAAGAAATTATCACTATCTCAAAGTCTCATTGTCACAACTAAAACTGCGACTAAAAACTACCAAAAACCTAAACAACCTCCCACAAATATATGTGTGTCAATCCTTGACAACAATGTTAACAATACATATTAAATTTACTACAAATTTTGAACATATATAACAAACAGTTTAACTCATCAGCAGATTTACTATATATTACTTCCATAATGACATCCACAAAAAACGAATAGCCACATGTTCGATAAAAAAGCTTCAAAACACACAGCTACCCAATGTAGCGTTCAAAATTTTCAACAGATGTTATGACATTCAGTGACGAAAATAACCTCTAGCAATTAGTTAAGAATTACATCTGACGTGATGTTATTCATTTAAATACCTTCTACTTTGATCAAAATGACTTCACTGTTCCATCAATTATATATTTATGCCCATTGTGTTCTAATAACATCAAAAGTGTTTATTCATGTGCAATAGTTGACTCATGTGCAAGAAACAAATATTGATTTCACTTCTTATAATCAGTATTATTGTCTAAACCTGTAGTCGTTAGGCTCGTCAGGATTAGGTGGCTCGCAATGGGCGTGCGGGAAGTTATTATAGATCTTGCGCCTGCAGTCACGGCAGCGTTGAAAGTACCAGGGTCTCCCGTTACTGATTTCGGCAATTGTAGCAACGACAGTGAATCTGACATTCTGTCAAAGATAACACATGGTTAGGTTCTTTGCTAACAATAAAAGTTTAAAATAACCTGTTGTTACTGTATACCGTCTGATTGTGCGGGTCTTCGCGCAATAGTTCATCTATTGTGACACAGTTTCTTAACTTCTCCTATTCAGGGTCTTCGTATCGGTATGTCCGCACATTTTGCATGACTGGAGGTGCGACCAGTTCGTTGTACCTGGATAACGGTTCAAGTGTTCTTTAGCATTATCAAAATCGTTGAACTTTATATTTCCACAGTTAGGTATCAACTTACATGCTTAGTATGTAGTCAGTTTCTGGAATGTTTAGATTAAGATAATAATAGGTAGCAGGTGTGCTCGAAAGTTGTAGACCTGTGATTGAGACAACATACATTAAACAGGTCTTTTTTTTATGTAATTTGAACCTACACGTGTAACAGTTAGTTTACCTGCATATGTTTTAACCCAGCATGAGCTAACGGCCATGACAGCTGGTTTCGCTGCATTCTCATACTCACATGTATCAAAGCTCCTTGCTTTTTCATTCCAAAGTGTGAACCTGATTGTGTTTCCTCTATACGAAAAAGAAAATTGCATTTAGTTGTTGCTTACAGAGTTTGGTTTCTAGGAGGAAGTAATGACACTTACTCTAAGTTCTGAAGCATTATGTCTCTCCACACTACCATTTTTCGGGCAGCGTTCCCTGCTTCTCGTACATCCCCTACGGATGTGACACAACCAATGTAATCTGTAAATGCCGGTTATTTAATTAGAACATGTATGAGCAGCAGCTAAGGAATGTGATTATTCACACATGTCAATATCGTGTTGTTGTTATCAGCACGTGCAGCTGCTTCATTGTATGCAACGAAGTTAAAATGGTGCAATGGGAATCCATCATCAGTCAAAGCTTCGGCATTAGTAAACCTGCCAAGTATCAATGTCAGTCGATTAGGCAAGGTTTGCATCCATCTTTTGGTATCCTGCAACCCGAAGCCAGTAATTATGTATGTAGCATTTATCTGTAGTATGATATCGAAACGGCCCCGTTCACGCGATTCAACATTTTCCTGTATTGCTCCTCCCTGTAAGATAACCGGTGAATGCATACGACAGTTACCAGCGATGTTGTAATCGTTAATATATTTTGTGTTAAGTTGCTATACCTGTCGATCTAGCAATATAAAAGAAAGAACTGGTTGACTTGTTCCTCGTGTGTCCGTCACTGTCCACTTTCGATAGACCCTTACACGTATGGCTTTACCAATATCTGATGATTTCATAACTGCTACTCCAACAGTTTCCAGCTGTGTCATCGGTCTCTTTCCTAGCGCTTTTGCTATAGCAGTTCCCGCAACATTTTTTGACATTTTACTTCAGAATAAGAAACATCAAATATCAGTTAATACACAAAATCAGGTAAATTGAATAACTTCAGTTCGAAGGCAGTGACAGTGTCAAAACCATGAATCCTATATAGCTGTCTAATAGGTAGTTGAAAGTTGCACTTATATATACACCATCTGGTACTTACCTTAAGATGAAAAAATATAGATATAGTACGTGCCAGCCGGTACACATGTTCCTTCCCTTGTGCCAAACGTAGTATCACAGATATTGTCGGGCATTTATAATGTATACGTAAACGCATAACAATTGCATACACATAAGCAGCAAGTGCATAGTATCTGCTACAACAATCTTAAAATGAAACATTTATACGAAAAAGAAAATTATTTACAATATATGTTCATAAATCGTTCAGAAAAAAAAAGGCTCGAGTTTCCTATAGTCTAGAAAGTGGGGCCACGATACGATTGTGAATGGGATGCCTGTAACCTGTGGCTGGAATAGTAATTCGTATAACGCCAGTAGTTTGAACAATCTGTAAACAAATGCTCAACAAACACATAATCGAAAGAGGTGAAATAATCAAGTAACATGTTTTCAAACCATGTACGACTCAGTAAACAATGTTGCATGAGTACGAAACATTATTCTAAACACATGATTATAAATAAAGATAGCAAAAGAGGATGTCTGAAAGAAACAGAATGTAAGAAAAACCTGGACTTGGATAATGGTATCCAAAAAATCTCTATACACGATGTTTTTCGTGGTATTTGGGACGCCATCATGCTGATCTTTGATAAGGTGATAACGCTCATTTTGTACATGTTTTTATCGCGTTATTTGTATGTGTTTGCATATTATTTAGTTATGTTTATGATCATTTTATGCTTAAAAGTTGTTAAGATGTGTTCAAGTCTAGGTACAAGGAAATATTAAAGGAATGACGAAGAAAAGCTACAAAATCAAGTAAATATTGAAGAAAAGCTCGTCAACAAAGATATTGATTCATGATATGATTATTTCCGTCGTACATAAGAAGGATGAAAATATGAAGTCAAGATTAAGTGCTAAAAAGTGTGTTAAAAGTTGAAGTTATATGCTAGCTCAAAGTTGAAATTCATGTGCAAGAATCAATCTCAACCCAAGGTTCATAATTTTTAACCCAAGGTTGAAGCTGAGATTTAAACCAAAGGTTCATAAAACTCAACCTGAGGTTCAAGCAGACATCCCAGCCGCAGGTTCAAGATCCAAACTGTGGGTTGAGAAATTTCTGAGATGAAGAGTTACATTAACTCTTAGTTTTAACTACCATTATGACTAGAGTCCGATCATTGTCCTCTCTTTTATGGATATTCAAGGCTTAAATTAGTTTTTGGGGAAGAATTCAAGTATAAATAAAGCCCTAAGCACCCCATAATACATACAACACTTATAATCAAGCCTTACACCATAAGCACTTGATCACATTACTTACTAAACCCAAAAGAGCTTAATAATCTCTGCCATTCTCAAGAAGATCCCAAGTAGAAACAAAAGAAGAGTTGGAGATACTTACTAGAAGTGGTGGAAGATTCTCTTGTTCAATTGGAGGCCCTAAGGAGTGCTACAACTCTTTTATTACTCATTGTAATCTTACTTTTGGGTAATTTTCTTTACTTTAATTAATCATGTTGAACCGTTTGATGTTGAATGAAATGTTATGTTTGATGATGACGCTTGTTATGGAATAATTTGTGATGCGTGTTTGGGAATGATGTGACTTTCGTATGAATGTTGGATGTTTAGTCGGTTAGAAAAAGTGATTATTTTCATGAGTTTGTTTAAATATAATTCGTGTTCTAAAACTTGTTGGTTAAACATTATTGGATTTAAGGGATGAAAAGATTTCTAATATTGTTTGATTCCAAGAAGTTGGTGCACAAATGGATTGGTATTTGATAATTGACGAATATTAAGTATTCAAGTTTTAAATGAATTCAGAAATATTTAATCACGAGATTGGGTTGAAAAGACTCGTAAGGACTAATTTAACTAATCATCTTTTTCATACATTTGGTCAAACAAAGAGCTAGCGTAATGGGATGAGAGTAGGCCGAAAGGACTCACCCGTGAAACTAGTAGAAACATGGATTTTCTTGATATTACCCATTGATTAGAGATCCTTGTGAAAATTGACATGTGCCTTCTAAGTTTCACCCAAACATGTTCAACATTCTATCACGATTAGTTATTGTTCCTAAACAAGTATTTGTTTGTTTGATTGATTTGGTTTGAAACCATTGTTTGTTTAATTACTTTAAAGTGCTTTAGAGCGTGACAATCTTGAGTACTCTTTCTATTTGCTACTATCTAAATTGCTTAAACCTAAACAAGTAGTCTCTTGGGACGATCCTTATTTACCACAAACTGTACTACAATCGAACGAGTATACTTGCTCGTATGTGTTTCCTAAATAAACGGTAAAAGGGTATTTTATAAATTTAAAATTTGAGTGAGATTAGGATATAATATACACCTTATTGAAACGCATCAAGTTTTTGGCGCCGCTGCCGGGGACTACTCGTTTTTAGTTTAGTTTAGTTTAGGTTAGTTTACTTGTAAATAGTAGCATATAGTTTGTTCTTGTTATTGCATGATTTTAGAGTTTATTTCATGTTTGTTTTTTGTGATTGTTTGGGTTATTTGGTTAATGATTGTTAAGTGTTTGCTTTGTCCTAGTTTCAATGTGTTTCTCTCGTTTCTATTTTTATTTTTATTTTTTTTATTAGTTCTAGTGTTAAGTTAAAATAAAAAAAAGTAAAAGAAAAAGAAAAAGAAAAAGAAAATGTTGAAAAAATATTGCTGCAAACCGGGCGGCTCAACTCTGAACCACCGGCTCAACCTTTCGAAACGTAAAAAAAAAATTCCACTTGAACCGCCGGTCCAAATCTCGACCGCGGCGGTTCATGCTCTCGGTAAAACATTTGCAAATTCAAACCGCCGGTTCAAATATGAACCGCGGCGGTTTGATCCCTCGGTAAAAAAAATTTCACATCCCAAACCGCCGGTTTGGGTGTGAACAGTAAAAAAAAAATTTGTTTTCTTTATTACTCTTTTATTTATTTAAATAGTTATTTGGTATATTAGATTTGTTTTAGATTTTAGTTTGATTTTTTTTTCTTTTCTCGAATAACTTAGTTGTTTTTTTTTACTAACCACTAACGTTTGTTTTGGATGTGTTGTCTATAAATGTTTAGCTTATTTTTAGTTATGGATTCACCTAGCGAAGTTTCGGCTTATTTGGACAAATTGGAAATGGAATTGATGGATGATGGAGATGTTATGGCTAGGATGGAGAAAATGGTTGATTTTGAAAAGGTGAAGTTGCAAGCGAAATGAAAAGAAGTTGAAAGTATTGAATATGAACCGGAAAAACTTCGGGTGATAACTTTCACTCGTGCTAAGTTGAGAGAATATGACGAACCAAGTATGAGGTATTCCACACCTTGTGGAATAGAAGGATTGGGAGCTTGAGATGCGGAAAGTAACATTGGACAAAGTGATAGTTATGTGACCTTTGCTTTTTATGAAAAGTTTGGAAATGGGAAATATGAAGTAGACAAGTATAATAGGAGGATAGCACGGGATGTGAAAATTGATATTCATGGCTATACCTTTGCTATGGATTTGATTATTGATGAGTATGAAGATACTACGGATCCTTCCGTTGTGTTTGGGAGAAATTTTTTGATAGCAACAAAGTGCACCATTGATTTTGGTTTAGGGGAAACGCAAGTCAAGGTTGGAGAATTACAATATGATAAAGATGTTAATTGGTTAATTGAACAAATGGAAGAAGTTTGTGACAATGAAGATGGTATTCTTGGGAGCATGGAAATGGTTAAGATGGGAAAAGCTACTCATTTGAAACAAAAATACCCACCTTTTAAAGGTCTTATACCTTCACCGTCATCATTACCACAACCTACCACACTAGTCAAAGGAGAAAGTTCTTCTAACCAAACACCCTTACCAAAAGAAATACCCAAAAAAAAACCCATTGATGAAGCAAAATGTGTTGAGGAGATTACTATATGTTGGGTTCGTAAAATACCCAATTATCTTAGACAGGATTTGAACACAAATTAAGCCAAGTGTTTGCTAAACCGAGAACAATTCAAGTCACTGAGAGAACAGCCTCTCAGTGAGTCATCTTCAGGATGCTTAAGGCGAGTTCAATGAAGGACTCACTCTCAGGAAGGCGGTACTCCCTGAGTAGGACTTAAGCCGAAGAAGAAAATGATGGTTCAGTGAGTATTGGACAAGAACTTACTGAACCCCAGTCTCCTCAACAACATTAAAGTGATTGAAGACTGAGGAACCAGTGCCTGAAGAATAGGCGGGAACAAAAAGGGAAGGATCTGAGAAGATAAGAGTGTCAGACCAAACACTCTTATCTTGTCAGACACCAACCTTCCCTATTGCGGCTAAAAGTCATGGAGTGTCAGCCAACAACTCTCAAAGTCTTATTAGCCCATTCCTATTGGTTCTTGAAAATGACAATTATTGTTTGTAATTGTGAGAAACGCTACCTCAACAACATGTAATATTTTAATCACTTATACTTAGATTACTTGTGTATAAATAGATCAGATGGACATAAGTTATGTGTGTTTTGTATATTGAAAGCTTAGAACTTTTACAAAGTAACTTCTCTCCTACAAAGTGTATACAACTCACTGAGATAGCTCAGTGGGTATATTGTTACCACTCAAGCAAAACTTGAGTTTCGATAAGAGACACCATAAACCCTTGTCTATTCAATCCCAAGTGTTTGTTCCGCAAAACACTTGGGTAATAGATTCTTGGAATTATTTCTAATAAGAATTTAAATGTTGAAAAATATTGTGTTTTTTATATTCACGTATTATAATTGTTAGAAATATTATTTGCATTGATCTCAGTCATAAGCTCACTTAGTTTAACTTAATTGTTATTACTCGGTGTGCTAAGGGAACAACAAGTGGTATCAGAGCCTCTGGTTTATAAAACCTTTCCAAAACCCAGAGAGCTCCAGGTTTTTAAAACCAAGATCCTAAAATGACTGATACCAATGTACCCCAGTTAGTCGATAAAAGGGTGGCAGCTATTCTGCTGTAGCACCCAGA
Source organism: Artemisia tridentata subsp. tridentata (assembly GCA_021014915.2). Classification (NCBI taxonomy): domain Eukaryota; kingdom Viridiplantae; phylum Streptophyta; class Magnoliopsida; order Asterales; family Asteraceae; genus Artemisia; species Artemisia tridentata. The sequence continues at coordinate 322,483,944 of CP139506.1, read as the reverse complement.
CTTGAGGCTGGCAAATTTAGCAAATGGAAAAAATGTATGATTTGCTATTTAACTGGGATGGAACCCTACTACATCGCTTGTATCAAGGATGGCCCATTTGTCCCAAAAACTGCTGCAGGGCTAATTAAGCCTGAAGCTCAATGGACCATAGATGAGAGGAGGGTGGTCAATCAGGACCATCGCCTGAAAAGCATCCTTATAAAATGTCTTCCTGACGATATAATGGAATCTGTCATCAACTGTTCTACAGCCAAGCAAACTTGGGATGACTTGGTAAATAGCTTTGAGGGTCCCTCAGATACCAAGGAAAATAGGGTCATGGACCTTAAACTTGAGTACAATACTTTCAGGGCAAAGGACTCTGAAAGTCTCTCTCAGACCTACACCAGATACAAGACTTTGATAAATGAGCTATCAAATGATGGTGTAACTTTATCTAAGCATGAGACTAATTTTGGCTTTGTCAACAGTCTCCCTGAGAAGTGGCTCAACTTCTCACAAGGCCTGAGGAATGCTAACCACATTCAGACCCTTTAGCTCCCTGAAATTTATGGGAAGTTTGTCTATGAAGACAACTTGATCTCAAGGAGATACCCTGACTCAAAAGCTCTTGAGTCCAAAAAGGCCTTAACCTCCACACCCATATCAACTGCTTTCTATTCTAATGGTATTATGAAGGATTTTCAAGAGGATTCTGAAGATGAAATTGATGAAAGGACTGGTGAGGAGTACTTGAACGACTTGAACTTGGAATTCCAAAAAAGGGCACTCCTTGCTAGTTCAAGACGTTTCATCAAAAGAAATCAGTCCAACTTTACAAAACCAAAAGCAAATGAGACCACTGAATGCTTTAAATGTGGTAAAAAGGGTCATTTTGCTAGGGACTGTTATTCTAAAACTATCTCAAAACCCTCTTACAAATTCTCAGGAAACAGTTCCTCAGGAACTAGCAAGTTTCAACCTAAAATGTTTCAGTCCACCCAACAATTTCAAAACAATGGTCAAAAGGATTTTGAAACAAAATATAGGAAAATCAAAGCTAAACTTGCACTTCTTGAAACTAACCCCATATTGTCTCAGGCTGCTCAAACATCCAAACCTATTCACACAAAGAACAAGGTATTAGTAGCTGAAGCATATGATTGGGATGAAGAAGAGGTTTCCTCAGATGAGGAAATAAGAGTTGGTGCACTGATGGCACTTTCTGAAGAGGATCAGGTGGCTGTTGGAAAAAGCCATGCTAGAAATGGAGAGTGGGTCAACATCACCATGAAGAAGGTAAATACTTTACTTTCTATGGATGATGATTCTGATTGGCAGTCTTACATGAATTATATTTGTGTTGATCTAAAGTTTGTTGAGGAACAAAGGCTTAACCTGTTTTCAAAATAGAATAATATTGTGTCAGAATTGAATAAATGTAGAGATGAACTGCTTGCACTGAAACAAGCCAAATTAGAATCTATTACTCTACAAATTCAGAACACTAAAATTTTGAAACAAAACCAAGCCCTTCAAACAGAACTTAAGAAAGAAAAGGCTGTTATTGAAAGCTGGACCAAAAAGAACCCTAAGGTCTTTGATTCTGTGGGCTTAATCCCTAAGATAACTATAGGAATTGACCACCTCACTGAAACCTCCAGTGAGAGTCCCAGTGAAATGACCTTTGTTCCAGCTGGCATATCCTTTGAGCAAGAGATGGAACCCAAGTCAAATGACTGGATTGTCTGGGACAACCCAGTCAGTAAGTTGCCAAACTTTGAGACTGGAAACATCTTGCTCCCTGAAAGTCAGGCTCTAAAAGGTATGCTTGGACTCTTTGACCAACTCAGTATTTTTGATCCAATCAGTGAGCCTGAATCAGAATCAACTCCTCCACTCCCTCCACTAAATACCCTTCAGGGTGCTGCACCAAGCTCAGACCTCCCACCATTGGTCTCCTCCCCACACTCTCCAAAGGAGAGATCAGGAAAAAGTAGAATCCTCCTGAGAAGACCAACCCTTGAAGTCTCAGTAAATACTGATGACTCATCAACTTCAGTCCTTTTTGAAGTAGCAACCCAAAGTCCTGATCCAAGAATTGATCAGTTGACTGAAATGGTCAGGAAGCTAAGTGAGAAGATTGCATCTTCTGAAAAAAACCTTCTCAATTAAAGAAGGAACAAAAACTAGCTTCCTCAAAGACCAAACCCAAACCAACCAAACCCCTGAAAAAGTGTGAACTGTGCAACTATACAAATCATCTCACAGATGATTGCTATAGAGTCCTTTATTGCATGATTTGCAAAAAGGAAGATCACAGGACCTCTGATCATAAAAAATGCTAAGTCATGTCAAACTTTTCAGGACTTAAGGCTCAGTGCTTGAACTACCCTTCTGATTCTAAGCAGAAACAGAAGCAAAAGGCCAAGCCTTTTCCACCTTGCCCATTGTGTAGATTCAATGATCATCATCCAGAGGATTGTCAAATTGACAAACACTGTGAATCTAGTGGAAGTTCCACTCAGAAATCCTCAGGAAAAGAGAGGGTCATTCAGTCAAGAAGAGGAATGAATAAACAATCCTCTCAGACTACTGAGGCTACCCCTGCGACTAAATGCAAAACATGTGGTAGCTCTGTCCACTCAACCACTGACCATGAATCGATTAATACTTTCATAAAGACCTACAAAACCAAACCCTCCATGAAATGGAGTCCTAGAAAGAACTGACCCAGTTTACAATTTGTGTAGAGGCATGCCAGGGATCCTATTTGGCATCTAGACAGTGGATGTTCAAGGAGCATGACTGGTGTTAAGGAGTGTCTGCACAAATATGTGGAAGAACCAGGACCCAAAGTGATATTTGCTGATAATTCATCATGTCTCACTGAAGGTTATGGTTCAGTAAACTGCAATGGTATTGTCTTTACTAGGATAGCTTATGTAAATGATCTTAAGTACAATCTGATCAGTGTCAATTAACTATGTGATGCAAAATACATAGTTCAGTTTGATAATAAGCAAGGAACCGTCTTCAATGCAAATAAGGAAATTGTCCTCATTGCACCAAGAAGACAAGATGTTTATGTATTAGACATGTCCAGTCTAACTCATGATGGAACTTGTCTCTTTGCTAAAGCCACTGATACACTCAACTGGCTTTGGCATAAGAGACTCACCTACCGGAACTTTAAAAACATAAACAATCTTGTAAAACAAAACAAGGTCCTTGGCTAACCATCACTAGTGTTTTCAAAGGATAAACAATGCTCAGCTTGTGAAAAAGGTAAACATCACAGAGCATCCTTTAAAACCAAAACCAACTTTTCCATCAGGAACTGCCTACATCTTCTCCATATAGATCTATTTAGACCTGTCAGTCCAAGGTCTATTAACCATGAGAAGTATACTCTGGTCATAGTGGATGAATACTCTAGATACACTTGGGTATTCTTCCTGATAAAAAAGAGTCCGGCAGTTGAAACAATCATGTCCTTTGTCAGGAACATTGAAAATCAAAATGACATTAAGGTCAAACAGATTAGAACTGACAATGGGACTGAGTTCAAAAATTATGAACTTGAATGTTTCTGTGATGAGAAAGGTATCTCCCAAAACTTTTCCTCTCCATACACAATTGAACAAAATGGTGTTGCTGAAAGGAAAAATAGAACACTCATTGAAGCTGCTAGGACATTGCTAGGTGGATCAGTCCTTTCCAAACATTTTTGGACAGATGCAGTCAAAACTGCCTGTTATACACAAAACAGATCCATCATTGTCAAGAGACATGGGAAAACCCCATATGAGTTATTCAAAGGAAGAATCCCTGACATCAGCTACTTTCATGTCTTTGGGTGTCCTGTGTTTATTCATAATCACAAGGATCACTTAGGGAAATTTGATGCAAAAGCTGATGATGGATACTTCCTGGGATACTCACTTGTCTCAAAAGCCTTCAGAGTGTTCAACACAAGGAGACAACAAACTGAGGAAACATTTCATGTTACCTTTGATGAGAGCACTGATGCAATCAGGTTCTCAACTGCCTCAGTAGAAGAGATAGGAATTGATAACTCTTCAAGATATCCTCCTGATGAATATCTTCCTGAAAACAATCCTTCCACTCAGTATCAAGATGATGCTAACATCTCCTATTACATAATCCCTCACAACCTACCTAACCCAACCATCACTGAGTTTGTTGAGGCACATGCAAACACTGATGAAATTAATCAGTCTGTTCAAAATACTCAAGAACCAAAAAATCTCAGTGATCAGGTAGACACTCAAGATCCAATCAATGATCATGCGTCTACTCCAGAACCAACCCCTCCACCCAATCAGGCCTCCACAAGTTCAAATAAGTATCCAGGACCTCAGGAAAGTTGGACTAGGTCTCAGGACATTGAACTTGTCAATATTATTGGAGAGCCTACTGAAGGCATGCTCACCAGGAGCATGGCTGCTAGTCTAAGAGCAGCCTCAGCCAATGAATGCCTATTTGTGGACTTCATTTCCACAATTAAACCCAAAAGTGTTAAAGAAGCACTTACACATCCAAGTTGGGTTCAGGCCATGCATGATGAACTGGAACAATTTGACAGAAACAAGGTAATGACCTTGGTTAAATGTCCTGAGAATGTCTCAGTCATTGGCAAGAAATGGGTATTCAAAACAAAACTGATGAAAATGGCATAGTCATTAAAAACAAAGCCAGACTTGTAGCCAAAGGCTATAATCAACAAAAAGGCATTGACTATGAAGAAACATTTGCACCAGTAGCAAGGATGGAAGCCATCAGGATCTTCCTTGCTTTTGCTACATACATGAACTTCAAGGTGTACCAAATGGATGTTAAAAGTGCATTCTTAAATGGTTCACTAAAAGAAGAAGTTTATGTTCAGCAACCTCCTGGATTTGAAAGCCATGAGTTTCCTGATCATGTCTGTAAGCTTAATAAAGCCCTTTGTGGACTGAAACAAGCTCCCAGGGCATGGTATGAAACTCTTTCAGCCTTTCTGATCCAAAAAAAATTTGTCAGAGGCAAGATAGACAACACATTGTTTATCTATAAGACAAATACTGATGTCATACTAGTACAAGTGTATGTTGATGACATCATCTTTGGCTCAACAAGTTACAAGCTTTGCAAACAATTTGAAAAACTAATGGCTAAGCAATTTGAAATGAGCATGATGGGAGAATTAACCTACTTCCTTGGTCTTCAGATCAAGCAGACTGATAAAGGAACCACTATCAGTCAAGAGAAGTATGTTAAGAACCTACTGAAAAAGTATGAACTCAGTGACTGTGCCTCAGTCAAGACTCCCATGGTTCCTCCAAACAACCTTGGTCCTGATCTCACTGGTAAACCAGTAAATCAAACTCTCTTTAGAGGAATGATAGGATCACTGATGTATCTACTTGCATCAAGGCCTGATATCCAATTCTCAGTATGTCTATGTGCCAGATATCAATCTGACCCAAGAGAATCACACATCACAGCTGTGAAAAGGATATTCAGGTACCTGAAAGGTACTCCAAACCTTGGATTATATTATCCAAAATGCTCAGGCCTTGATCTTAAAGAATACTCAAACTCTGACTATGCTGGATGCAACAGGGACATAAAAAGCACCTCAGGCTCTTGCCAAATACTTGGTGGGAAACTAGTCTGTTGGAGTGCTAAGAAGCAACAATTAGTTGCCTTGTCCTCAGCTGAGGCTGAATATGTTGCAGCACCTAGTTGTTGTGCAAATGTACTCTGGATGAAAAGTCAACTCAATGACTATGGAATTCAGTATAATATGGTACCCATCTTTTGTGATAACACAAGTGCAATTGCAATCTCAAACAACCCTGTTCTTCATCAGAGAAAAAAACACATTGATATTAGATATCATTTCATCAGGGACCATGTCATGAATGGTGACATTGAATTACACTTCATTCCTACTGAATATCAGTTAGCTGATATATTCACCAAACCATTGGATGAACCAACTTTCACCAGACTGAAAGCTGAATTAGGAATGCTGGATATAGAGGATCATACCACTGATTGATTTCTCCCAACCAAGTGTCAATTAAAAAATAATAATCCTCAGGTCCCTGACTCAATGTGTACATCAGTGAAAAAATCACTGAATCCTCAACCTCAGGAACTAAACCCAAGTTCCTGAAATCTTTAGGGTTCAGGAACTAAACCCAAGTTCCTGAATCCTTGTAGCTCAGGAATCATTCCATATTCCTGAATCATCAGTGACTAATCCCAAGTCCCTGAAAAACCATCACTGAATGAAAAGTCATTCAGGGCCCTGAAAAGGACATTCAATACTAACTTAAATGCTCTAAGTATCTAGTTAGTAAATGTCCGAGGTTGGTAACTGGATTCTTATTAAATATAAGAATATTTGTTCCTTTGCCTTTCTGGCATACACCTCATGGGCCCCCACTTCCCAACTTGGCATTCAATGCCCTCTCTCACACAATACACTGTGTGATGATGGAAACTCTGCAACTTCTCCTTTTGCAGAAACTGCTCAACTGTTCACCCTGCCAGTTGCGAAAAAAGAGGAAAAGTGAAGTGGTGGCATTTAATGCGGATCTCAAACATTTTATTCAAAATAATTTCCAAAAATTATATTTTGATTAAATAAAACCGCTCAAATGCCAAAAATAACCCCATCTCCACTATCCTATAAATACCCCAACCAAAACAAAAACACACACGCGTTTTAAAAAATCTAAGCTAAACTCTGCCCATTTTATCTCTCAAAACTCTGTGTGTGTTCATAGCAATTAGAAACCCAGTCCATTTGTCCAACCAAACACAAAAATGGCATCTTCTAATGCTATCACCCTCGCCCCAAATGTGAATTTCCCAATGGAGGGCGTGGATATAACCAAAAATAATGTGGTTGGAAATTTCCACTACCCCCAACAATATGAGGGGTACAAGGATGTGGTTAAGTATTTACATAACTGCTTCCTTGCCACGGATTTTACCAAAACCCCATCAGTCATTTATCATGACTTTCTCAGGGAGTTCTGGTGTACCGCAACGGCTACTAGCCCTAAGGACACCAGAGAATCAATCATCACATTCACTGTGATGAATGGGAAGATACCCCTCTCCCTAGACTACAAGACCTTTCTCAAGGCCACTGTTCTTGATTTTGCCCAGACCTTTGAGGCAAACCTTACTGACCAGGAAATTAAAGCAGAAATGCTATTCCTTGGGCCTCATGACGCTAAGCGTCCCACTTTGTCTCCTGAAGCCTTATTAGAAAAGGCTCCCATAGTGAAGACATGGTTTCACCCCATCTGGAGACTCATGATGACATTTGTCATTCAAGTCCTAGGAGGGAATAAATCCTCCACTGAGCAAGTGAACTCATCACAGCAAATGATGATGTTCAGTCTCTTGGAGGGTAGAAAAATTGATATCGGAGGTATAATCTTCCGAGACCTCGTTGCCAAGCTCTTAGGGAAACATAGGCAAAGACACATGTCTTATCCTAGGTTCATTTCCTGTGCGCTTCAGGACCTTCTTGGTTCTGACTACTTAAGGTCTGACGATCAAGGTACAAAACCTGACGTCTTGCATAAGACCAATTTTAGTAGTGAGATCACTGAGGCACAACCCACCGCCCTGACCAACTACATGTTAGTAGTCATTCTTGGTGAGAATGCTAGCTCCCCAGTACCTTCACCAACCAAGAAGGTGAAGAAGAAGAAAGGGGGACAGTCCAGTAAGGTGGTTAGACCTAAACCACTCGTCACTGAGACTGTTGCCTCAGGCACCCTTACCATTGTGGCCCAGACCTCTGAGACACCTACTGCAGAGACCCTTCTGACCACAAAACAACCGTCACCGGAGGTCACTAGGAAATCATCCTCAGTGTCCTCGGAAAAACCCTTTCCGCATGTTTCCTTTGACATAAACAAGTCAGAGGGATCAGGAACATCCACCCATTCACATCCCAATGAAGGCATTGATAAATCACAATCAGAGCCTGAGGGAGTACAGGGTTCTATATCCTCAGTGGGGCAGCACTACTCCACTGAGAAGGGGACCCACACCCACTCACATCCCGCTAACGTCTCTGAGAAATCACACTCAGAGTCTCAGGGAGTTCAGGACCCTAAATCCCCAAAAGGACAGACCAATCCTGATGGGAAGGGGGTCCATACATCTTCACAAGGAGTGCCTCATGATTCCAGTGGAAAACACCCATCAGTGGATGAAGGCGCTCAGGGGGACAAAGACTCGGAGGGATATAAACAACCGCCAATACGGAACCCAAACCCACCTCAGGCATCTCAGGCACTTTTGTTCTCTCGGGAACTGACCCTAAAAGTCAGGCTGGGCAAACCCCCCCAGTTATTATGACTAGTCAGGCTGGTCAAACCCCACCAGTTATTATGACAAAAGAGTCAGAACCTGGCCACAACGAAGGTGAGCCCTCTTCTGAGGGGGAGCCGGATATCCTGAAGGCTCCTTCCCTGGCTGACTATGAAAATTTGTTAGCTGATGAGTCAGAGGAGGAGATTGATTTTGGTGATGATGATATCCCTGATGCTGAGGAGGAAATGGAGAGTCAATTAAACCCTCCTCAGCCCTCTGAGCAACAACATTCTTCTCCTCCTCCTAAGGATCAACCACCCAGTTCCCTATCAACCTCATGATCATCATCAGGTGCTTCAGCCACTCCTGAGTGGTTGCAAAAGTATGACAATGCTCGTCCGGCCTCTGAAAGGCAAGTGGCCAAATTCCTTCGCAAAGCCAACGAAGGTCTTTACAATATACTCACGGATGAGCAATGGGATAAGCACACTGAAGTGGCAGCCTCCTATGCCGACTTCAGGGCTTCTGTAGAAGAATCTCAGGCAAAGATTCTTCAGGCCGCCAATCTCACTGATAAACAACTTGGCGACCTGAACAAATCTGTAGACGAAATAGCCACTGGACAGCATCAGGAACTCTCCAACATCCTCAAGGCTATTGAATCAGTCCAAGAACATCTTACAGATGATCCCACCTTCGTCAAAACATTGGATGCATACTTGGCCTCTCAGGCGTCCACCTCCACCAACATTACTGAGCTTTTAAAGCTCCTTCAGGGGGTAGATCTTCAAGGTCTAAGGACACAGCAAGAGTCCATTCATCAGGCTATTATTGCATCCAAGGAGTACCTGATCAGAATCTCTTCAGCCTTTGAACAGCTCTCAACAACACATAATGAGCTGGTCACCCACTACACCACCCATGTCACTGAACTCACCACCCACCAAAAGGAAATGGATGCCGAATTAAGTGCCATGAAGAATGAGACTTCTAAGACAAAGTCTATGGTCTCCAACATCCTATCTATTCTTCAGGCCTCTCATGCTCCTCCAACTCCTCAGTCAGCAGGTGTCTTCACTGAAGTTCCACCATCTGCTGAGGGGGAGAAAAATAATGATCCAATCCCTGATCCTACTTCCGCTTTGGTGCCTGTCCCTGAAACATCCACCAGTCAACCCCCTCCCATTGACAAAGAGAAGAAAATCATGGTGACTGAAACAAACCCTCCTCCTGAAGCACACTTAGTCAAGGCTTCAACTGAAAGACTTGCAGATCCTGATGCACCGTTCTATGTTGATTTAGAGGATGGGAGAAGGGTCTATGGGACTCATGAAGAACTTGCTGAAATCTTACACCAAGAAGATCTCAGGAAGGACCAAGAGAAAGAGCAGGAACTCAACAGGTATGTAATTTCTAAGGTTGCCAAAGAAGTGATCAATGAGTCTGAGAAAAAGGACATCAAAGGGGATGAGTTTCTCAAGCTTCAGGCTGAACTCCTTAAGGAACACAACAAACAAGCCAAACTTAAGGAAGAAAGGAGGCAGAAAACATACGAGAGGTATGTATGGCACATGACCAAAACCAAGGATGAAGGCACTATCACTAACATCACCATTCACAACACCAAACCCCTGAGCATAACGATACATAGAGGCCCAAGAAAGTCTGAACACCTTCCAACAATCAAATTTTCAGACTATGGGTTAAGAGAATGGGATATGATGATGCCCATCCTATGGAAGAAAACCTCAAGCAAGAATGCCCCAACCCTTATCAAGTCTCTGAGAGCCAAGTATGAGGAACTCCCAAGAGTGGCCAAGAGTCTCGGAATTTACCATGATAGGGCACTTGCTTCTCAGGGACTGGCTATCCCTGAACTTACTCTGAAGACCGGGAAGAAAAGAAAAGCAGTGGCTCTTGAACCTGAACAATACATAGCTGCACTTCACTGCAACAGGATTACTCCTCAGGGAGTCAAGTTCTGTCCCAACCTGGTCATCAAGGAACCTGAGTATGGTATCTTCTTTGTGGATGAATTTGGTCAGGAAGCCTTTCAAAGAGTCTCTAACATTGATAAAGTGGAAACAACAACACTCCTTGCCTACAAACTGATGGCGCTTAATATCAGGAGTCCTGATAATGAGGAGGTTGTCAGGTTGATGGATCAAATGATAAAGGAACGACCTGATAAAGAGGTGTTGATGTCAAAGAAGGCTAAACTTGAATTCATGGGTCTCGTTCAGGAACCTTGAGTATTTTGTACTTAGAATGATAGGACTTGTAATGATATGAATAAATTGATGAATGTTTTGTTATATCAATATCTTTATTTATTTTCTAGTACCTTCAGTATGAGCAGAAGACTTTAGCTCACTCATACTGATCAAAACACTTAGGCATAATTAATATCCAAATAGGGGGAGATTGTTGGATTCGTAAAACACCCAATTATCTTAGACAGGATTTGAACACAAATTAAGCCAAGTGTTTGCTACACCGAGAATAATTCAAGTCACCGAGAGAACAGCCACTCAGTGAGTCATCTTTAGGATGCTTAAGGCGAGTTCAATGAAGGACTCACTCTCAGGAAGGCGGTACTCCCTGAGTAGGACTTAAGCCGAAGAAGAAGATGATGGTTCAGTGAGTATTGGACAAGAACTCACTGAACCCCAGTCTCCTCAACAACATTAAAGTGATTGAAGACTGAGGAACCAGTGCCTGAAGAATAGGCGGGAACAAAAAGGGAAGGATCTGAGAAGATAAGAGTGTCAGACCAAACACTCTTATCTTGTCAGACACCAACCTTCCCTATTGCGGCTAAAAGTCATGGAGTGTCAGCCAACAACTCTTAAAGTCTTATTAGCCCATTCCTATTGGTTCTTGGAAATGACAATTACTGTTTGTAATTGTCAGACACGCTACCTCAACAACTTGTAATATTTTAATCACTTATACTTAGATTACTTGTGTATAAATAGATCAGATGGAGAGAAGTTATGTGTGCTTTGTATATTGAAAGCTTAGAACTTTTACAAAGTAACTTCTCTCCTACAAAGTGTATACAACTCACTGAGATAGCTCAGTGGGTATATTGTTACCACTCAAGCAAAACTTGAGTTTCGATAGGAGACACCATAAACCCTTGTCTATTCAATCCCAAGTGTTTGTTCCGCAAAACACTTGGGTAATAGATTCTTGGAATTATTTCTAATAAGAATTTAAACGTTGTAAAATATTGTGTTTTTTATATTTACGTATTATAACTGTTAGAGATATTCTTTGCATTGATCTCAGTCATAAGCTTACTTAGTTTAACTTAATTGTTATTACTCGGTGTGCTAAGGGAACAACACTATAAAGTTCAAGGAATTGTTAAATGAAAAACCAATACTACATGTGTTGGAACACTATGCTCATTATAGGAAGTTGTTGGATGAAATTTCAGTGGAGAAAATGAAACTTGATAAGAAGAATGAAATTGAAGAAGAAGAAGAAGAGGAGAAGGTGATGGAGAAAGGATTACCTAAAAAGAAAAATAAATCCGGGGAACTACCTTATTCCACTAAAAGTGAATGGAACCATTGCAAAAAATGTTAGAGTTTGTGGATATAAATTAATATACGTATGTCCAGTTTCGAACACGAGACTTCGGGATTGCACACATTACGTATGAGTCTCAATGTTTGAATAATTAATATAATGATTTATGATTAATTATTATATCACAAATATTTATATGGTCGAACATGGAAAGAGGAGGGGGTTGAGTGTCGATTTTTGGAACTTGAGGAGGTGTTGGACTCAAACTTGGAGAGCAAGTTTGGAGTGTATATAAACCCCTCAAAGCTTCATATGATCGTGTGACACAAATATCCCTAACCGATTGTATTAATTGGTTCTCTTTCTTTTCCACCACTGACAACATATACGATACAGTAAAGAAGTTAGGATATATTCCATGCACATGCATGGATTATTGAGACATGGATATTACATGCATATTTATATGCATAGTAATTTATTTACTTCTTTTATCTTATTGTTAGAGGGATTCGATAATGTATTATCTAGAACATCAAACCCTAGTTGTTGTGATGTTTTATTTGTAATACATGAACCTAGCTTTTCACATTGAGACACTACTAATACGTGTGTACAAGAACGAGGGACAAGCTTACTTTAGCTTGTGTGATTTTTCCCAATTCGATTAGGTGGTGTCGATTTATATATAAACCCTAATTAGGGTTTATCTTGTTCTTGGAGATCCGGTTTCTTGTTTGGCTAGAAACCACAAAAGGTACGCATTACTTTTAATTTAGTTAATTAGTTACATGTATTGTAGATCTTGTGTTTCCGCTGCGTGTACTTGATGTTATGTGTTTATTTGTTTATGGCTATGATTCAAATATTCCAACAGTGGCATCAAGAGCCCGTTTTAATACGTGTAATTAATTACTAAAAACACATAAAATTGAATCTAGATGATTAGATACATGCAATAGGTGTTCTAGGGTTTTTGATCTTGCAAACCCTAATTTTTTTATTATGGGTCGTATACCCTTTAAATTTTTTTTAGGGTTTTAGTTTTTAATAAAAACTTGTAGAAACCCTAGGATTGCATGTAAATTTTATGTGGTTAATTAATGAGTACTAGGTGATGTCGTTAATTAAATATGCGTATCTATATTGACTTGATTATATGTGCTACATGATAATAAGTGCAATATGGGGAATCCATGACAAAACATGTATGTTTTGCCATGGAAAATTGATGCTAAATGTTACATGTTCTACGTGCTATTTTATGCGATTGTTAATTAACTAGGGTTTTAGTAATAAGATTGGATGAATTGAAATTACTAAAAGTTAATTAATTAGGTTTTTAGGGAAAACCTAAAATTGGGAAGACCCAATATTAATCGCGTATTTAATCAATTATATGTGTTATGTATATATTAATCATAAGACTTGTGCGGCCAATTCATTGGCGTCTGTGGTCCATTGGGTACAATGAGCTCGAAAACCAATGGGAGTCTTACGACCAATATATACATATTAATTGATTTTAGCATGTTCATTATTAAGTTGTTTATTTTTTTAATTACACATTTGTTTAGATATGTTGTAGACATGATTGTAAACAAAAGGGTAATTTTCAAAAGAAAAATAAACTTGACTTAAAAATGGTGTAACATTGTTTTTAAGCAAGAAAATCATAAGTGTTTGATTGATTGATGCGACTGTACAAAAGTGGTCGAAAGGCGGACCTAATATTGACAAACTATAAAGTGGGTATAAGGTTGGTTTCACATTAAATTGTGGCCTTAAAGAGACTCCATTCTGTCTCTCCGCTAGCCTGTGCGTCAATATTAGACTTACCAAGTACAACCATGAAAACGTACGAAGCATCTTAAGGCAATGCTGTAAGTTTCTCAACACCATCAATTAAAACTTTGACGATTTGAGCTTATAAATGTAACGAATGAGTAAATGGTTTTGAAATATATGATACAAAGATGAATGCATGACATCTTTGTACATATTTTGATTACACACACCAAAAATTTATACCTTTAAATTTAAGTTATATGCCATCTAACTGAAAACGGAAACACCTAAGGTTACATCCTACATTACTAGTAGCCAAAGTTGAATGTGATGTTCAAAGGGTGGTAGTCTAAGGGTAAATTGAGTACTTTCATTGCTAGCAGCCAAAGCTGATGTGATGAAACGACGTCAATTTACAGTTTCTTAAGTTGGTTAACTTAATTGAGCACTTTCATTACTAGCAGCCAAAGCTGATGTAATGGAACGGCGTCAAGGCATAAAAATTTGGGGATGAAACATGCTTACATTTGCAACTGAGGTTGGCATAATATGTAAGTCCCATGATTCTAGGAATTGCAATTGGATATTGGCAATTGGGTTCGACCCGTACCTTATTGAGTACTTTCATTGCTAGCAGCCAAAGCTGATGTAATGAAACGACGTCCATTTGGATCCTAGTTTTCAATAAAAATTAAATGGTAAAATGTTATTTACCGTGGGTGTTTAATTTTCTTGAAAAGTTATTATCGAAAATACTATAATTGAATTTTGAAAATTCTTTTAATGTATTAAATGCAACGTTAAAACCGTAAACGTGGGACATTCTTTTAGTGGAAAGTTGATCTACACCCGTAGGGGTCTTTGGATAGAGTCAACTTGACTAAAAGAATAAACCTAGTCTACTTTCCGTGTGAAGAGTAAGACTTAATCTTATTCCTTTTTATGAATGAGAAAGGTATAATAGGAAAATTAGAATTGTCTAAATTCTAATAATTAACTCAAGGCATTTTTTTTTAAAGAAATTGCACGTTTAGGAGTTATTAAAATTACAAGCTAGACTAATTACCACAAAATTGGTAAAGGCAAAACTATCATACTTTGTCTAGTTGTTGTGCTTTGACCAATTAAAGGTGCTACATACCATTGTGGGATTGTAGACCTATTGAGGAAGAAATTGCATACCCAATTTTTTCAAGTTAATTGCATTGATGGATATTCCATCATTTACAAAGTAGAATACATTCTTTGAGTACCTTAGTAATGTTACGTAAGGGATTCATCAAAGGTGTAGGAAAGTAAACAGCACGCTATTTGCTTTTACTGGTTAAGCAACACTTACAATGTTGTCAAATCCAGTGAGAGCATTGTGTTGTGATTACTGGATAATGAGTTCATGTAATGATCTGTTATTCAGTGGGAGCTACAAGTGTTGACGTCTTGGTAGTTACCCAGATTATCTCTAGAATCTCTTGAGATAATTACTTTCCAATTATAGACACTTGTGGTATTAAAGATAGTCGTGTACCTTTCCTTACTAGACAAGGTGTTCCTATATCTACTTATATCTATGACACAAATCATATTGGTCACATAAGCAAACGATTGACGTGTTGTTTATCTGATGCATGATGTTGTTCCATGCACATGGGAGAAATCTTTATTGTGTGCAAGCAACAACATAAAGGAATATGATTTAAAGGATTCTCTTGACCGCAAGATAAGAGATTAATGTTCTAATGTGGTTTATTCACATTCTAGTTACAGAACACTTGAAGTTAATATCTAGGGTCAGTGTAAACTTGATAATAGATATTAATGACAAGGCAAATTACATACTTTCATTACTAGCAGCCAAAAGCTGATGTAATGAAACTATGTTAAATTTGCAAGTTCCTAAATTAGATAACTATTAGAACAAGTGTCAATATGATAATAAGACTACTTCAAATGTGAATATTTATGTATTGTTGCAATGACATAAATAAATGAAGTAATCTTATACTACTTCAAAATTTGAATGTTTATGTATTCTTGGAATGACATAAATAAATGAAGTAATAAATTAACTTGAATTAATATTGAAATCAAGTTGTAGTGTTCATGATTACTTTAGTTATGCATATTTATATTTTAGTATAAAGATATAAATATGAAGTCTTTTATTGTTATAAGACTTATAATAAAGTAAGACGTTAACTTGCTATGTTTTTTAATTAAGACATGTTCAAGGAGTCATTGAGTTGATTAATGACTTATAACGTAGATTGGGATTATAACAGTTATGTCTTCTTGGTAAGACATAGACATGAAGTGACTTGATCAGAAGTACTTATGTTATAAAGCATGCAATTGGCTTGGAAAATCTATTGTACCATTAAATTGACTTAGATGGTAAATGGGTAAGCCAAAATGAAATATATTTATCTCACATATTGTAAGATTAACTTACAATATTAATCCTAATGAAATACATAGTGTTTATGGTATGTTCAGTTAGGAAAATCAAACTCTTGATACATTGTTTGATTTGAGATAACTATAACTTCTATTCTTCCAAAAGATATCAAGGTTAGAAAATTGAGTATGGATAGGATATACTCAATTAGACTGCAACCTAGAAGATTAATAAGACACCATTTATTACGGAATGTGATGAATCACATTAAGTCTTAAAATTGAAGTTCAGAATTTGTTAAACTACTTGTGAGTAGGTTATTAACAAATTAAGGTTATGAACTGTCAATATGTATTTGTAAAGTCCCAAAAAGAAAACAAGTTTGTGTTGCTCTATTGGCTAAGTATTTATAGATAATCTTTAAATTGCAAAAGGCAAGTGGGAGTTTTATCTTGACAAGATAAAATTACAAGATACAAGATCTTCTAAATACACTAGCAAAATCATAATGTGGATTAAACATGTTAATGTTAAATCTCAAAATGATGGAATTCTCATTTCATAGATCCGCAAGGGTATCTCAAATATTTGTAGAATATGTTGAGAATTATGAGTAACAGGATTATGATAAACCTGTTAATGAATTGAAAATATTTAATTTGGCAAATTACTCATACTATGAATAATAAAAGATGCAGTCCAAGAAGATAACTAGTTTGAAAACGTTGTTGATCTTAAACTCTATAGTTACACTATAGAATGAAAATGAATTTCTACAAAGGAAATGAAAATCCTAGAGATTTAAATTCTTGTGTATAAATCATATGGACAAAATTTGTATACATATTTAATATGTGAAAAGATTATCAATCACACTTAAGCAATTAAATGTGATTGAAATTCTTTCTAAGCACATTAAATATATAAAGATTATGATTGTCATTATTAGTTTCTTTTATATGAAATTAATAATGGAATATTAAAACTCTTTCTTAAGTAATTACTTGTGCGAGGACGAAAAGTAATTGAAATGAGTATTTGAATTCAAATAATCTTTAGCAGTATACAAAGTGCAAATCATTTGTGAATGGATTAATGCAAGCATCTAGGAGATATACTTATGTTTAGTTATTAAATCTAAGTCTTGATTTATAATTAAAATAAGATATTTCTAAATATTCATGAAAGCTAGTGCGAGTGTTATATTTATTTTCTTATTTCATATATGTTGTATAACATATAGGAAGTAACATTCCATTAACATTTATATGTTAAGTCTTCGTTTGGAATGAAACATCACATGAAAATTTAGAAAATAAAACCTTGGAATGTATGTTTATTGTTATAAACATGAGCGGTAAAAAATAACTGATTCTAATAAACGTGATAATATATTAGTAAGGCTAGATAGATACATATCTTTGGAAAGATATGACATGAACAAAATCTAAGTTTGACACAAGGATTTTTCATGTACATCATTGTCACACCCTCAGAAATCGGGTCCAGCGGAAGCATACATGCCACTGGAGTGCAACCCAATTGGTATCACAACACAAGTGCAAAGAACGGTTTTCACCTCAATCATTTAGATTCAATTTGTTTAGCAAAAGTGTTGAATTTACATTGATAAAAGTAGTGCGGAAATAGGCCCTTAAAACAATTAAAACGGTCCCAAAATGAATGTCAGAGTCTTCTATGACCATGCCATGCCCTGCCAAAAGCCTCCTGTAGCGTGCTATTGCTTAATACCTGAAAATACATGCTAAAAGTGTCAACACGAGGTTGGTGAGTTCATAGAGTTTAGTGAAAAATGAAATGCGTATGAATGAAGATTTCCCATCAAGGGCATTATAAATCCACCCAGTTCCAAGTCCCGTCCATATAAGACTTGCAACCTGTGTGTTTACAACCCACTGCCAAATATGATCGGGTTTATGTGAACGTCAATTGATTTATGGACCACATATGTTAAATGAACAATATATTCCCAATATATATAGAGTTATTGACAACTAAACTTCAAGACACAAAGCCTTAAGATTCTAGTTTGGGCATACCTTGACCTAACAGTCAAGTGGGGAAACTATGATCCGTTTGAAATATCAGTCAAGTGGGAAAACCACAATACGTTTGACATCACAGTCAAGTGGGGAAACCACAATACGTTTGACATGCCATTCAAGTGGGGAAACCACAATACATTTGACATACAGTCAAGTGGGGAAACCACAATACGTTTGACATTCAGTCAAGTGGGGAAACCACAATACGTTTGACATCACAGTCAAGTGGGGAAACCACAATACGTTTGACATACAGTCAAGTGAGGAAACCACAATACATTAATGAGTTTTGGTGTATTAGGCAATAGGGGGGTCGGCTTGTGGAAGTAAAATGGAAGAAAAATGTGCCAATTAATGTTCTTGTCCCCCTCAAATAAGCATGTATTAGTTGTTTTGAGTATACATTAGGTATTATCGGGTACCAAGTTAACAAGAAACAAATCTTGATGAGGTAAAATAAAATACGACGAAGTTGTAAAAATTGTAAAATCATATTCCTTGCAAGAATCGGGTGTTAGAATGATTATCGGATTGAAATATCGCAAACCGACGGAGTTATAAGCTCCTAACGGAAAATATAGCACTTGGTTTAAAAACACCGGGTAAAGTAATAATATAATCTTTATATCATTAAAATTAGCATGAAAATATATTAGGATCATAGTCGGGAGTATTGGGTATAATGTTAGTGACTGAGTGGTAACATTTAACAAATAAACGAACATACATAATGAAACACACACAAACCCGTGCATGACTTAATATGATAATGATGTTACGGATGATGTGTAGACTACTCTAGTCTATATGATGTGTCTTTACTGATGATGCATGAATACGCAGCTAAACCTAACTGGTTACGCGAATTTGAATACCCGTAAACCTAGTTTACGTAATGATGAATGATGACAATGAATAGTGATTTCGCTCCGAGAATGAATAGTGTTTCATGAATAGTAAAAATTTTGAAAACTTCTTAAAGTCTCAAACTGACTTCAAAAATGATGAATAGTGAAATGATAAATAGTGATCGGTGAATAGTAATTTTTGAGATGAATAGTGATATTTTGAAGCTTGAAAAAGGACCTGAAATTACGGGTTGTGACAGACTCCACCCGTTAAAGGAATTCAGTCCCTGAATTCAGTTAATGTTGACCTCTGAAGTGGACTCGGTGAAGAGATGTGGATATTGGAGTCACATTGCGGTGATAAAAGATAAAACATCCATTAGATAGGGATTCGTAATAGTACATGAAGTTCATATGATAGAACTTAAAGTGAAACACAAAAGAAGTACAACACTAGAGGGTTTAGGTTTCCTTTTATTTGTAAGGCATAAGATCTCTTCTCAACCATTGTCATTGTCGTTGTTGTCCTAACGAGCTTCGCATTTCAACGAGCTCTCCCCCCATTCTGGTTTCTCAGCTCTGGGCAGTCCTTTCTGAAGTGACCTAAGTTTCCACATTTGAAGCAACTCCCCGGGATCCTCTGTTTTGTGGGCTTCCTACAGTCCTTGGTTTGGTGACCCCGCTTCTTGCACACCCCACACGGTTCACTGCATTGACCTAAGTGATGGAGGTTACACGTGTTGCAGTAAGGTAAATTCCCAGTATATCTTTTCTTGGTGCGCGGTCCCGCATCATAGGCTCTAACCACTTCTTGTCCTTCGTTTGGCTGTTGAACTTGATCTTTCCTTTGGTTGTCATCCCTTTTCCTCTTGTTTTCGTTGTTGCTGTTGTTGTTGTTGTTATGATCATTGTTGTTGACAATGGTTCCATTCTTTATCACCTGAGCCATAAGCTTTTGAGATATCCTGATAGCTTCGTCTAGAGTTTGTGGGTCGAAAGAAATCACATCTCCGCGGATGCTGTGAGGTAGTCCACCAATGAAATTTTCCAGCAGCTTCTCATTATCAGGAACCATAGTTGGACATAGCACAGCCAACTCCTGAAACCTCCTGATATATGCCTCGATATCATTACCTGCTGTTACTAGCTCATAAAAACCTGTTTCCATCTTCTTTATTTCAGTACGTGGACAGAACTTCTTAGTCAGCAACTTCTTGAATTCATCCCACGTAAGCTTGTCAGCATTTTCCATTCCCATGGGTTTTGCATACGAATTCCACCACGACATAGCTTCCTCAACGAGTGTATGGGTAGAAAACTTTACCTTGTACTCCTCTGGACAGCTACATAGAAGAAATACAGATTCAATCTTTTCGAACCAACGAATCATGGCAGTGGCCCCTTTAGTGCCCTTGAAATTTGGAGGATCTCCACTCTTGAAGTCCTTGTATGTACATTTACGTCCATTAGTTCCATTAGTAGTTGCTCCTGCAGCTTCTGCGGTTTCTGCCCGTGAAGCGGATTCAGCAGCGGCTGCAGCTACGGCAGCTCTTTCAGTCACCAGTGCTGCCTCTATATTGTCGGCAACCAGCTTTCTGATCTGGGCGGGTGTCATAGTAGGAGTACTACTTTTGGGTGGCATGATTATTCAAAATAATGAAAGAAGAGCGAAACGTAAATAAGGCGTTTCCTAAATGTAGATGCTCTGGAGTGGCTTGTCATACAATGAAAATTGGAAGTTGCGTTATGATTATCTGGCTTGCTTCTAGACGGTGGTTCACGAGGTGATGTAGAGGTGAATATTCTTGCAACGATTGAGTATACACATATGAATGAAACCTTTAGAAATCAAGTAGGAATGCAACCCGGACATAATTCTATTATAACTATTCCTAGTATTGCAAAATTCATCTCTGAGTCGGACATAGGTGGTCAGCCTATGTCCCACTGTCCCGGGTCGAATATAGATGACCAGTCTATATTCCACCAAGGTTCAATGAATTTCGAAATACTCATCTCAGTTATACTAATACCATGTCCTTCACATTTGAAAAGACGTTCTGAAAGGCTAAGGCAAGCGACCAAACTCGAGGTTGAATGATGAAACTACGCAAGGAAAAGGCGTAATGGTGAGACGTGTATGATATGTGAGCATGCTTATATGGAAGACAATTATATTAATCAATGAGAATAAGCAAGTATAAATGATTTGATAATAAGACACACATCTCATTAAATATGTCAACAACAAACCACAAATGAGGCATCAGCTTGGCAGGCAGGCACGCGGCGATCATAGGGTTAAGTTTTTGTAAATGTAGCTATAGTCTAGGTTTTAAAATCACCCAGTTCTCTATAGCCAAGGCTCTGATACCAATCTGTCACACTCCCAAAAATCGGGTCCAGCGGAAGCATACATGCCACAGGGGTGCAACTCAATTAGTATCACAACACAAGTGCAGAGAACGGTTTTCACCTCAATCATTTAGATTCAATTTGTTTAACAAAAGTGTTGAATTTACATTGATAAAAGTAGTGCGGAAATAGGCCCTTAAAACAATTAAAACGGTCCCCAAATGAATATCATAATCTTCTATGACCATGCCATGCCCTGCCAAAAGCCTCCTGTAGCGTGCTATTGCTTAATACCTGAAAATACATGCTAAAAGTGTCAACACGAGGTTGGTGAGTTCATAGAGTTTAGTGAAAAATGAAATGCGTATAAATGAAGATTTCCCAGCAAGGGTATTGTAAATCCACCCGGTTCCAAGTCCCGCCCATACAAGACTTGCAACCTGTGTGTTTACAACCCACTGCCAAATATGATCAGGTTTATGTGAACGTCAATTGATTTATGGACAACATATGTTAAATGAACAATATATTCCCAATATATATAGAGTTATTGACAACTAAACTTCAAGATACCAAGCCTTAATATTCTAGTTTGGGCATACCTTGACCTAACAGTCAAGTGGGGAAACTATGATCCGTTTGAAGTATCAGTCAAGTGGGGAAACCACAATACGTTTGACATCACAGTCAAGTGGGGAAACCACAATACGTTTGACATGCCATTCAAGTGGGGAAACCACAATACGTTTGACATACAGTCAAGTGGGGAAACCACAATACGTTTGACATTCAGTCAAGTGGGGAAACCACAATACGTTTGACATCACAGTCAAGTGGGGAAACCACAATACGTTTGACATACAGTCAAGTGGGGAAACCACCCGGACGGGGAGATCAATCCTAATAGATCTATCCACAACAATCGCGCTTAATGGGTCATAATATAGGCAAAATGAAATAGCTTAATGTACTGGTGTCCATAAGAAAAATGATCAAGGGTGAACAATGTAAACACAAAATACTTCCGAGCAACGACTCAAGTATTTTAACCAATCAATAATGTTTGAAATACAACTCACGTCTCAAGCAAAACAAGCATGAAGTTTAAAAGTAAAACGAGCATAGAGTTTAATGAAAAACGAGCATAGAGTTTAATGAAAAACGAGCATGTATTCTCCCCCAAAACAAGTAAAAGGAGGGGCTATGAAACTCACCTGATGCAATAGCTATGATGACAAAAATGGATACACTGAAATGAGGCACGATCTCTAACCGCAACCTAATATGAATGATAGGATCTAATGTAAGCAATGAAATGATGCTACACATGCAAATACGTATGTTAACGATACCACTCGTTAGTTTTGAAAATAACGTTTATCGTCGAAAATACATTATTGACGTCTCGTTAAGTTAATAAACCCTTTTTGTACAAATGTGTTGAAACAATACTCCACAATCCTCGTTTGGTGTTCTATTGGTAAATATAATGTTTTCGTCGCAAAATATCACTTTTCATAACTTGTGAAAATATGCCCACATGGCCTCGTAAAACTAGTCGTGAAATATTGTACGCTAAGTGTTAGTAAATAAGCTTGGCGTTTTTAGAAACCTCATATCTTTGTCTTGAATTCATATGTTTGTCATTTTGATCATACGTGTCGCAATCCATGAGAAAATAGGCTCTCAATGTGACGTAGTGCAAAAACTGTTTTTAACTTAATAATATTTTCTTATTAGAAAGCTGATGGAATTTTAGTGAAGTTGTCATACTTTAAACGCGTATATCTTCGTCGTTATGAGCTCGTTTTCTACGTTCTTTATATCCATGGCTTCGTATTAGTATGAACTAACATATTTTCAGTAGTTCGGCTCCTTTAGATCACGTCTAACGCCTCGTTTTGTCCATTGAATTTCGTGTAACAGCACACAAAATTTTCAGAAATTAGTTTTCGTCGTCTAACTTTGAAAAATCATAACTTCCTCATCGTAAGTCGGTTTTTACTCATTCTTGTGGCCACGGTTTCGTTTTTGAAAGAAATTTCTAAATATGAAGGCCAAAATGTCTCAATGTTTACTGATTTTTCCAGTTTTCACGTTTTTGGACAGTAGGTTTATATACTTGTTAAAAACACATTTTCTTAGTTCAAGTCTTGTTTATACCACTTCCAATCAACACCACAAGTACTCTAATCCTACCATACACCTTCTCAAGGTGTCATGGGATCCTAAACATCACCAACAATGGTGGGTTTCATGAGGATGTTACTAAAACTTGTAGATCTAGTGTTTATGAAGAAAATGAGTAAATTGGTATATGTAACATACATTTTTGCATAACTAGATACCAATAACACTTGAAAATACTACAATATATAGATAAAATGAAAGTATGAAATGATCAAAAATGTTCTTGATGCTTACTTGAGGGTTTGTGATGATTTGATGAGAAATATGTAAGAAACCTTGAGATTTAATCACAAAATCCTAACAAGGAGTGTAAATGAGCCTTGATTAATACTTGATCTTGAAAAATTAATGGATTCTTGGTGTTCTTGGTTCTTGGCCGTGGGGTATGATGAAGAAGGAAGAGAGGTTTTGATCTTTTATTAGCTAGTGAAATGTATAAGTGAAGTGTTATTGAAATTAAATCAAGTTTAAGTATTCTAGGTGCATTAATGAGTTTTGGTGTATTAGGCAATGGGGGGGGGTCGGCTTGTGGAAGTAAAATGGAAGAAAAATGCGCCAATTCTTTTTCAAACTTCAACATTTCACTATTCAGCTCAGAAATTACTATTCACCGATCACTATTCATCATTTCACTATTCATCATTTTTGAAGTCAGTTTGAGACTTTGAGAAGTTTTCAAAAATTTTACTATTCATGAAACACTATTCATTCCCGGAGCGAAATCACTATTCATTGTCATCATTCATCATTACGTAAACTAGGTTTACGGGTATTCAAATTCGCGTAACCAGTTAGCTAGGTTTGGCTGCGTATTCATGCATCATCAGTAAAGACACATCATATAGACTAGAGTAGTCTACATATCTTCCATAACATCATTATCATATTAAGTCATGCACGGGTTTGTGTCTGTTTCATTACGTATGTTCGTTTATTTGTTAAACGTTACCACTCAGTCATTACTACTAACATTATACCCAATACTCCCGACTATGATCCTAATATATTTGCATGCTAATTTTAATGATATAAAGATTATATTATTACTTTACCCGGTGTTTTTAAACCAAGTGCTATATTTTCCGTTAGGAGCTTATAACTCCGTCGGTTTGCGATATTTCAATCCGATAATCATTATAACACCCGATTCTTGCAAGGAATATGATTTTACAATTTTTACAACTTCGTCGTATTTTATTTTACCTCGTCAAGATTTATTTCTAGTTAACTTGGTACCCGATAATACCTAATGTATACTCAAAACAACTAATACATGCTTATTTGAGGGGGACAAGAACATTAATTGGCACATTTTTCTTCCATTTTACTTCCAGCACAACCCCACCCCCCCCCCCCCCCCCCCCCCCATTGTCTAATACACCAAAACTCATTAATGCACCTAGAATACTTAAACTTGATTTAATTTCAATAACACTTCACTTATACATTTCACTAGCTAATAAAAGATCAAAACCTCTCTTCCTTCTTCATCATACCGCACGGCCAAGAACCAAGAACACCAAGAATCCATTAATTTTTCAAGATCAAGTATTAATCAAGGCTCATTTACACTCCTTGTTAGGATTTTGTGATTAAATCTCAAGGTTTCTTACATATTTCTCATCAAATCATCACAAACCCTCAAGTAAGCTTCAAGAACATTTTTGATCATTTCATACTTTCATTTTATCTATATATTGTAGTATTTTCAAGTATTATTGGTATCTAGTTATGCAAAAATGTATGTTACATATACCACTTTACTCATTTTCTTCATAAACACTAGATCTACAAGTTTTAGTAACATCCTCATGAAACCCACCATTGTTGGTGATGTTTAGGATCCCATGACGCCTTGAGAAGGTGTATGGTAGGATTAGAGTACTTGTGGTGTTGATTGGAAGTGGTATAAACAAGACTTGAACTAAGAAAATGTGTTTTTAACAAGTATATAAACCTACTGTCCAAAAACGTGAAAACTGGAAAAATCAGTAAACATTAAGACATTTTGGCCTTCATATTTAGAAAGTTCTTTCAAAAACGAAACCGTGGCCACAAGAATGAGTAAAAACCGACTTACGATGAGGAAGTTATGATTTTTCAAAGTTAGACGACGAAAACTAATTTCTGAAAATTTTGTGTGCTGTTACACAAAATTCAATGGACAAAACGAGGCATTAGAGGTGATCTAAAGGAGCCGACCTACTGAAAATATGTTAGTTCATACTAATACGAAGCCATGGATATAAAGAACGTAGAAAACGAGCTCATAACGACGAAGATATACGCGTTTAAAGTACGACAACTTCACTAAAATTCCATCAGCTTTCTAATAAGAAAATATTATTAAGTTAAAAACAGTTTTTGCACTACGTCACATTGAGAGCCTATTTTCTCATGGATTGCGACGCGTATGATCAAAATGACAAAAATATGAATTCAATACAAAGATATGAGGTTTCTAAAAATGCCAAGCTTATTTACCAACACTTAGCGAACAATATTTCACGACTAGTTTTACGAGGCCATGTGGGCATATTTTCACAAGTTATGAAAAGTAATATTTTGCGACGAAAACATTATATTTACCAATAGAACACCAAACGAGGATCGTGGAGTATCGTTACAACACATTTGTACAAAAAGGGTTTATTAACTTAACGAGACGTCAAAAATGTATTTTCGACGATAAACGTTATTTTCAAAACTAACAAGTGGTATCGTTAACATAGGTATTTGCATGTGTAGCATCATTTCATTGCTTACATTAGATCCTATCATTCATATTAGGTTGCGGTTAGAGATCGTGCCTCATTTCAGTGTATCCATTTTTGTCATCATAGCTATTGCATCAGGTGAGTTTCATAGCCCCTTCTTTTACTTGTTTTGGGGGAGAATACATGCTCGTTTTTCATTAAACTCTATGCTCGTTTTTCATTAAACTCTATGCTTGTTTTACTTTTAAACTTCATGCTTGTTTTACTTTTAAACTTCATGCTCGGAAGTATTTTGTGTTTACATTGTTCATCCTTGATCATTTTTCTTATGGACACCAGTACATTAAGCTATTTCATTTTGCCTATATTATGACCCATTAAGCGCGATTGTTGTGGATAGATCTATTAGGATTGATCTCCCCGTCCGGGTGGTTTCCCCACTTGACTGTATGTCAAACGTATTGTGGTTTCCCCACTTGACTGTGATGTCAAACGTATTGTGGTTTCCCCACTTGACTGAATGTCAAACGTATTGTGGTTTCCCCACTTGACTGTATGTCAAACGTATTGTGGTTTCCCCACTTGAATGGCATGTCAAACGTATTGTGGTTTCCCCACTTGACTGTGATGTCAAACGTATTGTGGTTTCCCCACTTGACTGATACTTCAAACGGATCATAGTTTCCCCACTTGACTGTTAGGTCAAGGTATGCCCAAACTAGAATATTAAGGCTTGGTATCTTGAAGTTTAGTTGTCAATAACTCTATATATATTGGGAATATATTGTTCATTTAACATATGTTGTCCATAAATCAATTGACGTTCACATAAACCTGATCATATTTGGCAGTGGGTTGTAAACACACAGGTTGCAAGTCTTGTATGGGCGGGACTTGGAACTGGGTGGATTTACAATGCCCTTGCTGGGAAATCTTCATTCATACGCATTTCATTTTTCACTAAACTCTATGAACTCACCAACCTCGTGTTGACACTTTTAGCATGTATTTTCAGGTATTAAGCAATAGCACGCTACAGGAGGCTTTTGGCAGGGCATGACATGGTCATAGAAGACTCTGATATTCATTTGGGGACCGTTTTAATTGTTTTAAGAGCCTATTTCCGCACTACTTTTATCAATGTAAATTCAACACTTTTGTTAAACAAATTGTATCTAAATGATTGAGGTAAAAACCGTTCTCTGCACTTGTGTTGTGATACCAATTGAGTTGTACCCTAGTGGCATGAATGCTTCCGCTAGACCCGATTTCTGGGGGTGTGACAATCATGTTGCTTGTTGTATCATGCTTGGATGAAAGATTATTGACAATATTAATGTCTAATTGAAAGCTATTAGATAACTAAGTGTAATGTATATGGTTGGATTTAGAATTAACATCCTCATTTTGGAATTGCTCCTAGATTCTAAATATGAACCATATGGCAAAATGTTGATATAGTTGACAAATCTTGAAAGATTTGAAGATATCAAACATTACACGATGAATATTAAAGTTTACGGGAACTTTAAAGAGCATATTGTTGCTTGGATACAATGATGCTAGTAAGATTGAGATGACACTCAATACTAGTCATGGTGGGATTTTATCCTTATTAAAGGGCCACGTATACTAGTTATGCTCAATATGAGCATAGTTGCATTATACATTAAAGAATTAGAATACTTTAAACTATAAAGGTTTGATAGTTTAATATCATAAATTTGCGGTTGAGGATGTCTCGCAATTTATGAAATATTATGTGGCAATATCTGGGTAGATGAATGCACACATACAAGAATTTCATTCTCGAAATAAGTATTCTCAAAATTCCGATAGATCAAAATTAGTTGATTTATGCCTTGTCAACAAGTATGTGGAACATGACTTGAGGCATAATTCATTAATGGGAATTATCATGCTTGATCTATTTAGTATTTGGATAAGGGATATTAAGTAATTATTATTCACAATGAATTACGTTTGTTTTCATTAATAATAAATTGTATCTTATATTTGCATGTTTAAATCCATGAATAACTTATGTTATTCTAAATAGTCCGTTGTCGATCAATAATATGGGAGTATTATTGAATTAAGGCAAATCTGAGTGTTGGTAGAATATACTTAAAGTATATTGATGCGTGGGCATGCCAAATTCAGATGATATTCAATATTGGATAAATTGAATATAGGACTTATCCCAACCACATGATTGTACTTTATGGATCTTTGTCATTAAGTAAATCATGAATATTTATCCTCAGACTTGAGATACCAGATAACTGTCGAGGATGTAGCTCATTTTCTGTAAGGTAGTCTAACGCTATCCGTAACTGGTAGTTATAAGGGCTATTTTCGGAGGTGGTGCAAAGGTCGAGGGTTATGCTCGTAGTCAAGAAAGGATTTCTTCCTTCAAATTTGTTTTGAAGTATAATACTATTGGGCCCCTCGTAGGGTTGACAAGATGTTTATATGGCCATACCCAAAATCAATCTGGAATACGTTCAGATGTTTTGGTAATCTTGATCAATTATTAATAACGAGAAACAGAATAGTTAATTATGGAATGACTTAGATCCATATCCATATTAACGTGGTATTAGAAACAAAAGGATAAGTATGATGATTAAAATCATCACATGGTTTTTTCCAGGAAATCATACTCAGGGTCGATCTGGGGGCATTGGGGGTGTTAAGCTAGACTAACCCATGTCATTACTATATTAATGAATATTCAATGTTTGAATAATTAATATAATGATTTATGATTAATTATTAAATCACAAATATTTATATGGTCGAACAAGGAAAGAGGAGGGGGTTGAGTGTCGATTTTTGGAACTTGAGGAGGTGTTGGACTCAAACTTGGAGAGCAAGTTTGGAGTGTATATAAACCCCTCAAAGCTTCATATGATCGTGTGACACACATATCCCTAACCGATTGTATTAATTGGTTCTCTTTCTTTTCCACCACTGACAACATATACGATACAGTAAAGAAGTTAGGATATATTCCATGCACATGCATGGATTATTGAGACATGGATATTACATGCATATTTATATGCATAGTAATTTATTTACTTCTTTTATCTTATTGTTAGAGGGATTCGATCATGTATTATCTAGAACATCAAACCCTAGTTGTTGTGATGTTTTATTTGTGATACATGAACCTAGCTTTTCACATTGAGACGCTACTAATACGTGTGTACAAGAACGAGAGACAAGCTTACTTTAGCTTGTGTGATTTTTCCCAATTCGATTAGGTGGTGTCGATTTATATATAAACACTAGTACAAAAATGGGATTTAGTCACACATGCTGTTTTTCGAACAGCCACACAGTCGCCTTTTTATGTGACTAAATGTACCAGAATAAAATAAACAGCCACACTTGATCCGACTTGTGTGACCATTTCGGAATTACATCCGAGGCTATAGCCACACATTTGAATATTTTCGTGACTATACGTATCTGGTAATTTTTTTTTTGATTTTTTAGTCACTTATAATTTGGGACGTGTGACGGATACAAATAAGGTTGAAACATTAGTCACACTATATATATACATATGTGACAAATATATGTCACGCAATTGAAAAGTGTGACCAAAATCCATATATGGTCACACGAAGTAATTGTGTATGTGGCTAAATCATATGCTCAAGTTTGTCACACATTATTTAAGCGTGACTGCTAGTTTTTGTTGAAAATTTAGCCACATATGAATTTGAAATGTGTGACAACTGAAAAGTAAGTTTGAAGCATAGTCACGATATGCATTTAAAAGTGACAAATATATGTCACACACTTGAGATGTGTGACCAAATGTCATATATGGTCACACTAAACCATAGGCATACATGATTAAGTGTGACCAAAATTCGATACAAATAGTCACGTAAGTTAATATGTGTGTCTAAAGTTAAGTGTGTGTTTGCCTGCCAATTCCTAATGTGTATGGTCACATTTAATTGTAGCACAATCATGTGACTATAGGCTATACAATAGTAACACCATACCACAAATGTGCATCTAAATTATGTTTATGGCCACATTATAAGGGTATTATATGTGACCAATACATTGAAAATAGTCACACTGAAATATTCATGTGACTAATATGTATAGCAAAATGTGAACTCAGTTATCATTAACCTTGATATTAGTCACATTGAGTGTTTGTGTGACTAAATTCAAGATGTTACATATGGTCACATGAAGTATTTATTTAGGTGTCTAAATCATAGAGTCATATTTTGAGTTCAGACTGTTAGTCATGACTCTTCATTTAATTTGCCCCATTACAATGCTGGGATTTTATAGTCTATCTAGTTTAATGCAGTAGTATGTAAGTATGTTACTTGCCCCTAGCTGGAACCAGATTACTTGACTTTCTAAAGTCAATTTTCAACTTTATAATGAAGTAACATGTTACTAAGTGCCTGCAAGTGCATATACATGATAAATGGAAACTGCAAATACAATAAAGCTTGACTGCAAGTGGACATATACATGATAAATGTCAGACTATACATTCTAGCAGTAATAACTATACATTCTAGCAGTAATAACTATACATACTAGCAGTAATAACTATACATGTTTAAGTCAAACTATACATTGTGGCAGTAATAACTATACATTCTATTTCTTGTCCTTGGGTCCTAGATACTCTTCCATCTTCCTGAGCAGTTCATATGCCATGCCATCATAATTAAGCTGAAGCTTGAGTGTTTTCTTCACACGCAACATCTGATGTAGAATGTCTTTGTGAAACTTTAAAGGGTAATCCTTTTCTACAAGCATGTAGATCACCAACTCATTCACAGTTAAAGCATGTACTCCACATCGTTGAAAAATTTTCCATTCTTTAACAGTATTGTGCGTTAGTCTTCTCCAACATTCATCTTCATGATTTGGTTCAAACATTACCTTTAAATAATTCCAGACTTCTCTATCATAATTAGCTTGTTCTGGTGTCTTATTACCAAATCTTTGTTTGAGTAATTTCCATAGAGCTATCATATCTTGTCTATCAAAATCATGAACCATGTGAAGAAAGCTTACATACCTTCTAGAAGAACCATCATGCCTCTTAATATCGTAATAAACTGTTTCCCCAAAAGATCCAGACTTATAATCAACAATGGGATGTTTGACAGTTAAAGGTTGTGCATCCATGGCTTCTCCTACAGAGGCAACTGCAAGTTCAGTGTGAGCTTGCATTTGTTCTTCAGCAACAGCTTGCTCAGTTTGTTCTTGTTTTCTCTTTTTACTGCTTTCTATTTCCAACTGTTCACCTGCTCTCTTTGAACTGTCATTCAAGAAGAGATCATTGTTTCTCTTGGCAATTGCATATAATTCTTCAATTCTTTTATCATCCAAGAATTTCAAATCCTTTAGTTTCCATCTGTCCACATTCTTCAAATACCTGCACATGAGTAGATGTTTATGATATGATGTACATATTGGGTATTGTTGATATTAATATAAATACCTTTGCAAAAAAAAAAAAAAAAAAAAAAAAAAAAAAAAAAACTACCTGCACATGAGATCTCTTCTTTGTTTTTGAGTGGGTGGCTTGTTCTTCTTAGCTGCATATCTTTGTTCTGCATACAACTTCTTTTTTTCATCAAAAAATTCTTTCAGCATCCTGGCTTTTTCATCTACTGAGTACTTATCTTGCTCTTGATTATGTAGTTTCTTAGCAAGCTCAGAATCAGCTGCAACCTGAGCCCTTTGCTCATCCCATGAAGCTATTAACTCTGCATCTTTTTCTTCTTGTATTCTCCTTTGTTCCAAAATTGTCTGATGTTCTGCATCATACTTTTCTGAGAATTTCATAGCAAGTTCAGCATCAACTTTTAATTGCTCTTCTTTTGATAATGGTTTCTCCACAGGCTCTTCAGTAAGAATCCCTTTACCTTTGCCTTGTACCTGTGGAGTTGATTGTTTAGCTTTTGGAGAGGATGATGGCTCTTGTATCACAACACCTTTGGTTACTGGTTTTGCTGTCTTCAGCTCAGCAAGTACACTAACAGCATTTGCAAAAACCTCTGGTGTAGCAGTACTAGCTTTTGTAGTACCAACTGTAATTGGCTCAGTAGCACTATCAGCATTTGTAACCTTGCCCAGACGATGATCAATCACCACTTGATTCCCTTGGTTATCCTCCCCTGAAACTTTGCCTTCATTCCCTCCCTGTTTGGGAGCATCCTTAGAAGCTTCAGAAGATTTAACCTTTTGTTTGGGAATTCTTGATCCTTTGACTCCTTCTAAATACCTAACCCTTCTCTTCAAAGCCTTTATCTCCCCACCTTGAGCTTTGATGACTCCATCTTGGGAAGAAGCTATTGCTCGCAGATCACCAATTTGTGCAGACAGCTTGGCACAGGTATCCTTCAATTCATTCAAAAGTTGCATACTATCCTCACCACTTCGGCTTGTGTTACCTAGCCCGAGAGGTGGATCACTGGAAAAGTTAAGTTCAGTCTCACCCCTAGGATGAACATCCGAACCCCCCATTGTTTCCATGTGACTGGGACCTTCACCTGAATCAGTTCCAGAGGAACTTTCTTCATTAGAAGTTGTCTTGGTTCGGGTCTTAATGATGTTACCACTGTCCTGTGCTGCTGCTAAGCTAGACACAGTAGTGGCAGCCCTTGCCAACATGTCACTCTCCCCCCAGTGACATCCTCATCTGCAACAGTTGGTATAGAACCACTAGCCTGAGGTAGCTCAGTGTTCTTGGTGTTAGTCCTACGTTTATAGGTCTTTTGTTGTTGTTCTGTGGGTGTGTGATGGGTACCAGCTGGGATTGCTGAACCTTCACCCATTTGGGTTTGGGCTAGTGCCAACATTGTTGGAAACAAAGGTGTCACTCTCCCTGAAAAATCTTTTCCAACCCTACTCATATTAGCAAAAACCTTTTTGGTAAGGCAGGGAGTGGGATAAACATTTTTGTGACTTTTCTTTTTTTTAAATTGGTTGTCCAAAAAGAGTTGCAAAAACCTTGGATATAGAAAATATTTAGCCAAAGAACCATCCAAGTTCTTAACCATATTATCAAAAATTAATTTTGAGAAATTAAATCTTTGAGTATTTTCAGCCAAACAAATTATAGCAGAAGCTAAATTACTGCTAAATTCATTCCATGCAGTGGTCTTTGGACTTAGACACACTAAGACAGTATGAATTAAGAATTTCCACTGAGGAGAAAAATTACCTTTTTGGAACTTTAAAGCATCTGTATATCTCTCATAGCCCATCAGTGCAAGTTTTTCAAAGATTGTAGTATTTGGAAGATTCTCAACTCCGTTAGCATCATCTAGGAGAAGATCTCTTCGAATAGACGCCTCTGTAATGATAATCATCTGCCCATCTACAAGGGCATGGATTTGTGCTTCCCCATTAATAGTTTTGACCTTAGCAGACGACCAAAACTGGATAATGTTGGAAGTATATATAGTAGGTTTTACTGTTAATGCAAACTTAATATAGCTTGCATTAAGGAAATCAATGATCTCAGTAAAATCTACAGACTTATTGGATTTTTCTAAAAAGGCAACATTATTATGAGGTTCGGTAAAAGTTAGGTTCGACATTATGATTTGATTTGGGGGTTTTGCAATTTGACAATTAAAATTCGATTAGGGAGTGGAAGAGAGAGAGTAATGTGTGCGTGAATGTGATTGTGTGCAGCAATTGGGGGTTTATACACTTTAAGAAAAAAGTGATACAAACTACCCTGCACTCCCAACCACTGCTAAAAGGATACCCAGCAGTACAACGTTTCGATAGCAGTACAATTGTTTACCTAGCAGTACAATAATAATAGCTGTATTCAAATATCATAAACTTGTACATAATAACTGCATTCATATATTAAACCAAGTCAAAATAAGTTTACATTTACATAGGCAAAATATACATAGGCAAAATATATAAAGAAAAGATACATTAAGACACATATTTACTAGCTTCAATACTTCTGTAAACATCAACTATTTTCTCTCTTTCTTCTTCTATTTTTTTGTTCCTCTCCTCAATTTTCTTCTGATGCTCCTCAATGACCTCTAAATCTTTCTTGTTCCTTTCTTCATACATATTTATACGCTTGTTGTGAATTTCTAACAATGCGTTTTCAACACCATACGTGCCTTTATTACATTTCTCCCAAATATTTTGGGATATGCCCATTTTTTTATAATTTTCAGGCATTGGTGGAGGAGAATCATCCCTTGGGCGTTTGTTTTTGTTGGAAGAAGGAGTTGAAGAGGAGTCGGCCATTGAAATTTGAAATTTATTTTCTAATGAAAATATCAAAGGAGTTGTATATGGTACGGTTGATTAATTATGAACGGTTTTCCATGTCGAGTTGTACAAATAGGCTAGAGAGGTATACGAACGGTTCCCAATACTTTAGGCGGGAAGAGGGACCATCGAGAGGCGCCAAAAGTAAACAGATGGATAATATTGATCGGATTTGGTTTGTGTTTGGTTTGGATTTGACTAGTGTAGTTGATCTAGAAGTGTGTTTGGTGTTGGATTGACTAATTGACTTTTTCATTAGGGTAATTGATATTTTCTATATTATATTAATGATGTTTAATGTAATTTGTGTGCTAACTTTAATGACTAATTGACTTTTTCATTAGGGTAATTGATATTTTCTAGTACATGTTTAATGTAAATACATGCTTTAATATCTATCGCAGTCTGAATGTGTTTGAGAAGTATGGGTATATTTAGGCCACTTCCAACAATAACTCAGCCTTAACAAATTAAAATTAAAATTCAAATTCAAACGTAAGATAAAGTACAACATATTAACGCTGCGTTAACGCAGGTTAGCACCAACAATTAAAATTCAAAGTCACGTTAATAAAACGTGTGCATTTGTACCCTATAAATACCAATGCTTCTGAAGCACAAGTCACACAGAAACACATTCCAAACTTCTCAAATACTCAAGATCCAAGCATCTCAAATTCAAGATGTCTTCCAGAAAAGATTTCGGGCAACAATTTCCAAGCCCACCTCGCCAAAAGGATTTTGGCCAACAATTTCCAAGCCCACCTCGCCAAAAGGATTTTGGCCAACAGTTTCCAAGCCCACCTAGCGAAAATGAAAAATTCCATACTCCACCCGAGCATATCTTTCCGGTTTTCCAACCGGAAAATTTTCCGGTGAATAATCAACCTGAAAATGAACCAGTTCATAACCAAGACCCAAATCCGTTTGGGTTAACTGAGGAACAACTTAGGCAAGAGGAAGCAGATATGCAAGTCCTCCTGGAAATGGAAGCACTTGAAAGAGAAGAGGAAGCTGATCGTTTGGAGCGGCAAGCCAGGGAGGATGAAGAACGTAGGCAAAGGTGGGAGTCTGGTTTTTTCACACCTTCCGAATCCTCTGAAGATGGTTACCCAGATTCAGATGATAGTTTTTATTAATCGTCCGTTGTTTATGTTAATCGTATGTTGTTTATGTTAATCAATCATTGTTTATGTTAACGTAGTTTTTATTTTGACATTTAATGTATTTCTATTTCATGTTTAATGTATTTCTATTTCATGTTTAATGTATTTGTATTTGATACTTTATTTTCAATTTATAAATTGAATTGAATTTGAATTGAATTGATAAATTTTAAATATATCCCGCCTTTTTGTTTAATTTGAATTTGAAATTTTAAAATTTAAATATCCCGCTCGTTATTAATATGTTGTACTGTTACTTTACGTTTGAATTTGAATAATACTCGTACGGTTACTTTTACTTTCAATCTGATTTTTAAAATAGCCTCCAACGGCTAGTTTAACGGCTTTCCACTATCAAAGCCACTTTCACAACACTTCGTTTTCTCACACAACTTCTTATAAAACTCTCTCGCAAGTATCACTAATTTTAACACAAACATTGTGGCTAACAAATTAACTAGCAGAGGTGCAAAAGGCTATCCTCACCCGATTACACAATGAACAAGAAAAAGAACTCAAATTGATTAACAATTTGCTAGGTGAGATAACTCGTATTATGCTACAGATGCATAATCGTGCTGATCCAGAGGTCGAAAGGTTGCGTGAGTTGCCTCAAGACCATCCAGCTATCAGGGTTGGTCTAGAAATTAAACTCTTTTAAGAAATGATGAAACAGGGTCGAAAGGTTGCGTGAGTTATTGTTGGGTGTGTTGCTCATGTACAAACATATAATCTCGGCTCATTCGCTAAACATCTCGTATACAACCATATCATCTCGGCTCATTCAATTCGTTAAACATCTCGTGTATAACCATATCATCTCGGCTCATTCGTTAAACATCTCGTATACAACCATATCATCTCGGCTCATTCGTTAAACATCTCGTGTACAACCATATATATCATCTCGGCTCATTCGTTAAACATCTCGTGTATAATCATATCATCTCGGCTCATTCGTTAAACATCTCGTATACAACCATATTATCTCGGCTCATTCGTTAAACATCTCGTATATATACAACCATATCATCTCGGCTCATTCGTTAAACATCTCGTATACAACCATATCATCTCGGCTCATTCGTTAAACATCTTGTGTATAACTAAAGCTCAGTTAATTAAGGGTGAGTGTGTTAAAGCTGACGTGGCATTGTGTTAAAGTTTAAAGCTGAGTTATTGTTGGGAGTGGTTAGAGTATTTTCTTTTGTTTTTTCGGTGGATTTTAGCGTGACTTAATCTTAATACCGCCAATTTTGTCCATATAATATTCAACTACGTACGGATAACTAATACCCGCGGGGAAACCCGAAAAACCGATGGATAATATTAATCGGGTATCCGGTGGGATATGGGGCGGGTACGGGTATATTATAAACGGGTTCGGTTATGGGTATACTAAAACCCGCCCCGAACCCGAACCGTTGCCATCCCTATTTACCGGCTATAGCCGGATTTCACCGCCACCTCATCACCATTAGTTTTTTTTTTTTTTTTTTTTTTAAACAAATCTTGCCACGTCAGCTATAGTTAAACCAAACCACAAATTCAATATTCAACCAGCAATTAATCCCTTTACCCGGTCATTTGTAAACACACACAAAAATCAATAAACCCTAATCAACACACACATTCTTATGGCAAACACAAGCACGCAAACAATGAAACCAAATAACAAAAAGGTAATTAGTAATTTGTGTTTTGTAAATGTAATTGGTAAGGGTACAATATGTAGTAATTACGTTTGTACTGTTGATGTGATGGTTGCACAGTATGATACATTATTTGCGATTATTAAGATAGTAAATAAAAAACAAAAATCAAGTTTATGCTTTAATTAACAGGTTCAAAGGGAAAATTTTCAAATAATTCAATTGTTAATTTCAAATTACAACTTGGAGGCAAATTTTTGGATCGAAATTTTTTGAATCACAAACGATTCATATTCTTGGTGTATAGCCTCTTTTCTCTCCTAAAAAAAAGACTGCAAATAAAAAACAAAAATCAAATCTTCTCTCACCATTACTCTCCAAGCTAAGCCATAATCATTTTCTTTTACCCTTTGTTGCTCAAGAGTCATGGAAACTGAACCCATTGTTGATAACCATACTTTGCTTCCTCTTGATCATATTGTACATGATGATAACGCCTTAGAATATGAATCCGAAAAGTCTTCTGATGAAGAAGATATAGATGAGCCTTTAACCAACCAAACACCTGACATAGTAGCTAAGAGGGGCTCAACCAGGCTAGTAAAGTTTCGCGCGAAGCATGACAAACCTGGTGCAACAAAGCTCAAGGTAACCTTCGATGCACTCGGTAGGGTAACAGGGGAAAACAGAGCAGTGTTTGTGAGTTTTTTAGGAGATGTGGCTCGTGAGCAGATAGGTGTGAAGATTCTACACTGGAAGAAGGTGAATAAAGAAGCAAGAGATAAACTATGGGATGAAATCTTGGTACATATATACTATTTTGTAACCCAATACTACATAAGTTTATGTATGCAGTTACATTATGTGCAACTAATTAACAACATTGTGTTAATCTTTTCAGAAATTTTTTGTTGTTGACGTCCAATACAGAAAATTGATAATGATTAGTCTTGGTAAAATGCTAAGGAATTACAGAAGGAAGCTCAAAGTCAACTACATTTTGCCCAACCTAAATACACCTTCCAAACTGAATGAAGTCCCGGACTTGTATAATACAATAATGAAATCAGAAGACTGGGTCGAGTATGTTAAATACACGACCACCGAAGCATACAAGGTTTTAATTAGTCATCTTTAATTAAGTGTATATGTCATTTTGTTATTTTCAGTTTGCAGCATTACCGCATCTAAACGCCTTATGATTTTGTGTTTTTAGGAGAAATCTGAGAAAGGTAAAATGGCGCGTTCCCAAAATATTTATCAGCATAAAATGGGACGAGGTGGATATGCTTATGTCAAAGAGAAAATGGTAAGATTACACAATGTTTGTTTTACCAATTAAGAGACGATCAGTATGAGAAATGAATCCGTTTACATTGCCCAATTTGCACATTTGCATTAATACCCTCATATTTTCGATTATCTTGGTTTAACTGTACATGTGTAAGCATCCACATATTTTCGTTTATCTTGGTTTAACTTTACATGGGTATGCATTTGATGTTTATTAGATCGAAAATAAAGAGATTGAAGCGGATGAAGAACCCCCCCGTGATGTAATGTGGGTGAAAGGAAGGGTAAACAAAGACGGCGAATACCCAAATGATGATATTAAATCAAAGGGAGATGAACTTGTAAGTTTGACTGCTAATTCTATTGTTATGCTTATATAGCAGCAACATTTAACTGTGTACTAGCAGTAGTAGCTTGTGTACTAGCAGTAGTAACAGCATCAAGAAGACTTTTAATCCCAACATTTCCTATATTTTTTGTGCAGAAAGAAGCTGATGACAAGATCAAGGAAGGAACATCGGGTTTTGATGATGGCACTGATGCCATGACATTTGTATTTGGTAAGGAAAAGGGCGGTTATGCCAGGGGAGTGGGAGGTGCAGTAACATACAAAGAGTATTTTGGCCTTCCTCGAAGAAAACAAGAAGCCAATGAAAAAATTGCCTTACTTCAAACTCAACTGGATAATGAGAGACGCGAGCGTGAAGAAAAAGATAAATTGATCAAAAAATTGTCCGCCGAGATGACCGAAAAAGATGTGCAGGTCAATAAATTATCCGGTGAGGTGGAAAACACAAATGTAATGCTTTCTCAAATTCTGCAACAGTTGAATGATAAAGGGATGAATATAACTCTGCCAACTCAACCATCGCCAATAGCCTCAGTTGTAAGCCATTTTTTATGTTGTTAACAATTTCATTTTCTAATGCTAACACCACTGATGCTAATGATACTAGGCATTGAACATAAACTGATGAGTGACTGTATTTCTTAATTTATATTGCAGGTGACTCCAATGGCCATTGACAATATTGCAGGTGACTCCAATGGCACTCAGACAAGTGGTGTTGTAAGTCCTAAAGATGCGGGAATTGAGGAGAAATCCAATGGCCTTGAAACTTCTAAAAAGGTAACGGAAACAATGGTAAGTATAGTAATAAAAGATCGCCCTTTGATTTTTGAATTTTACATACATGATCGACTAATGTACCGTGTTTTATATATACGTATAGGAACCTGCTGCTAAAACTGTCAGGCCTAAGCATAACCTTAAGTCACGACGAAACGGGTCTCCAGATTCCCAATCGCTACAAAATGTGTCGTCTCCAACACAACCACTGCCAACAGTATGTATTTCAACATGTTTCTTGTTACTCTTTTGTTTAAATAATGTAACGTGTTTTATATATACATATAGGAACTTGCTAAAACTGTCGGACCCAATAAGCCAAAGCAAAAGAAGCGACGAAACGGGTCTCCAGATTCCCAATCGCAACAAGATGTGTCTCTAACACAAGCACTGCCAACAGTATGTATTTCAACATGTTTCTTGTTATTCTTTTGTTTAAATAATTTCTGATATATACATGCAATTTTTTTTTTTTTTGTAGACACTTAAGTGCAAATTCTGGCACACAAAGAAATCAAATATCGTTGCTTTTGGTACCGTATACCAGTCTCATGGAAAGCAAATGCTGCATAACCTACCACTCCCAAATGATTGCTACAGAGTGTCAATTGATTCATCGTTAGTTGATGCAGCATGCATACCGGACGTAGCAAATAATGGGTTCAAAACAGTTAAGGAAGTCGAAGGTAGTTTCGTTGCATGGCCAAAGGATCAAGTTATTTTTGAAGAGGTGGTACGTACATGTGTTTTTTCAACCTACATATATAATTATTCATATGTAATTCAATGTTTGATAGAAGCGTCTTTTGTTTACTACAGGTTACACCAACAAACCATGTGACTAAATGTGTACCACAGGCACCAACGAAGAAACAATATATATCTGCTAACGACTTAAGGCAAACTGCTAAGGGGGTGAAGGTTCAAAAGTCTTTAGATATTTGATTAATTAAGTACGACATTACAATTGTATATTTTGTCCAGTTATATACATTAGAGTTTAATTCAATTTGAAATTTCTTGTGTTTTTTAATATTGTTTTATATATAATATATATACACATTCCAGCAGCACTAGCATAGTACTAGCAGCAGTAACTCTGCTTCAGCAGGACTACCTTGGACTACCTTAGTACTGCTAGCAGTAGCAACTCTGCTCCAACATTATTGGTCACTCTTTGTTTAATTCGATGTGTGACTAAATAGTACCAAAGGCCACACAAAATAAAAATTCATGTGACCATTGGAAGAACAATGGTCACGCAAAATACACATTTCTTCACTTTAAACAGCATATGGTCACACTTATTAACAACTTTGGCCACTTTATGCTTAATTGTATGTGACTAAATACCCAAAACAAACATGCTTTGTGTGACTAAATATTACAAAAGGCCACACAAACTAAGAATTCATGTGACCATTGGATGATCAATAGTCACACAAAATACACATTTCTTCACTTAAAACAACATATGGTCACACTTATTAACACTTTTGGCCACTTTATGCTTAATTGTATGTGACTAAATACCCAAAACAAACATGCTTTGTGTGACTAAATATTACAAAAGGCCACACAAACTAAGAATTCATGTGACCATTGGAT
Organism: Artemisia tridentata subsp. tridentata; assembly: GCA_021014915.2. Classification (NCBI taxonomy): domain Eukaryota; kingdom Viridiplantae; phylum Streptophyta; class Magnoliopsida; order Asterales; family Asteraceae; genus Artemisia; species Artemisia tridentata. Next base: position 322,442,541 of record CP139506.1, on the reverse strand, counting down.
GATCAATAGTCACACAAAATACACATTTCTTCACTTAAAACAGCATATGGTCACACTTATTAACACTTTTGGCCACTTTATGCTTAATTGTATGTGACTAAATACCCAAAACAAACATGCTTTGTGTGACTAAATATTACAAAAGGCCACACAAACTAAGAATTCATGTGACCATTGGATGATCAATAGTCACACAAAATACACATTTCTTCACTTAAAACAGCATATGGTCACACTTATTAACACTTTTGGCCACTTTATGCTTAATTGTATGTGACTAAATACCCAAAACAAACATGCTTTGTGTGACTAAATATTACAAAAGGCCACACAAACTAAGAATTCATGTGACCATTGGATGATCAATAGTCACACAAAATACACATTTCTTCACTTAAAACAGCATATGGTCACACTTATTAAGACTTTTGGCCACTTTATGCTTAATTGTATGTGACTAAATACCCAAAACAAACATGCTTTGTGTGACTAAATATTACAAAAGGCCACACAAACTAAGAATTCATGTGACCATTGGATGATCAATAGTACACATTTCTTCACTTTAAACAGCATATGGTCACACTTATTAACACTTTTGGCCACTGTTTTTTAAATTGTATGTGACTAACTCGAAAAAAACAACACACGATGTGTGACTAAATCATCACAAACGTCACATTTATTATATTTTCGTGTGGCCATAGGATGGGAAATAGTCACACATACTGATGAATCCAACAAAACTTGTGCCTAATTAGTCACACATATTCGGGTTATGGTCACTCTTTTTCGATGAAAACGGCCACAAAATAAACAATGTGACCATATGATACCTACGGTGGCGCGACTTTTTGTCACACACACCCAAAAAAACGTGTGTGACTATATGCATATAGTCACGCATTTCCAGTGTGACGATAGGCAGAATCTGTACCAGTGTCGATTTATATATAAACCCTAATTAGGGTTTATCTTGTTCTTGGAGATCCGATTTCTTGTTTGGCTAGAAACCACAAAAGGTACGCATTACTTTTAATTTAGTTAATTAATTACATGTATTGTAGATCTTGTGTTTTTGCTGCGTGTACTTGATGTTATGTGTTTATTTGTTTATGGCTATGATTCAAATATTCCAACAATAAATGCCTTGGCCGATACGGGGGCGAGTGTTAGTGTAATGCCTTATAAGCTTTACAAGATAATGGAGTTAGGAAGAGCTTGTCCTTCCAATGATGTTTTGTTGATGGCAGATAATACCATGGCAAAAGCTTATGGTAAAGTGAAGAATGTGAGATTACAAATAAGATTCCAAACATATTTGTGTGACTTTTTTATTTTGCATGTACCTATTGATAAAGAGACACCCATGTTGGTCGGACGCCCATTCTTGAGTACGATTGAAGCAATAATTGACAATGGCAAAGGAACGATGGAGATTGATGATGGAGTGGCTAGAAGGATTTACCACGCCAAGAAAAGAAACAAAGTTCTAGCAGATGAAGAATCAGATGATGAAGAAGATTGGTTGGATGTATTTGATATTAGCCATGACAATGAAGGTAACCCAAAATATGGAAAAACAGCCCCATCGTTTGAACATATTGAAGATGATATGGAGAGAGCATTGGCTATGGAGAATTACTTCAATCCTTTCAAGAACATTATTGTGTACAAAAAGATGGTTGATTTCCTTGGCTCTATACCAATTAAGCTTAAAAATATTGAGTGGACATCGGATGGGTATAGCAAATATCAAAAGGTTGAAGGAGATAATGATTGGCACACTAAAATAGAGATTACTAGCCCGGGTGGACGCCGTTTCACTCGTGGGTTCAAAACAAAGGAAACTGATAGAGTTCTTTCGGGGAAATTTCATTCGGAGGATATTCTAAGGTTTGGGAATTATTTTGATTAAAGGAAGAATGTGGAAGAATAAAGAAGCTTATTGCTAAGCTTTTGCTCATTTTGTCTCTTATGAGTTCTATCATGTTTACTTATCGTTTATTGATCTTATTATGTTTTGCACTTATTTGTTAGTTGAGTGTGTTTTAGCTTTTAAGCTTTATAAGTTATGATTAATAAGACGAATTTAAGTTTGAGTTTAGTTGTTTTTTTTTTTTTTTAATTTATGTAGTTTGTATCAATTAAGTTCAATGGAATGTTGGAAGTTTTTTTTTTTAGTTGTGGTGATTATTGAAAATGACCAAGGAATGAAAAAACATTTTTGTTTTGAAACGGGTTTCGTACTAAAATTTTTACAAACCAACGGTTGAAAACCAAGCCCACGGTTGAAGTACTGATGAACTCAAATAAGTACATTTTATTACTATCATTTATCCTATTTATTTGACTTGTTTTATTATATTATCTGTGAGAATTGATACGTTAATGTTTACTTTTGTAATTCTCAGGTAAAAACAAGTATTATGTGAAACTTGGCAATTTTGGACTAATTATGGAGCAAAACAAGCAAGAAGTTAAGAGTCTACTGAAATGTACAAGAACAAGATCATTCTGCTTCAAATACGCCGCATCTTACTTATTACATACGGCGCATCACTATCAAGATTTCACAAGATATTATCCAAGACGGCAAAGGACATGCGTCGCATACAAGAATGGAGTTACGCCGCATCTTCTGGCGGTGTACGAATATTCTTGAATATATTAATCTTGGACCCCACGCGAAGTTAAGTCAATGCGCCGCATCTACTTATTCTATGCGCCGCATCTTACCCTCAGACAGAAACTATAAATGCCCCAAGGTCAGACGAATTTCAGGAGGCGAATATACGAAGTACGAGAAGACAGAAACCCTAAGCCGAATTCAGACGAAATAGCAACACAAGACACACCTTGAACGAAGATACAAGAGCTGTAAGAAGGTCCTGCATGTATTCAATTCATTAAGTAGTTTTGTTTTATTGTATTAGTACACTTTAATTCATCAGGATTGATGGGCTTGTGTAATGTGACAACGGAAAGATTGCACTCCCCTTAAAATTGCTTTCCCATTAATTAAAGTTTATATGTTGATGTCTTTGGTGACTTTTATTAGTGCATTGATAACCTCTGTGTCTAGCTGAGCATTGATCGGGTCGCCATGCCTCTGTCCTCGCCTATTTATTTTATCGCCTATGCATTCTATCGTCTGTAGAAAAGTAGGAAGAAAAGGTAAATAGGATAGTCATAAGTAATCATTAAGGGTTTACTCGCCGATAAGATTAGAGCCAACGAGAAAGGGATTAACCTCGGTGCGTTGCATCGAACTATACACTTCATATAAAACTAGCAATAAAACAAGTGACAAGCTACTTAACTATCAGGACAGGTCTTCTTATTGTCTCATGTATTTATCTGTGTACGTGTGTGCTATTCGCTGATTCGTGCTTATTAGTTTAGTTTATTATTTAATCATAACCAAACCGTGCCAGTCTCTCAGGCTGAAACCCCCTTGCGTTAGATTAGGTTGTATAGCTAACTTAAGATATTGAAATACTGATTAGGATAACTAGATAATACGTTCCACTCTTAGTGATCGACACTCTACTTACCATTATATTCATACTGACCGGTTACACTGCTCGTTAAGGTGTGTGTTATTGATAAGTCGGCTAAATATAAATTTAAAACTTGAATACTACTAAAACCACAACGACATATCGTGGATACAAAATTAGAGCAATACCACACGCACATCAAGTACCCAACCTACGGTTGAGTCTTCATTTGTGCCAAAGAAAGAAAAGAAAAAAAAAAACACCACAAGTCACAACCATTCTCATCATTCCAAGATTGAAGTTTAGTTATCAAATTGAGATTCTAGCAATCCTATGGCATCAAAAAGGGTAAGTAACACAATCCAATTACTTTGCATTGTTCTTAAATCGAATTTGATTTTTAGGGTTTTTAATTAGGCGAATTTGATAGAGTTCGAATTAATTGAAATTACTTGATGGGTTTACTAGAGGATTGATGTAAGGATTGATAGGAAGTAGAATTAGATGAATTGATTAAGTATTGAAAGAGAATTTGATGTTCTAAGATCTAGGGTTTATGTATGTCGAATTTTGAGGATTTTTAATCAAGATTGATTGGGTTTATTGTGGTATATGGTTAAGAATTAGTGTTTGTATGCTATTTGATTAATTATATGGACCACTACTTTGTTTGAATTTGATTTTGATTCTAAGATTCTTGAGGTTGAGAAGTGAAAAAGTTATGAGTTTAAGCGCTTAGAATAAGCACTAATAAGCAAATGGAGGAAGGAGTAAAATGTGGATAAGTTGGACAATATATAAAAAAAAAAAAAAAAAAAAAAAAAAAAAAAAAAAAAAAAAAAAAACTGCTGCTGCAAACCACCGGTTCAGATATGAACCGTAGCGGTTGAACTCTCGGTAAAAAAAATGCAAAGACTGAACCGCCGGTTCAAGAGTGAACCGCGGCGGTTCAAGTCTCGGTAAATTAAGTCACCAAGCCAAACCGCCGGTTCAAAAGTGAACCGCAGCGGTTCAGCCCTAGTTAAAAAAAAAGAAATTATTACGTTTTAACCTTTAGCTCCAACATTTCTCGTGTGCTTGTTTTGTTTGTTTTGTAGAAATGTGTTCGACAAGAAGAGGAAAACCTATTGGTTGCTTTGCACATGAGACGCGGTCGTCAAGCAAGGGAATTTACCCTCATGCCGATAACAAGTGAACATTTGAGGTGGAGTAAGCTAAGTAAAGAAGCAAAAGCTTGTTACAATATCCGATTGGCAAAGTTGCAAAGAAAAGAGATTGCGGTACCAAAGTTAGTGAGTTGGAAATTGATGAGAGAATATAACCTTAATATGACTCTTGAGAAGTTATGGGAGGTTAATACGGAGTCTGAAAACGGATTTTTTGAAGATTTTTGTTTGGAGTACGCAATTAGAATTGATGAGAAGCTAATTTATAGAGAACGGTGTTTAGATTTCTTTGCCACGATCTATTTCAACCAAGAAGTGAGCAACATCATAGAGGAGAAATGTATTTGGTTTAGGTTGTGTGGGAACGATCATGCACTAACTTTGCCGAAATTTGGGCAATTACTTGGATTGTATGATGAGAATGACCTTGAACATGAAGAGTTTGAGGAACACCTTTCTAAGTTGGAAAAAGAACCACCCAAGTATGATGGTAAAACGATATGGAGAGAGATCGGAGATCCCAACAGTGGGAGACTGAAGGAATCGGAAATACATTCACCGATGGCGAGGATTTTACACATGGTTGTGAACTCGTTTGTGCACAGAGGAAGTAGTCAAGATAAATCCATGGACCGGACTTGTGGATAATTGAGATAATTATGGATCCAAATAGGAAGATGAATGTGGTATGGACTTTGGCGGTTTACTTGTCAAAGAGAGCAACTATTATTTCTGAGCAGGGTTTTATAAATGGGGGCCATTATGTGACGAAGATTGGAAGAAGTTTGGGATATGATACGTCTAGTGAATTGAACAAGATAACGATGATAAAGGAGTGTGAAAAGCTTGATAAAAAGAATTTGAAAGAGTTGCTTGATGATGATAGAATGTGTTTGGTTGATCAAATTGTGAATCTGATTCGTAACCCACCACCACCACCACAACAACCTCAACAACAAAATATTGGATAATCTTCGGGGTTGAATTCGATTTGGGGTGATTGGCATGCAAATTTGCCACAAGTAGAGAGAAGAGAAGTGTGGAGGGATATGAGCTTGATGAGGATTGGACACCAAATGGACTATTGTGCACCAATTCTCACACACCTTGGACAGCATAGTGAACCACCTTATTCATTCCCAATGACGTACGCACCACCTAGTGTTCCACCTTACCCATACCCATACACACCCTATCCATCGAAACATGTACCTTACCCAACGTCTAGCGCATATCAAGGAAATGATGGATACAATGTCAACCAGGAGGGTTTTGCGGGGTATTATTCTACTAATGCAGGAACACAAGGTTATGAAGCTGGAACATCATTGGGTGGATTTGGATTTGGAACGTTGGTTGACTATCCAGGTGACGATATGGAAGATGAATGATTATGATTATCATTCGAGATTATGATGTGTGATGAACAATTTCTCTATTTCATTCGTACTTTATTATTATTATGTTATGTAGGATTATAATTGTTCTTATGTTTTAGAACTATGTCTATCTTTATGTCGATTAGGATTTTAAAGTATTTTGGTTATTAGTATTTTTGCATATTGTTTTTGTATTTTTGTGTTTGTTGATTTTTCAGGTTTGAGATACCATGAAATCATTGCTCGTTCATATGGTTGGTACATTTTGGAGCTTGGAGTTCCCAACTCATGCGTTAAACACCAAATATGGATCTCGCATGATTTCTTGGTGATATCATTTACTATTTTATTTTCCCTATTTCCTTTACTTTGAAGTTAATTTTTCACATTGAGGACAATACAAAACTTAAGTGTGGGGGAGGGAAGTAAATAATGAAAATGATCCAGTTTTTTATAAAAAATTTGTGACTATTTTGGAATTTGTTTTATTGCCCTTAAGGAAGTAGTTGTTTTTACACATAAAAGATTATATATAATTGAAACAACTTGAAATTTTCCAATAGCATAAAATGGCAATTTGAAATTATTAACGAATCTTGGTTAAGTGAAACAATCTGTTCTTAGGATTGATAACATTACTTGTGCATTTTTAGCCTATTCTACAAATACGTGAGGATTTAAGCCTATCATTCGAAGCATATATTTTCTGTGCTTAAATTATATTTTCTTGCTAAGAGTGTGCCGGTGATTGAATTGATTCTAGAACTTGTGCTTGTCATACATTACGAATTCCAAAGTAAGGTCACATTCGTGTGATATAAATGAATTTAAGTGATAAGAGGCAACTTTGGATTAAACCAAATGGCTTTCCATTTACATATATTGATATATTAGCTAGCCGTATTGGTTAGTTAACCACCATTCTATGGACCCATTTGTTAGTGCTCAATTTTAGCACTAGATACCCTTAGAACACCCCTTTGAGCCTATCTTTTCATTTTTGTTACATCCGGAAAAATACAAAAAGACTTTGCGCCTTTAAACTTTAGCCTTACCTTTTTTTAGTCAAGTCAAATCGATGAATTACTTGTTGTTAATCAGAAGAAGTTTTTGATGATTATGAGCTTACACTTTGTATTTCGGATATACCTTTCTGACGAAGACGAAGGTAGCTACCTCTTATTTGTATCTTTTTGAGGTATATGCTCATCCAAATTGTGGGGGAAGAAGAGAAGGAAAAAGAGATATAAATAGCCAATGTGCTATAATTATGAAGATGAAGTACTTTTGAAGATTAGCCAATGTGCTAAGACATGATATAAATGATGACCGATGAATGAAATAAAGGAGAAAGGAAAGATTTATTATGGAGGCTATAATCATTTGGGGATACATGGTTCGATTGTTTTTGCAGCAAGTAATTTTGGTATTCGACTTGATTATTGTATATTATTATATCCACCAAAATAATCCCATGTCTTATCCTAACCCTTTTTGCTTTGTGAAGATATCGATTGTATGAATATTCTAGTGACCATCCGTTGTTTGACTAATCGAGAATTCGTTGTTAGCGATCTATTATATTTGTAAAGTAGTTATTTGAGCATAAGTTGATATTAACCCTTAGCCTAACATTTCAGCCCGAATAAAAGTCCTCTTTGATAAATTAATTTATTACTTACATGATTTGGATTAGTTTTGATACTTGTACAAGCCTATGGTATGAAATGAAATCACGACCGAGCAATTGAGTGAAATACACCCCAAACAAAAGAAATGAGTGTGAGTGAATAAAATTATTCTTTTCTTTTCGTGAGGAGCTTAGTTGTGTTATCTAGCTTGATCGGGTATGTCGTTTAAATTTCAACATTAAAAGTAAAAATCACTTTTTGATCTTTTGCTTTGGCAATAAGAAAGATTAGTGAAATTTTTAGAGAATCATGGTTTTTGGCTATTGGAAAACAACTTTTCAAAAGATTACTTTGCTTGAGGGCAAGCAAAACTTAAGTGTGGGAGATTTGATAACGCTCATTTTGTACATGTTTTTATCGCGTTATTTGTATGTGTTTTCATATTATTTAGTTATGTTTATGATCATTTTACGCTTAAAAGTTGTTAAGATGTGTTCAAGTCTAGGTACAAGGAAATATTAAAGGAATGACGAAGAAAAGCTACAAAATCAAGTAAATATTGAAGAAAAGCTTGTCAACAAAGATATTGATTCATGATATGATTATTTCCGTTGTACATAAGAAGGATGAAAAGATGAAGTCAAGATTAAGTGCTAAAAAGTGTGTTAAAAGTTGAAGTTATATGCTAGCTCAAAGTTGAAATTCATGTGCAAGAATCAATCTCAACCCAAGGTTCATAATTCTCAACCCAAGGTTGAAGCTGAGATTTAAACCAAAGGTTCATAAAACTCAACCTGAGGTTCAAGCAGACATCCCAGCCGCAGGTTCAAGATCCAAACCGTGGGTTGAGAAATTTCTGAGATGAAGAGTTGCATTAACTCTTAGTTTTAACTACCATTATGACTAGAGTCCGATCATTTTCCTCTCTTTTATGGATATTCAAGGCTTAAATCAGTTTTTGGGGAAGAATTCAAGTATAAATAAAGCCCTAAGCACCCCATAATTCATACAACACTTACAATCAAGCCTTACACCATAAGGACTTGATCACATTACTTACTAAACCCAAAAGAGGTCAATAATCTCTGCCATTCTCAAGAAGATCCCAAGTAGAAACAAAAGAAGAGTTGGAGATACTTACTAGAAGAGGTGGAAGATTCCCTTGTTCAATTGGAGGCCCTAAGGAGTGCTACAACTCTTTTATTACTCATTGTAATCTTACTTTTGGGTAATTTTCTTTACTTTAATTAATCATGTTGAACCGTTTGATGTTGAATGAAATGTTATGTTTGATGATGACGCTTGTTATGGAATAATTTGTGATGCGTGTTTGGGAATGATGTGACTTTCGTATGAATGTTGGATGTTTAGTCGGTTAGAAAAAGTGATTATTTTCATGAGTTTGTTTAAATATAATTCGTGTTCTAAAACTTGTTGGTTAAACATTATTGGATTTAAGGGATGAAAAGATTTCTAATATTGTTTGATTCCAAGAAGTTGGTGCACAAATGGATTGGTATTTGATAATTGACGAATATTAAGTATTCAAGTTTTAAATGAATTCGGAAATATTTAATCATGAGATTGGGTTGAAAAGACTCATAAGAACTAATTTAATTAATCATCTTTTTCATACATTTGATCAAACAAAGAGCTAGCGTAATGGGATGAGAGTAGGCCAAAAGGACACACCCGTGAAACTAGTAGAAACATGGATTTTCTTGATATTACCCATTGATTAGAGATCCTTGTGAAAATTGACATGTGCCTTCTAAGTTTCACCCAAACATGTTCAACATTCTATCATGATTAGTCATTGTTCCTAAACAAGTATTTGTTTGTTTGATTGATTTGGTTTGAAACCATTGTTTGTTTAATTACTTTAAAGTGCTTTAGAGCGTGACAATCTTGAGTACTCTTTCTATTTGCTACTATCTAAATTTCTTTAACCTAAACAAGTAGTCTCTTGGGACGATCCTTATTTACCACAAACCATACTACAATCGAACGAGTATACTTGCTCGTATGTGTTTCCTAAATAAACGGTAAAAAGGTATTTTATAAATTTAAAATTTGAGTGAAATTAGGATATAATATACACCTTATTGAAACACATCATAAGGATTCTCAGCCCGTCTGGAGTTGTCGCCCTAGAGAGTGCCACGTAGAGCTGCCCATGACCGAATATCAGTTCAGGTAAGTAAATACCAATTTTATTAAGTGATTGGCCTTAGCTCTTGTTAATGGTCATTGCATAGCAAACCTTAACCGGGAACTGCTTTCTCTTGAATATAAATGGCAACTTTTCGTCTGTGTTCATCAAAGTGATTCGAGGAAGAAATACTCGCTGTAACATTCTAGTTCCTGTGATAATCCTGGCCTCGATAACTCTTGCAAGCATCTGTGTAACTATCATTCTTGTACCATTACAAAGACCTCCTATTGAATTAAGGTTCCTGAGTAGCATAACGGGTGAACCTACCTTAAGCTCCAGCCAGTTTGGAGGGATACCAGCAAAGGATAATGTATTAAGGTATTCAACCGGATACAGTAACTCTATAGCACCCCCATCGTCTCCCCGTGGAACGGCGTCGTCATTGCTTCTATAAACATATCCTGGTGCGCGTATCATATGTAGAACCTCTGAGTTAATCTCATATGCAGTCTCGTTCTTCGAGCAAATTATAGCTCTTTCTTGCAACCCTTGAGCGGTTGGTGCCTGCAAAATGGTGTCATCGTATATGAAACGGATGAGTTGTAAGCGTACATTATCAGTATCAGGAATATAATATCTGTCAGGTATGTGTATCCATGAAGTGTTTTCAGGATCTGTTTCATCTGCATCACCGAGACGACCGTTGCCAACATCTAACAACCATTGTGAAAATGTTGCGATGGAGCGTTGATGCTCATCAGGGGCGTCTGTCTGCCTTAGACGCATATTCTCTGTTAAGAGAAGAACCTTAAAATGTCTCCACAGATACGATTGAGTAACGCAAGAGGCAATGACTTGCTATTTTGTCCCGTTTTTCTTAACAGGTAGAGTCTGTCTGAAATCGCCACCCAACACGCAGTTTTTTTTTCAAACATGTCATTTGGGGTATCGAGCAGGTCCGCAATGTACGGTCAAGAGCCTCAAGGCAGCGCTGGTCATTCATAGGAGCCTCGTCCCAAACATCATTTTGTGCCAGTAAATCAGCCAGCTGGGTATGCTTTTTGATAGTGCACAAAGACTCATTTGTTGGGTTCAGAGAAAGCTTGAATCTTGAATGTGCCATGCGGCCCGATGGAAGCAACAGTGATGTAATTCTGGAAGAGGCGACTGCCAAGACAATTTTTTGATCAGCTATGAGCGCGTAAATTATACTCTTCCATACAAATGTCTTTCCAGTACCGCCGTGTCCATAAACGAAAATGAGTTCTTGCCTATTATCTACAACCGCGTTGGTGATCAGATCAAAAATCCGCCTTTGTTCACGATTAAGATTCAGCACCAATAGGTCTCTTTCCCTTGCTAGAATATCTGGATCGTAGTTCCTTTCCTCCATGACAGTTCTATTTCGGAGAATCTAGAGTAAACGACGATTAGGTAGCTGCAAACCAAAGTCCGTTACCGACCTACCGTAGAATCTGAGTATCGCTTCCAGCTCATAAAGAATCCCGCTTTGCAGTTCTTCATCATTTAGATTGACCTGCAGCATGTGTAATAGCTGCGACAGCATCATAGGTATATCGTCACTCATAATGCGCCAGTGCGTGTTCCACAGTAACATCGGATTACCAACTTCAGAAAATACAAGAATTTGACATAACAACGCCCTTATTTCTGTTGCGGTTGCTATTAATGCTGATTCCAGCAAGGCTGTGGAACGTTTGTGTTGTTCGAAGTTCAAACACTTGGGATATGAATCTTAGTAATGTGTTTGAGAGATATTTATGTATTGAATGTGTTTAGCATGCGGAATCTACTACAACACACTTTAAAAGAACACAAGGTGGTGAGTTTAAGTAAACGTGTGAATGCAATGAACAAATAACACAACTTTTGGTTAACACAAAATGATTCAATATTATTGATGAAATAATACGGATGATCTAAATATCACCGGGATTACAAAGTAATCTTGAATCTTTGATTGTAAAGGATTTGTGATTTCGAAGTAACTAAGTTGCTTGAGAGATAGTTTGGTTTATATTTATTAGTTGTGATCGATGCATGCATGAAGAAGTGACTAAGATATCCTTTTATAAGATAAGGATATCTTATTACATGTTGTCAAGTAGATGAATATAATACTATACTTTGACTATATTGGCGCCTATAATTAAATACAACTACCCATGTACACTCTGATATATTCTTCTGTCACCACAGAAGACTATTCTACTTCTACATAACGTATAACAATGTACAAAGACTAATAATTCAACTAAATATCTATTACAAAATATCTAATCAACTTGACATAAGCTTGGCAGGCTCTTCATTAGCTAGCAGTACCTTCTACCCAGAAGGTACTGGTAGAACATCTTCGAACATAACAAAATCAACTAGCAGGCTCTTCATCGACTTGGCAGGCTCTTTGACTTTGATCATTTTATTCCCAACAATCCTCCCCTAAACTTGTTATTTCCATTAAAATACACAAGTTTCTAATGAATAAAATACATACCTTGAGGATTTGAGAACTCTTCCAAAAACCTTACTTTCTATCCTTCCTTTTTCTTTCATATTGCTCAGATATGCTCCTCAGCAAACTCTGAACAATCTCTGAGTTTTCTTCATCCTTGTCACACCTTAATCTCTTGGAGATCATAGTTGAGAGCACTTCATAGCTAAGTGGATACTCTTTCTCAGCTAACATAAAGAGTTCTATCCCACTCTGTGTGAAAAGATGATGAATATGGCTATGGCTTAGAAATTCCCAAGTTGTTGAAGGATCATAATAGGGAAATTTCCAATGAACATCTTTGGGATCAGGATCAAACATCCTATTGAATTCAACCCATAATTCCTGTTCCTTAACATCATTGCTAGAATTTGTGGCTAGCCTAATCTGCACTAGATTCCACAATTCTTCCAAATCTGCTCTATCAGATGCTCTAACTAAATTTTCAAAATTCTTGAAGATAGCAGACTGTCCCCCAACCCTTGATATTTTCCATGATTTACCAAATCTATCATGGTGTATTTCCCAATCAATTATAGGGTGTCTAGACCTAATTGGATCAGCATGAATGATAGTAGGTAAAGTAATCAACATTTTACTTACTTGCCCTTGATCCAATTTTGCTACTTCTTTCTTCTGAGCATCTTGCTTCTTCTTTGAAGACCTTTCTTGTGTGTGTTCAGGAGGAGTGCAGTGGTTCTTCTTGTATGCTTCAATGTATAGATGCTGCAACTCTTCAAATGATTTTCTTTTGAGTTGATGATCCTTCCAATTTGCTGATCTTTTCAGATATAACTTGAAGAACTTCATCTGCTCTTTCTGATCATGTGGCAATTTAAACCCTTTCTCCTTATACTGCATGATCTGCTGAAATACATCATTTAAGGCTTCTTCTCTATACTTTTTGGTGATGAATTCTTCAAGCTTGGCTGTCTTCTCCTCAACACTGAGAGACTCATCATCCACATACACAGAGGCTTGTCCTCTTACAATTGGATCAATAGAGATAATCCATTGTAGTTGTGCATCAAATATTTGTGCAGCTTGAGAATCAATAAGAGCTTGAGCAGCATCTTCAGCATCTTTCTGCTCTTTCATTACTTCAAGCATTCTTGAAGCTTCAAGTGCTTTTAGCTCTTCTTCATGAACCCTTTTGGCCTCTTCTTCTCCTAAAGCCATCTGAATTTGCTGAGTTCTTTTCAACTTCTTGGATTTTGGCTCATCTTCAATCAGAATACCTTTGCCCTTATCCTTTGGAGTTTGATCTTGTGATGGAGCAGAAGATTGCTCATCAGCAATTAAAACCCTCTTTCTCTTGTACACTCTCTCAGCAGACCCTTTATACCCCATAGCCAATAGCCTTTCTCTCCTAGCAGACTCTTCTTCTGGCCTAGCAGGCTCTTGCCCTGCTCCAACAGGCTCTTCATCATAAACTTGAGTTCCATCATGGAATTCAAATTGAGCCTGTTCCTCCTCTTCATCCTCATCTTCAGACCTATCCTTCCTCCCCTTTTTGGAAGAGTGATCTATCCTATCAGCATCTGATTGTGAAGAACTAGATAAAACAACCTTTGCAGACTTTTTACCCTGTAACTTCTTCACTTCACCCTCCAATCTCTTTACCCTCTTGACCAATTTGATGTTGATCTTAGAAAACTTTTCATTCTGACTTTTAAGAGCATTTTCTAAGAACTTCACCTTGTCTTTCAGCTCTTGCATTGTCTGAGGTGATTGGGTTTGTGATATATGATGTGGTGATGGTGGTGGTGTTTCAGATGGTACTGGAGATGGTATTGGTGTTGTTTGTTGTGTTGGTGAAATGTAACCATGTGAAGAACTGGATGATTGTGTATCAGCAGATGGTGTGGGTTCTTCTGGATGTTGTGGTACCATTTCATCAAAAAGTGGAACTTCCTCCCCTCTAAAACCAATTCTCATATTTGAAAATACTTTGTGAGAAAGTTTTGGTGTTTCATAAATTGAGTCTGTGGGAAGCAACACATGTTGTAGTTTTCCAATGATGCATCCAATAAATCTTGGATACATCAAAAACTTTGTTTTAATTTTCACATTGTTTATCAATCCTTCAAAAATATATTTTGAAAAGTTGTATTTTCTGTTTGTTGCTAAGCAAATGAGAGCAGAGGCCATGTTGCCACTAAATTGCTCCCAAGAGGTTTTCTTCTGGCTCAAACAGTGAAGGATTGTGTGAATCAAAAATCTCCATTGTGGAGTAAGATGCTTTTTCAGAAAAGTGAGTTTGTTGGACTCAGCATGATACCCCATTCTTGTTAAATTTTCAAAAATTTCAGTATCTGGTAACTGACTAATACCATCAGAATCATCCAAATGAAGATGCCTTCTTATGGATGACTCAGTAAGAGTCAAATGTTTACCATCCAAATTTTCAGAAGTTTTAATTTTAGCAGATTGCCAAAATTGTAAAATTTGATTTTCATAAATAGTGGGATTGACTAGTAAAGCAAACCTGATGTAGGAGTTGTTTAAAAAGTCCACTACTTGATGAAATGAGGCATTATCCTCTGACTTCTCCAAAAATGCTAACTGATTGTGACGTTGGACAAAATCTAGAACAACTGTGGAAGCCATAATGAAAATTTTTAATATGATGGTGGGATTTGTTGGTAGTACTGGTAGAAGATGAAAGGTGTATGTGAATTATGATAGTGACTGATGAAAGAAGATATGAGAGAATTACTTTTAACCGACAATAAGAAAGATTAAAATAAGTAAATGAAAAGGCGGTTAAAAAGATCTTTTATATGTAAAATATAATATAATATAATCATCAGTGAATTACATAACTACCCCAACGGCTAATTTTAACTACCAGGCCTAATGGCTAAAACTTTTTCTGACAGGCTCAACGGCTATTTAGCAGTACCTTTTTATACTAGCAGTACTAATTTTGAACTACCAGTACCTTTGAAAGTTTTATAAAAATCCCTTATAGTTTTTAGCAAACTACCAGCTATCAACGGATTTGAGTTGTCTTTACCAAAAGCCGTTTGCTTAAGGACTAGCTAACTATTTACAATTAAGTATGGTTAGTTAACAACCATATAGTTTTTGGTAAACTATCAACCATCAACGGATTTGATTTGTCTTTACCAAAAGCCGTTTGCTTAAGGACTAGTCAACTCTTAAGTTGATGAAAACTTGGTGAGCTGAATACCAAAAGCCATGATGGCCCAAAGATGGTGCAATTTCCTTGGATGGAGGAAATTTAGAAAGGCAATGATGCTGTGTATCTTGGATGATTGGTTCAACAAGTGAAATCATCTAATGTCATGCCTTTGAGTTGAAACCTTTCTTAGTTTGATCTAGATAGAACTTTCTCCTTTGAGAAATGCTTCATCCCTTCTAGATATGTGATCTAACTCTATCTTTTTCAACTCTGCATCATCTTGTATGCTCTTGTCTTTCCTTTCATTTATTGGTGTTTCTTCCATTCTTGGCTATCAATTCCTCCCCTGAGATTGTTATCTCTCCTGAAATGAATATAACTTTTGTTGCTCCTTTCTGTTTGGAAGAACTCTTGTTTTGTTATCAACCTGAAATGTGTTAGTTGCAAACCAAAAGAACAAAGTGCAAAGCACTTGATCTATAGTATTTTAAACATTCAAGCCTTTAAATGAACAAAACATAGCAATTTTGTATCAGCAGGACCAATTATGAACTAACAGGACCTTTTGACTAACTAGCAGTACCATGTTTAAAAGTCAATACCAGTTAATATAATGAACAAAAACATATGATTTTCAAAGATTTATCATTCCAATACCTCCTACAAGATATTTGAATCTACCTAAATCAAAAGCTTTGGTGAGAAGGTCTGCATAATTCTTTTCAGAATCAATTTTAACTACTTGAATTAACTTCTTCTCATTGCAATCCCTTATGAAATGGTGTCTGATTTCAATATGTTTTGTTTTTGAATGTTGAACTGGGTTTTTAATGATACAAATAGTACTGCTATTGTCAATATAAATAATGGTGTTAAGAAAATTGTACCCATAGTCAAGCAATTGATTTTGGATCCAAAGAACTTGCCCACAACAACTTGCACCAGCAACATATTCTGCTTCAGTTGTAGAATTGGCCACCATTGTTTGTTTCTTGCATTGCCAAGAGATTAGTCTGCAACCAAGAAATTGACATCCACCAGTTGTGGATTTTCTGTCTAGTGTTGCACCAGCATAGTCACTATCCGAATAAGCCACCAATTCAAAAGATGATTCCCTTGGATACCAAAGACCCAACCTAGGTTGACCCTTAAGATATCGAAAGATTCTTTTGACTGCTGTGAGATGAGAGATCTTGGGATGTATTTGAAACCTTGCACACACACATACTGAGAACATGATATCAGGTCTTGATGATGTAAGATACATCAAGGACCCAATCATAGATCTATAATTGTGCAAATCCATATCTTCTCCTTCACCATCCTTGAGTAGCCCTTTGTCTGGATCCATTGGTGTACTTGCAACCTTAGAATCAGCAAAATTGAATTTTCTTAGGATCTCTGCTACATACTTATCTTGGCTGATAAATATGCCTTCTTTTGATTGTTTCACTTGGAGACCTAAAAAGAAAGTAAGTTCCCCCATGGAACTCATTTCAAACTTACTGTGCATAAGTTTTTCAAATTCTACACACAAGTCTTGGTTTGTTGATCCAAAGATTATGTCATCAACATAAATCTGCACTAACAAGATGTCTTTCTTTGTCCTTTTGATGAACAAAGTTGGATCAATCCTGCCTCTTTGGAATCCACTTTTTAGTAGGAAACAAGCCAATGTTTCATACCATGCCCTTGGAGCTTGGTGTAGACCATACAAAGCCTTGGTAACCTTGTAAACTTTGTCTGGATACTCAGCATCAATGAAGCCTGGAGGTTGAGATACATATACTGGTTCTTCAATTTCACCATACAAAAATGCACTCTTAACATCCATTTGATAGACAGTGAAGCCTATGAATGAAGCATAGGCTAAGAAAAGCCTAATTGCTTCAAGTCTTGCAACTGGAGCGAAGACTTCTTCATAATCTACCCCTTCCTCTTGAGTATATCCTTGTGCTACCAATCTAGCCTTGTTCCTGATCACTATACCCCTTTCATCCTTCTTGTTTCTGAACACCCATTTGGTTCCAATTGCCCTATGACCTCTTGGCAAATCAACCAATATCCAAACCTTCTGAATTTTGAATTGGAGAAGCTCTTCTTGCATAGCTTCCACCCAACTTGCATCATTTAAAGCTTTGTTTATATTTTTGGGTTCAGCCTGAGATAGAAAACATGAAAACAGGCATATATTGGAATTATCATTATTCTTTTCTTCATACATAGAGGAGATAAACCCTTCTTCATCTGTAGATAAGACTTGAGATAAACCAACTTGAGATCTTGTTCTAACACCAGAAGTTATGCTTCCAATCACATCATCAGTTGAGTGATCTTTGAGAATTCTAGTGTTTGGGGTATTAGGAACTTCATATGTAGTTGGAAGATTGCTAATCCCAACTTCTTCTTGAAAAGAATCATCTATTTGAATATTCAATGGCTCAGCAGTACCAATACTTGTACTAGCAGGACCATCTGAAGAACTGGCAGTACCATTGTCATTAGCACCACTTTCTTGATTCTCTTGATTCTGAGTTCCTTGATCTTCTTTATTGCCTTCAATTGTTATGTCTGAAGGTCCTTCTTCACTTGAAGATAGATCCATACTTTTCCAAATTGGCATCCAGATGTAATCTTGATTTTTAGGAGAGTCAACATTGTCTTCAGAACCTGCATTTTCATTAGCATTTGTACCTGTAACAGGCACATAATTCACAGATTCTGAAAGCCTATCAACATCAAACATCCAATCTGGTCCAACTCCTTTCACATTTGCTAGTTTCTCTTGAAACTCTATGTGAAGATTTTCTTCTACTAGCCTAGTGCAAGTGTTAAACACTCTATAGGCCTTACTCTGCAAGGAATACCCTATCAAAAAGCCAACATCTGCTTTTCCATCAAATTTGCCTAAATGATCTTTGGTATTGAGAATAGTGACATGACAACCAAAAGGTCTCATAAAACTTAAAGATGGTTTTCTACCAAAGAAAAGTTCATAAGGTGTTTTTCTATGTGGTTTTGTCACAAGAACCCTGTTTTGTACATAACAAGTAGTACCAACTGCTTCAGCCCAAAATGAAATAGGCAACTTAGAGTCTACTAACATAGTTCTAGCAGCCTCTATAAGTGTTCTATTCTTTCTTTCTGCTACTCCATTTTGCTGAGGTGTTCTAGCTACACTAAACTCTCTTTTTATGCCTTTTTCCTTGCAAAAGTCATCCATAACTCTATTCTTGAACTCTGTCCCATTGTCACACCTGATGATTTTGACTTTCTTATCAGATTGGTTTTCTACCTCAGTGATATAGGTTTTAAGTATCTCACTAGTTTCATGTTTAGATCTTAAGAAGAAAACCCATGAAAATCTGCTATAGTCATCAGTAACAACCAGACAATATCTTTTTCCATTCAAGCTGCACACATTAGTAGGACCAAAGAGATCCATATGAATCATATGTAAAGCCTGAGTAATAGAGTTTTGGGTCTTGGGCTTACAAGAAGCTCTATGTTGTTTGCCTTTTAGGCAATCAACACAAGTTTGGTCGTTTTGGAAAATCTTTTTGGGTAAACCTCTTACTAAATCATATTTTGCAATAGTGTTGATTGTTTTAAAGTTTACATGACCAAGCCTTCTATGCCAAAGCATAGATTCATCCAATGAGGCCTTTGCTACCAAACAAGTTAAACCTTCCTTGGGATCAATGTTCTTTAAATTGACACTATACATATTGTTCCTTTTTGGAATTTTAAGAAGGATCTGACTTTCATCAGGCATCTTAAAATCAGAAGAAAGAACCATACATTCAGTGTCAGTAAATAGAACATTGTTCTTTTTGTCACACATTTGTGAGACACTAAGAAGATTAAACTGAAGTTCTTTCACAAAATACACATTTTCAAAATCTAGTTTACTGGTTTTGATAGTACCTTTACCAGTGATCTTTCCTTTTATTCCACCCCCAAAGGTAACATATCCTCCATCAAATGTTTTGAAATCTGAGAGGAATGACATGTTGCCTGTCATGTGCCTTGAACACCCACTATCAACATATCCTTGATCTTCAATATCAGTTGAATGTTCCTGCACATGAATAAACACATTAGTTTCCTTGGGGTACCCAAGCCATGACAGACTTGGGTTTGCCTCTTGCATCAATGAAGTCAAACCTTTTCAGGATTGTTGATGCACTTTTTGATTTGATTGGTTTCCAAATCCAACATGCTGAGGACTTAACAGCACTTTCCCTTCTAATCCATTGTGTGGTCTTTGGTCTATCAGTACCAATTTTGGCAATACCAATTTTGGCAGTACCATGTGGTCTAGCAGGACCTTTGGTTTTTGGACTCCAAACTTTTGTTTTAACCACATTTATCTTTTGAATAGGACTCTTCTCAACTTTTGGTACACTTTTGAAAGTGTTTCTTGTACCCTTTTCAGTTGGTTTTGTAATAACAGGCTTATGTTGTCTAACAGTATGATTATCTTTTGTAGTGTTAGACTTAACAAAAATTTTTCTGGGGTGAGAAACATTTGTTTTAGACTTTGATTTACTCCCAGAAACCCATTTATTACAATAAGCATGAAGATGATTAAAGCTACCACAATAATAACAAGCCTTATTAAACATAACAAAGTCATCACCTAGTTGTTGTGACTTTAGGTTGTTCCAATTTCTTTGGCTTCCCCTAGGTTTGTTATTACAATTTTTACAACTTTCAACTGTCTTCAAAACAGTTTTGGCCTTAGCTTTAACTTCTACTTTCTTAGGACTGGTTGGTCCTACTTTGATTCCTTTGATAGGAATAGTCTGATCTTCATCATCATCAGATACCCAATCCTCAATAATTAGGACATCTGGTCTCTTATTAGTGAGCACCTTAGAGAGTGGAACATTCTTAGCACTCTCAGAAGGTTCACTTATCACTACAGGTTTATCCAATGGTTTGTTAACAAATTCATGTAAACCTGATACAGCAAGATCACTACCTTGGGGACATGGAATTCCTCTATAAGGAGGTGGACATTCATTGTATCCTATCCCTGATTTTATTCTCTTATTCAACTGATTCTCTACTATGCTCTTAGTACACTCAGAAGCATTTTCCAATTTAGTAACAGTCAGTTGAATATTGTCTCTAGCTAATGTCACTTTAGTGCACTCAGTCCTTAACATTTCTATTTCAGTATCTTTCAAATATATTTGTCTATTAAGAGCACCTTTAGCATCAGAAAATGTGAGTTCATTTTCTCTATAGTGAATGATTTGTTTTTCTAGCTTGGACATACCACACTTATGGTCAAATAAGGTTTGATTGGTTTTTCTATGTTCTAATACTTCTGTATCATAAGCTTTACTTATGATTTTTAATTCTTTAAAAGATTCACAATCATTAGGACATTTGATAATTTGTACGTCAGGGGTGGAGAATGCCATCAAAGCCAATTCATCAGAAGTTGACTCATCTTCACCCATGAAACTCCAATCAAAACCCATGCCATCAATAGCAACCATTGCTTTTGGCTCTGCAACTTCAACAACCTTACTCTTGCTTTCAAAGCTTCCTTTCTTCTCAAAGCTTCCTTTATTTCTGTTGTCAAACCCTCTACCCTTGTCATCCTGCTTCTTAGGTCTTCTACACTCTCTAGAGTAGTGACCTTTCATGTGGCAGTTGTAACACTCCACCTTTGACTTATCATAGCCAGCAGGCTCATTTCCATCTATCAGAATCTTCTTGCCAGTCCTCATCATCAACTTCTTGGCTCTAATGCTTAAAAGTGAAAGTTGCCACTTTATGTCCATTTCTTCAAGATCATCAGGATGAATCTCTTGAAGGTCTTCAAATGATAATACAGACACATTGTGCTGAGATGTAAGAAAAGCACACCCAATTGTTTCATCTAATATGGATTTGGTACTACCAGAAGTACTAGCAGTACCAAAGGTTGTATTAGCAGTACCTTCTTCTCTGCTACCTTGTTCTTCATTATCAACCTTTGAGATGCTTGGGGATGAAACAAAAGCCATATTTCCAGGACTTGACCCAGTAGTCTTCTTTACTTCATGCTCTACTATTTTGAAATTGTTGTAGAGATCATTGAGACTCATCTGGTCAATATCTGACTTGTTCTTCCATACAATGACATGCATAGACCATTCTGAAGGTAAACTTCTAAGAAATTTTGAGTTTAGGTCTTCTTGAGTTATCATCACTTCATGGATGGCTAACTGACTTGCAAGCTTCTGAAGTCTATTGAACATACTGTCCAAAGACTCATTGGTTGTGGCTGTGAAGTTCTCAAATTGTTGTTTGAGAAGGGTTTTCTGTGTTTTCTTGGTAGCATCATTACCACCAAACCTAGCCACAATTGCTTCAAAAAGGGTTTTGGCATCTTTGTATTTGTTAAAGATCAGAAGTTGATCATTTGGAATAGTCATCAGTAACATACTCCTTGCCTTTAGATCATTTCTCTTCTGAACTTTTTCATCTGCATTTGATGGTTGATCTTGTATTCTTGTTACAAGAGCATCATTTACTGTTGTAGTGGTGATTTGGGGTTTAAATGAATTTCCTTGTTCAATGATCTCCCAAAGTGCATAGTCCTGCACTTGAAAGTATTGTTCAACCCTTAGTCTCCACATTTCAAACTCGTTTTGCTTGAGTAATGGAAGTTTAGCTGCAACATTGGTTTGAATATGTTCAACATCCATTTTTCTTTTAAATTAGTAAATATCAAACCTAGCTCTGATACCACTTGTGGAACGTTTGTGTTGTTCGAAGTTCAAACACTTGGGATATGAATCTTAGTAATGTGTTTGAGAGATATTTATGTATTGAATGTGTTTAGCATGCGGAATCTACTACAACACACTTTAAAAGAACACAAGGTGGTGAGTTTAAGTAAACGTGTGAATGCAATGAACAAATAACACAACTTTTGGTTAACACAAAATGATTCAATAT
Source organism: Artemisia tridentata subsp. tridentata (assembly GCA_021014915.2). Classification (NCBI taxonomy): domain Eukaryota; kingdom Viridiplantae; phylum Streptophyta; class Magnoliopsida; order Asterales; family Asteraceae; genus Artemisia; species Artemisia tridentata. The sequence goes on along the minus strand of CP139506.1, from coordinate 322,420,081 downwards.
TATTGATGAAATAATACAGATGATCTAAATATCACCGGGATTACAAAGTAATCTTGAATCTTTGATTGTAAAGGATTTGTGATTTCGAAGTAACTAGGTTGCTTGAGAGATAGTTTGGTTTATATTTATTAGTTGTGTTCGATGCATGCATGAAGAAGTGACTAAGATATCCTTTTATAAGATAAGGATATCTTATTACATGTTGTCAAGTAGATGAATATAATACTATACTTTGACTATATTGGCGCCTACAATTAAATACAACTACCCATGTACACTCTGATATATTCTTCTGTCACCACAGAAGACTATTCTACTTCTACATAACGTATAACAATGTACAAAGACTAATAATTCAACTAAATATCTATTACAAAATATCTAATCAACTTGACATAAGCTTGGCAGGCTCTTCATTAGCTAGCAGTACCTTCTACCCAGAAGGTACTGGTAGAACATCTTCGAACATAACAAAATCAACTAGCAGGCTCTTCATCGACTTGGCAGGCTCTTTGACTTTGATCATTTTATTCCCAACAAGGCGATGAACCATTCTCCATCATCAGCTAACAACCCCAATGCTTCACACACGGCTCTGTTCGTAGGATATACATGACCATCGACGGTCCGTATACCTCGAAATGACGTACACCCCTTTTGATGACACAGCAGTAACCTTTGATAAAACAAATTGCCCGCACTTGGATGTATGTATGTGAGCCGGCCAATTGATGGTTTGTTTAAGTTTCGCCTCGGTGACCAATATTTCTGGGTCGCATTCCAGACGAATTCAGTGGGGAAATCTAAGTATGTTAAATGATGACCAAGTGTAGAGTGAAGATTGAAATTAAGCCATTCGGTAAGAGTTTTATTTTTGTTACTCGGGTTGTCGATAATAGATTGTAGCTGCTCGTTTCCTCTGAAACTGACCCGTTGTATATTCTCAAGGTGAACGGCCAGTATTTGCACGGCTGGTTCTCTGTAGTGAATGTCAAATCCCAGTATCCGCCAGTATGCCTCGTGCGGCCCTATATATCTAGCATCCAAATAGTTTTTTATCTCGTCTACTCTAATTCTTGGATACCTACTTGTCGAAGCCCCTTCAATAACAGATCTTGTTATCTGAGTCACAATACGATCTATTACTTTAGAGATGTATTTGAACAGGTATTTGATCAACATTGTCCATTCACAATACTCAACGTTGATGTGAGCATAAAACCGCATCAGCAAAGCCATGTTATACAGTACAACATAAGCACTGTCCAACTCAACGTTTTGTCTAATTTTTGATCCAAGAGTGTCACGTCTTTGATAATGCACATACCCCTTTTTGTCAACTGTTGTAGCATCCGTGTATTGTTTAGGAAAACCTTTTGTACAAGTGTCGGTGCCTTTCATACAGGCTGCAGATCGGTTTACTAAACCACACGGCCCATGCATTATCAACTCCGTAACAACACGATAACCTTCAGGATCAGTGGCCCTATCTGGTAATTCAGCTGACACAAACCGATCAATATCCGCGTTGGACCGAACCCTTGAACGTTCTTCTATCCAAAGCAGCAAATAGCAATGAGGCAGGCCTCGTTTCTGAAACTCGACGGTATATAAAACTACAAAAAACTGTACACCAATCGTTAATTGGACAGATAAAAGAAACATTAAAAGATATAATTGCATAGGAACTAAAAAGTACCAGTTGCGACCGGTCCAAAAGGCCTCATGTCACGCAAAAAAGTTACCAGCTGGTGGATTTTCTATAGCGCCCTAGAATTCAGATTAACATTTTAATTATCTACTTTAATTATACCATAAGTTAAATAAATAAATAGTAATGTAAATATAACATTGGGCCAATTGTTTTAAAAATATATAAGGTTTTGGGCTAATTTTGTTACTTACCAAATCCAAGCCCAACTATAATTGATCCAACCCACATAAAAAATAAAATAAAAAAAAATACGGTCCCTCCCATATTTCGATCTCCAGGAAAAAAAATGAAGAGGGAAGGAGAAAACCCTAGCCTCCATTGCTATTTTTCCAAACATTAAAGAAACCAAGAATCGAGTCTAATTTTTCGAAGCATACTAAGGGTAAACGATCTTTTCTAATCATTCCTCATTATTAATTATGTAACTCACATGATGGATTAGGGTTTATTAAAATCTCAGTAATTAAGTATGTTTGATCCTTAAAACATAATTAGGGATGTGTTAGAGGTTTTATCTTGCGTTGGTTAGGGTTAGAATTTTGTTTGTGATGCTGTCCATAAATTGGGTCGGATTGATGGATGTATAAATTAATGATGACAACGTGTTTTTGCATGATTCTTGAGCCTAAAACTATTTTGCATGATTCTTGAGCCTAAAACTAAGTTAAGGTTGTGTACTATCTACATATAAAATTTCATAATTTTTGGAGGTTGGGAAGATGACTTTTTGATTTTTATAACATTAGATGTCAATCCTGAGTTTAGGAGTTTGGAAATTCAGCTGGTGTTTTTGAATTTTACTTTTCAAACGGTGAGGAATTAGGAGGTCTCCTTTTACAGGTAGAATATCTAGGATATAATAGACTTCCTGGAATTTTTATAAATATTTCTGAATGGTTCTAATTGGGTAGCCAAATGAAAACTTTCTGGGAGTCTGTGCAGTCATCTTTCTGTGTAGGTCTGGAAAAATGATTTTTGAAAGGGTATTATCACTTTGAAATAAAATCTAAGAAAATTACAGTAGGTGCTTAACATGTATAGGTATCTGTGAAAAAAAATTTAGCTTCCCAGGAGACACTTAAGTATGGTTTAAAATTCATAAAAATCAAGACCAGAATAAGATAAAATCTGAACTATATTATAAGTTAAGGATTTAGTGTAACCTAACCCCATTTAATGTGTTTTGACCTAAATAACATTTGTAACGTTAATGCGGATACTTTTGGTCATATGTTAACCTAATTTTTTATAATGAAACCCTAAGTTGTTAAATTGTGAAGTGTGACCCGAGGTTGGAAACTTACTGAATCTGGAAACTTACTAATGATGGAAACTTGCTAATTATGGAAAGTTAGTAATTTAGGATAGTTGCTAATTATGGAAAGTTACTAATTTGGGCAATTTACTTAATTCGGGAAACTCACTTAATTCGGAAAGTTACTAAATTTGGAAAGTTAGTAAATATGAAAAGTTACTAAAAATAGAAAGAAACCCTAAATATGGAATCTGAATAACCATAAGTAGTAAAGTTGTAAAATGAGCTTATAAGTAATATGTGATCATTAATTTGTATAGGTTCTGTGAAGAAGGAGTAGTTCCTATTCCGAGTGCTTTCCTATTTTGTTTGATTTGCATTGCATAAGGTACAGATATTCTACCCTTTCTCAGTAAGGGTTCTGATCTCATGACTTCTCGATCCTTGACTTTGATTTGTTTACTTTGCCATGATCCCATTTGATATAAGCCATTGCTATGATCCCCTTGATATGATTCAGTTGCTATCCATTCTGTTATGATGATATGTTTATTATCTCCTTGATTGAGATTCTGTTTAGTTCATATGCCTTTGTTGATTATGTTATGATTGCTTATTATTGATAGTTTTGTTCTGTTATGTTCTGTTGCCCGAGCTAACTAGCCATGGAGGTACCATGGCCATGTCATTGAGGCACCAATGGCATGACACTTTCTGTGGAGGTGTGATTGATCCAAGGCGTTCCCTTCTGTTATGATTATATGATTATGGCGCACGTGGCCATTTTGTTATATGTATGTATAGTCTCGTACTTGCATATGTATTCTGTTTTGTAGGGAGCGTATGGATGCATCCTAAGTATATGATTTGATAGGGATATGATATGATATGACTTAGTGACTGGTTGTACGTGCCATGTACCCTATTTCACTTCTGGGAGCTAGCTACTCCATTTGGTACTTGAGAGGTCTCCCCTCTCCGTACACTTATGATTTGATATGATATGTATATGTGATTATATGGTCTATTCGAGTGTCTCGTTTAGACAGGCTCGTGGCTGTCCTATGTGATTCTTTGGTCTATTCGAGTGTCTCGTTTAGACGCGTTCGTTGTCGTTCTTATTTGACTCTTTGATTCTTTATGATTATCTGACTCATGATATCTATGCTTTTGTTTCGTATGATCTATCTTCGTTTACTTATGCTTATTTCCTATCTGCTTTGTATATATATCTGTTCACTCGGCTTTTTAAGCTCAGCCGCGTTTCTTTTCCATGCGGCAGGTAATAAGCGGGATGTTGGGCAAGAGTGATGAGAGTAGGAGTTAGAAGACCTACCATGATTAGATTCCCTATTGTCTTGGATATGATTTAGACTTATGTTGGATATTTTATTTCATTTTCATTTCATTTGATATTCGTTTAGACTTATTGGGAGCTTGTAATTTAGAAGTCATGATGCTCTTGATTTTACTTTATTTATGAAGTCTTCCGCTTGCGTTTACTTTGTATGTTCTGATAGACACCATACTGTGACACTTCGACCATGGGCGGGTTGGGGTGTTACATTTTCTGTTCAAAGACCCGATCAACGGCGTCCAGCCTATCCGCAACAGCTACATATGGAAAGTCCTTCATAAAATCTTGTATCTCTTGCCACTTCACATTACACGTAAACGTAATAAAAAAACGAAGGATTTCCATGAACACGGCATATTGCAAGAGCATCCAGATAATGACTATACATATAGCGGGGGCCACCGGTGAAGGATGAAGGAAGGATTGTACGCATCCCTACATCAGAACCATCACGATCACCACGCACAATCGCGTCATATAAACCTGAAAGGTATTCATTTCTGATATCTTGTTGGTGCTCGCGAACATAATCAAGACGATGTTGCTCAATACTGCAGTATGCTGTAACAACGTATTGCTGAAACAGCCTTCCACTCCGTGTTAACAAAGAGTATTCCTCAAATCGTTTATGAAGTTGGTACGCATAGTACATCTTCATAGACATCTTACGTGCCTGATCCAATGACCCAGTACTCGTATCCCGCAATCGCAAAACCCAAATGAAAGCCCTTTTCGCCAAAAATAAACAACAACGGAAATTGCAATGACATGTAACACGGATGCAATTTATTAACTCGTTCCGGGTCCCCCACTCTACGGTTAATAACCACATCGAATTCCGTCCCCGTTTCAGGACCACCTTCATAGACTATAGCCCCAATCGAGTCACCCGACGGTAGCTCATATTGTCGCTGACCCGCAACACCAAACAACCTTATCTTAAACTCAGGCACCTCAATTTCTGCAAGCATGTCTCTTGCTATTCAGAATAACCGAACCAATTCGTTGAACCGATCCAATACCTGAATGAGATTTCGAACAATGTCAGCACGCAAACTAACGTTGCCATCTTGGAAATGGTGCAAACGATTAGCCACCTCATTTTGTGTGTCGAAGATATACAGCTGCCTAGGGTTTGTATCCTCATGTAGACAAAGGCCACCAATCCAATGATAAATCTGACCCGATACCTTAAACACATACGGACCGCGGCCCCTGTTAACCGACTCATCAACAGTTGCCCCTAAAGAAGTCATGGTGAACATTGAATTGTATGCACGGATATTTTCCATAAAATGGCGATTCGTAAACAGTTGGTTTATATAAAGAGGGTATTCCTGAGGCGACGGTAAAACAACCTTGCCGCCTCCACAACAACGGTGGTATTCTGGAGAAGTGCTACTGCAATGCTTTATCCTTTCTTCGAACCAAAACATAGCTTTGCAATGGCGACACATATGATTGCATGGACCCAAAGAAACATACGTAGCCAGAGGACTTGCATTAGAATATAAGAAACATTGTTAAACCATTTGCATATTCTAAAAAACCAAAGTAATGAGCAAAGCTAAAAAGCCATTATATAATCCAACGAACGTGCCTGTGGCCAACATAAAAAAGAATCCAACAAAGGGTGAGATAAAAAAATACCAGATGCAGTTCGTACAGATTCCGACGCAGCAGAGGACCCTGCAATGTCAACTGATGGTTCAAAACATAGTAAGCCAACCAATATCTAAAAGTGTTGCATACCTGTACGCCGGTGGTGCCGCCGCCGACCAACAAAACCTCCTCTCCTGAAACGTCCTCGCGTCGACCGCACGGGCGCAAGGGCTGTCATAAGAATTGAAGAAACTATTTTTATTAGAAGTAATAGAAAAGAGCTGTGATAAGACTTGGGGGCAACATATTCATGTCTTGTTGTTCGGCAACATAACCGTGTGGACGTCTTTGGTAATGATAAAGAGAATACAACAACACCGTCTTAGATGGCTTTTACTGACATTAAGAGGCTAATTAATGAAGTTGGCATGAATCCAAAAAAAGTTGTTTTTGGTATTGTCTCTGTTTCGTCTCTTTTCAGTAACTTTTATTTACAGTAAATTTCTGTTAATGAATGGCTTACATTGGCGGTAGTTATATAATGTGGTTGTAGATTGTTAACGGCTAAAGTGTAATCGCTTATATGCATAGAACAGGTATCAGAAAACACTATAAAGACTAAATGACTGAAAACACGTAAAGACAAACGAACTAGCCACACAATGCCATATCAGCAGCCAGATGACCGACCAATGGAACATCTGAATGAGAACGCGCAGACGATGTTTCACCAGCAACATGCACACCTACTGCACGAACAAACGTAGAACCTGTCATGACAATTGAACAGACTATTCTCATCAGAAATAACGGAAAACAAAAGACATAATAGATGGTCATTTACCACTAACGCCAGTGTAGCCGCAGCAAAAACAAAAACAGCTTTTCTTTTGGATTATGAAAGAGTGAAATCCTTTTAATGAAACTTCAGACACTAAATGAATTATCAGAAATTAAAAAAATGAAGCTTACATAAGTCACCTAAAATCGAGATTACCGTGCTGTACTTGTAACTGTTAATTGGTTTTGATGAGTTTTCATGGTTTGATACCAACAAACTCGACCTCGAGAGACTCTAATATGGTTTGGGTTTCATATATAGAGTTATAAAAAAGTAAATTGGTTAGAATTCGTGCATGTGCTAATACAAATTTCTTTACTTTGTAAGTGATCGGTTTAATTAGATCTAGTTGGGGCTCATCTTAGTTCTAGAATATAGATGAGAGACACTTTGTCCAATTATTTGAAGTCGAACTTAAGTACTTAAGTATCTCTGTAAGTTGATTTGTCAAACGCAAAGCTAAAGGCTTGTTGTTGATACTCCTACTATAATATAATCTAATTAAAGTGCTCAAATGTAAGTTGGTTTGTCAAACGCAAAGCTAAAAGCTAAAGGTTTCACCAGCAGCGTGCATACCTGCTCCTGTTGAAAGACAAAAAAAAAGTACACATAATGAAACCTGCAACACGTAGACAGTTGAATAGCAAAAGAAGACACCACAAAACCGTGAACGAACACACCTTCAGGAATACTAATGCGGCTAGCAACCGGCAAGCTTGGCAACACGTTCGAGCTTGAACTACCCATAGTGTGATAACCTGGAAACAGAAAACGTTAGAAGAAGACGACAAATGTAAACACAACAGCTCATTAAGAAAAGATAAAAAGACAATGCGTCATTATACCGCTAGACCCATGAAGTGGCACATCATCTATTTTCCTTTTCCCCTTTCCGATAACCGCTGCTTCTAACAAACACTCGCGATAACGATACGACGCACGCGTGTCAGCAATTCCGGTTCGTTAATCGTTATACCATTCGAAGAGCTACGACACGTGTCCAAAACATTCGAGCTGGTAAACAAATCCTGAACATCGATAGGGGCTTCAACCAAGGTGTTCGAATTTTCAGGTACAGCAGAATCCAGAAGAGAATCTCCACATACGCCAGTCACAGGAATAACAGGCTCATCCCGTTCACTAAAGTCACCCGCGCCGATTCTACGCACAGCCTTACTTTTCGTTCGCATATTTAAAAACGAATACTAAAAGCCACAAAAGAAGAAAAAAAAAACATACAACACACATATACAACAACCTCTATGATACGCAGCTCATAACCCAGCAACCATGTCGAAAAATAGCAACACAAACAGATATAAACATACCACAGGCAACAGAAAGCATAAAGATATAAGCAGAGAAAATCCAACGTTGTTAGCACCTACGAAATTAGTGAAACGCAAGAATAGCAGATTCAAATCGCCAAGGATAAGTATGGAAGCAATTGACGGTGGCTTTGTTCCAATCCGGTACCAGAAACCCCCAAAAGAAGGAATAATTTTGGGCCAGGCTAACAAATTGGATGACGCAAAGGTGACGTGACCGGGAAGGGGCAAGTTATTGACGCTGTATAATATATATAGTAATGGTATCCAAGTTCATGTTGTGTGGGAAATCTTATAACACCGAACATGCATTTTACTCTAATGTACATATTAAATAATTACTCCAAATATGTTAATATTATTTTATCATACAGTAACAATATAAAATCTTTTAAAATGACATTTTATAATAAAGGTCAATAAATAATGCTGGTTTTTGTGGAAGAGAAAAATGTGCAAGCTTCCTTGACTTGAACATTGAGGGCAGTCAAGCAAGGCAGGCTTGGAAATTGCAACCATATGAATTGGAAGCTTTTGAAGATTGTCTATATGGTGGGTGATGACTTTGTCATCTATATTATTTTTTTTGGCGCAGACTTTGTCATCTATATAACCATTAAAAGGAACATGCATGCAGTCAAAGTAGAAAATGGAAGTGTACGTACACAAGGAAAACGACCCCCTAACTCGAATTCAACATTTTTTTCTTTCTTTTCTTTTTTATTTTTTATTTATTTATTTATTTATTTATTTATTTTTCTTACCACGGTTTTCGATCTTTTGGCCGACTAATCTACGGATTGAATCCACCGCCACACAAACTCAAACCAGGTAAAATTCTCCCTTCTCAGGAGGTTGGCGTGACCACTTCAAAGTTGTTTGCACCTAACAGAAATTGAATTTAAGACCTCACACATTTTGAAGTGATAGCTTTAAACTTTTTGTCACTAGACCACCCTCGAGCGGTTACTTGAATTCAACATCTACAAAACAAAACGCGTCTTTTAAATATTTTCATACGGAGTATTTAATTGATTAATTATCTATTTGATAAAGTATTTGCAATAGCAATATTTCAAATAATGCTCTTTGCTACACATTTTCACATTATCATCTTGGTAATTATCTTCTTGCTTTATATAATTGTTATCTACTATTTATCTTTCATGATTACTTTCGTTGATTATAACATTTTTTTTTTTTTAATTTTAAAGTTAGCAAAATGAGTAAGAATATCAATTTGGAGGATTTTGCATTTTACTTTAATTTATATCTCAAAGGTGCGAAGGCGAGAATGCATGGTCACTTTTCCTTGCTTTAATTTCATTCTCAATTAATCTTGGGTTTGGGTTTTATTTGTACCTATATAAATTGATAACTCCACCTCTTCAAACCTTTTTTTTTTTTTTTCTATTGTGAAACTATAAGACCACTTACATCGGTTTCGTTAAACCGACGTTAAGGCCTTCTACGTTAACAAAGATTCCATTTTTTCTGCGTTAATTCTGCGTTACTTGTTGTGTGGCTTCCACGTTAACGCAGCGTTAAGGGCTGCGTTACCCCCTTAACGCTGTGTTAAGGGTGTTTTGTAATTTTTTTTTCACTTTGCCCCCTTTCAAGGGTAGATTGTGTAAAAATATTTGATATAAATGTGAGTTAAGGTGTGTTAAAGCTAAGTTATTGATGTGTGGGTTAAAGCTGAGTTAAGTTAAGGGGTGAAAAAGCTGACGTGGCATGCCTTAAAATTTAAAGCTGAGTTAACTGATGTGAGTGGCCTAAAATGGAAAGCACGGAATTGATCACATAAAGTTAATATAAAACATAAATTGATAAAAGACAAAGAAATACGAAACATAAACTGATAAAAAACCTGTATTATACTATTAATAAAAGAATTAAACGGTGAATCAGAGGTATAACATGTAAAAGTCGCTGGGATACTAATAGTACCAGTATCTTGTATGCAACATCATATCCCAGTAGCTGTGATTTTAGACCAGTTAAACCTACCCCACATTTTTATAAAATAAGCATCACAAATATATCAACCACGACGATAAATAGATCAACAATTGCATTTCAGCAGTCCACAAGAGTGACTTTTTTATCATCCTCTAGCAAATTAACAATGTCACAATTAGGAGCAAACAATAAGATTTCAGCAGGAGCAGCACGATCTCATACCAGGAAATCGAAGCCCGATTCATCCTTTGGTGAGTTTGATGTGTTCATTCCATCTTTTTTAGTCACGTTCAAATATTTTTTCATATTTTCATAAGTTTGGAAGGATTTATACATGAGACCAAAGTTTGCATCTCTGCTATTTTCTGTTCTCTTATGTCACTGAACTTACTAAATATACTATTTTCTGTCACTTATATCACTGAACTTTCTAAATATGCTATTCAGTGATATAGATGTTACCATATAACTTTTATTAGTTAAGGACCATAAATATTGTAAAATGGTACGGAGTATGAAATGAGTTACAATTATAAGTCGTTTAATGTTTTATTGTCTTTAGGGATCTTGAGGATATTACTACTTGCCTTCTTTGCGGCGTTTTGTGCATGGGCTTATCAAACAGCTATTCCACCACCTCCGAAAACATGCGGATCACCAAATGGACCTCCGATAACTTCTCCAAGGATTAAGCTTCGCGATGGAAGACATATCTCTTATACTGAATCTGGTGTTCCAAAAGATGAAGCAAAATACAAAATAGTATATGTCCATTGCTTCGATTGTTGCAAGTACCACAATCCTTTCGCCTTTGCCTCACCGGTACGAACGATTAAAATCTTCATTTAGTTACCTAGCTTCCTATATATTACTTTCGGTTCTAGCTTATGAGCAATGTTGATATATTATTTTACAGGCTATTGTTGAAGAACTAGGAGTATACGTTATTTCAATAGATCGTCCTGGTTATGGAGAAAGCAATCCTGATCCAAAGCGAACTGTGAAAAGCTTTGCGTTAGATGTCGAGGAGCTAGCTGATCAAATGAATCTCGGACAAAAGTTCTATGTGGCTGGATTCTCAATGGGTGGTCAAACTGTTTGGTCATTTCTCAAGTATATCCCTCATAGGTCGGTTTTAAAATCTTGATACAGTCTTATTAGTTAATTCTAAAACATAGTCACGTTAGCACTTAAGTACTTACATATCTATGTGATAAACAGAATTGAGGGAGCAGTACTTATTGCACCAGCAGTCAATTATTGGTGGCCTAACCTTCCTTTAAACTTAACCAACGAAGCATTTTCACGGCAATCTAAACAAGATCAATGGGCTATGCGTGTCGCTCACTATCTACCACGGCTGACCTATTGGTGGAACACTCAGAAATGGTTTCCTTCATTTTCCGTCATCGATGGAACACCTGCTTACGGTCCACCAGACATTGAAATTTTAACAAAGCTTGTTGGTGCCATGGATCCAAATCAGGTACGTACTACCATGTTATGGCCGAGAGGGCTTTGACAATTTTTTAAAAATTACACTAGAAATCGGTTCGGTGGGAGGAGGGGGTGGGGGCACTGCACATGACATAAGCTGATCGATCATAGCATGTTATGCACGTTTGGAAATGAATATAAATTTAATCCTATCTTAGTTAGCTAGTACATTTATAATGAAACTAAAGAGTTGACTAGATTCGTTTTTTCTTCTTGTTTTGCATACAAAGGATAGAACTAGAGGTGGCAAAACGGGCGGGCCGGGCGGGTACGGGCACGGGCTAGAATGGGTACGGGCTTAAACGGGCACGGGCTAAACGGGCACATGTTATACAAATCGCTTTATAGAAGACCGAAAATGACGAAATAAATTCCTTAAACGTAATATCTCATTTATATTTAAAAAATTTAATATATTATATATATATATAAGTTTTTTTTCTAATTTTAGAGAAAATATGTGCCTGTTGTGTCCATTTAACTTTTCAATGGGCTAAATGTGCCTATTTCAGAAAAAAAAAAAAGGGGGCTAAATGTGACCAAATCTTTTACAAAGTAGTAAAAATTAGCCCATTTTATTATTTTGGCCACAAATTGCCACCTCTAGATAGAACATATTCGTTATGACTGCAAGATGTGTTATAAGAAAACACGTTAAACACCCACTTACTTTCTATCGTTCTATTTTATTCATTTAATCATGTTTATCCCCACTACATCAGCGTGGACCCGGTTAAGACAACATAGTCTAAGTATGTGGAGGATGAGGGCCTGCCGAGGTGGCGGGTGCGACTCTAATCCAAAAAATGAAAGTCACCGTTCAAAAAAAAAATCTCTTTGGTAGGCCATTTTGCAGTTTTCTGATTGTCTTATTGTAAAGTTACTATTTTCCCTACTTTCATATTTTATCGATGAATGAGTCATTATTGGTTCATTTCATACATTTGAGTTATATATAATATGCAGTCTAACTTCACTTGTGAGTTGTGGCACTTTCCTTTGAAAATATGGTATATTATTCAATGAAAATATATAAAATTGGTCTTCATGTTGACCCTGAAAAAATAAAAATAATAATTATCCAAATTTTACAAATGGTTTTTTTGTTACACAATGTCATTAAATTTTTAAATTTACTTCAATAGCAGATTACACTTATACCTAGCAGCTATAGATGTGAACTATTAGTATGTTTACTATAGTATGCGTCTGCTAACCCTTTTTTGTTGTGTGTTAAAGGCACATGCGTTGAAAACACAACCAAGACTTCAAGGAGAATTTGAGTCTGTCCATCGTGACTTGAATATTGGATTCGGGAAGTGGAACTTTGATCCAATGGATATCGAAAACCCGTTTCCAAACAAAGAAGGGTCAGTTCATATATGGATGGGTGACGAAGATCTCATTGTGCCGGTAACACTGCAAAGGTACACAGCGAAACAGCTCGGATGGATCAAGTATCATGAGGTCACTGGTGGCGGACACTTGTTTGCTTTTGCGAATGGTGTGAGTGATGCTATTCTTAAAGAGCTTCTTAGCAAACATAATTAACTAATTTACTAAGGTACGCAGGTACTTCTTGCAAGGGACTAATGAGCTTGTGTTTTTCTTTTTTGGTGTCCAATTGCTTGTTGAAATTCATATAGGTTGTTTTCAAGATGGTGTGAAAATTGTATCCATGTCACAAAGAATTGTAACAAGTTTATGTCATGTTTAGAAATTCCGATTGTTCTTAAGGTGCTAAATCAAGCTTTATCAAAAAAATTTACACAAAATCGCACACTCAATCATTCCACACCTTTGTCTTTGACTGGACTTAAGCCCTCAAGGCCTCAACCACTCTGTTGAGAGTTCCTGAATCAAGCTTTATTACTTTTTGGTTCGGATGGAAGTTTCAAAAGAATTACTTGGTGTGGACTTGTTATAAAATGGAATTCATACAATCATACCCATTTTAGTCATTATTACTTTGAGTTGCACTTCATGTGAAACATCTTCCCATGTGAGATGTTGCTTGAATTTTACAAATTTTTTGCCTTTGGAATATTGAATAAGCCAAATATTGTGCTGTAATCCAACAATGCATATTTTTATCGGCCATATGCTTGATCTACTCAAAATCATAATGATCACAACTCTAACCAAATGTAGCTCGGGTAAAGTTCACTCTTTTAAAGAAAACCATCGGGGAACAAACCTTAGAATATGCAAATAGGTTTTGCTAACGACAATCGTATAAGAGTCGTGTTTAATCAAATAATTTTATTTAAATAGCACTTGTGAATAATCCTGATTGCATGACAATCTCAAAAGAGTGAAGACAATCCCAAAAAATGGATACACAGTTTACACTTGATTGAGATCTAATGAATTACTCCTATTTTCTTACAACTAACTATAGTGAAACACATATTTTTTACCAGAACATTTAAAATAGTCGTTAGCAAAACTCTATACGCTAATAATTAGGGGTGGAAATGAGCCGAGCTCGAGCTCAAAATATGAGGCTCGAAACGAGCTCGGTCCTGAGCTCGAGCTTTATGTATATAAACGAGCCGAGCTTGAGCTCTGGCAAGCTCAACCTTGGCTCGGCTCAACTCGTTTTGTTTCCACACGATATCAAGTATAAAGGATGAAGATATCTTTTCATCGATTCAGCGCCTATCTAAGATTTGGATTACAGCCCGGTATCCTCATGGGTCGGCTGAATGGGATAGGTGGATTACCAGGCCATTCGATGTCTTTGCTATCGTTTGATTTTGTTTTCTCCCTGTTTCTTATGTTTTGATATTCATGCATACTCCTTGTTGTTCTTTTTGAGCTCCCTTGAGGCTTTTGTTAATATGAGTTGAGATCTCTAAAAAACCCACACTTGCCATAGAACCAATCAACCAATCATAACCATACAATCAAATTTGATCTAAAGGCTGAGATCAAATCTGCTATTTACACTTGAAGGACAAAAAAGACAATCATATAAACAAAAACAAAAAAAATTACCTTCATTCTTTTCCAAAAAAAAAAAAAAAAAAAAAAAAAAAAAAAAAAAAAAACACGCACACACAAAACCTCTTTATCTCTCTCTCTAGCCGACACCACCACCACCTCACCTCCGGCCACCACTAGTGCACCACCACCGCCACCATTAACACCACACCGCCACCACACAATCCTTGTGATCCAACTAGTTTAAAATGACCTAGATCGATCAATTTATCTTCCGACCTTTGGATCCGATCAAGACAACCATTTTTTGCAAAGAGGAGTTTATATCCGTCGCTCCGCCACCACCACCATCATCTATGATCGTTATGGAAGAAGAAAATATAGCTGAGATAATGGTGGATGCTGAGGCTATGGAAGAAGAAAATATAGCTGTTAATGAAGGTAAATCACATGTTTTTCTGTTTTTCTGTTTTATCTAGTTTTCTGTAACAAAGAAGAAAAGAATTACATGTGATTCTAGTAGAATCACATGTGATTTTGTTCTGAAATAAATAGTGTTTGATCAGATCGTTATGATGGATGAAGATGAGATAAATAGTGTTTGATTCTAGTAGAATCACATGTGATTTTGTAAAAAAAAGGATCTCAGATCGTTATGATGGATGATGAGGTTATGGATGAAGATGAGATATTGGTGGATGCTGAGGTAGAAGAAGAAAATATCGTTGTTATTCAAGGTAAATCACATGTGATTCAGCTATTTTTTTTGCTTTTCCAGCTTATTTTGTATATTAGTAGATTCTGTTTTATTTGTGATTCTTGTAGAATCACATATGATTCTGATGGAAATCACAAAGAAGAAAAGAATCATATGTGATTCTTGTAGAATCACATATGATTCTGATGGAAATCACTCTATTTTTTGACAAAAAAAAACAGCATCTGTGATGACACCAAGACCAACTTTATATGCACATGAAGAAACTCCTGGAAGATCAGTTTATTGGGAACCCGTTTTTGATGATATGCACATGAACAATTGGACTTTAACACATTTGACTCAGCTCCAAAACTTTCTACACAGTTAAATATGGAACGCCATGCATCTAAAGTATATACAAGAACAATATTTCTGCATGTTCAAAAGGAATTAAAAGAAGCTTGTTGGTCTTGCACAATAGAAGAGTTTAAAACGAAAGAGGGTTGTGAGATGCTTAGGGTTAGAGATAGGAATGTGGCTTCTTATAAGACACTTTATAAAGAAAAAGGAGAAGAAGAGGTGCATGAATGTGAAAAAGTAGTCGAACACAAGGTAAATTTACTTGCATATTATTAAATGTTTTTTAGCTGTTATCATTGAATATAAAAAATCACATGTGATTCTACCAGAATCACATGTGATTTCCAGAAGAATCACATGTGATTCCAGAATTAAAAAAGTTCTAATTTTCTTCCCTTTCTTTTCTATAATAAGGTTCTGCGTTCTCTTGAAGACGGGTCAGTGGAATGTACTTGTAGGCATTTTCTTCGATTCGGGTTCTTATGTCGACACGCATTCTGTGCTTTGAAGAACCGTGATGTTCAAAAGATCCCGGAAAAGCACGTTTTGAGGCGTTGGAGGAGAGATATAATACCACCTGCACTGAGAAGAAACACAAACAGGTATGTAGAAAAAAATGAACCAATTGAGAAATTAACAAATGAGGCTACTTTCGTGGTAGACGAGTGTTTATTTTTGTTGGGTAAAGATGAAGGCAAGTTAGGAAAGTTTGTGAAAGAATTGAAATCAATCAAGAAAGGAATTGAGGCTGAAGTGCCTAAACCTCCTTCACGTAAAACAAAAGATGTAATTGAGGATATATATGCAGTTGAGAAACCTGAAAAACATGTGTTCAACAATCCATCCAAAGCTTCAAACAAAGGTTGGTCTAAAGAAGCACGTAGAAAGAGTGGAAGAGAAATAGCACTTGACGAGACATCTAAGCGGAAAAGGAAATGTGGATTCTGTGGAGAAAAGACTAACAAGTACACCAAGTCGACATGTCCGTTGAATCCAAAGTATATTGAAAAACTGGCAAGAATTGCTGCTGCACAAAAGCCTAGAACTGATGCAGGTGAACAACAAACAAGAAATGTCGCAGCTGAAAAAGAGACTACCCATCGATATTTTTATAATACCATCAGAATTTAAAGAAATTGTTATTTAAAGAAAATTTAAATAAATTGTTTTATAATACAAACAAGAAATGTCGCAGCTGAAAAAGCGACTACCCATCGTTATACTTTGCGTTTTACACATCTTGAAAAAGCGACTACCCATCGATATTTTTAAGAATTACTGCTGCACAAGAACCTAGAACTGTTGGAAAAGTGTTATGAGGATCTTAATTGAATACTTTTTGTTTGATGTTGCAGCAGATTCGATATTTTTGTTTGCTTAGACATGGTTTTTTCTTAAGAATCACATATGATTCCCAAGAATCACATGTGATTCTAGATAAATCACATCTGATTCATTAAGAATCATATGTGATTATTTATGAATCATATATGATTTGTATATAGAATCACATGTGATTCATAGAGAATCATATGTGATTTTTGTTTATTGTTCTAGCAGATTTGCTATTTTTAACTGAACATAAATGCTAGATGTTAAATTACAATAAAAACTTTAAAACATACAACAAAAATAGTAAAGTAAAAAACTACCATCAGATTTTATAATACCATCAGAAATTGTTCAATACTACATCAGATTTTACCAAAAGACTACCCATCAGAAATTTTTCCATACTACATCAGATTTTACCAAAAGACTACACATCGGTTTACCACATATACTACCATCAGATTTTACCAAAAGACCATCTATTTACTTTTTCACGATCGGCCCGGTTCTCAACGCCATCTTTTTCTTAACCATCACTTTTAGAACCTCTTGATTCTGAACGCCATCTTTTTCTTTTTCACGATCGGCCCTGTTCTTGATTGCATTCACAATAATTGAGATCCTTGTTTGTTCAGGTATCTCAGTCTGGAACTTGTAAGCCAAATCAAACATCTTTTGCGAATGCACATTCAACTCATGCAAGAGAATCTTGGTAGCAATTTTGAACCTCATTCGCATCAACAACGAAACCTGCTTCTTTGATTCTGGACACAGACCAACATCCCATTTTACGACAGGTTCACCGACATAACACTCCATATGAATCATAGCGAAAACTCCACAGTCTGCATGGTTGTCGTTAGTCTTCCATTTCAAATTTGGAATGCATCCTCTAACATTTAAAACAGCATCATGTTTTGGATGTTGATGTTGTAATAGAAACCTGGAAAAAAAATTCTACAAAAAAGAAAAACAAAGTAAATATCACATATAACCGATATAAAAATCACATATGATTCTTAAAAAACACTTGCCAGAAGTTCACAAGCACCCTTGTACTTTGCGACGTAGGACTGTGGAGAATTATCAAGGATGATCATCGATGTTACACTCTTCTTAACTAACTCCTCTTCACTCTCCTCTTCACTTTCCTCACCCTCGCTACTTTCATCCTCCTCCTTAGCTTCCTTATCACTTTCACTTTCCTTATCCTCTTCACTTTTCTCATCACTTTCACCCTCGCTACTTTCATCATCCTCATTAGCTTCCTCATCGCTTTCACTTTCCTTATCCTCTTCACTTTCCTCACCCTCGCTACTTTCATCATACTCACCCTCCTCATCATCATTGCCTTTTAGCTGATTGCTTTGTAAAATTCTCTTAGCTGATTACTTTGTATAATTCTCTTTAGGCTTATGTGCAACAGATTTTGATCGACCTACATCAAAATTTTAAATGTTAATAACCCTAAAATAATATGTGATTCTACCAGAATCATATGTGATTCTACTAGAATCACATATGATTCTGGTAGAATCATATGTGATTATAATAGAATCACATATGATTCTGGTAGAATCACAAAGACTCCAGATAAGCAAAGGAAGGTAGCATCAACAAAAACCTTAAAATTACAACTGTTAGCTCATATTCTTACTACAAATATGAATCAAAGACAACTATTAATACCAATAAAACACAGTGATTTAGAACGAATCAAACCAGTAAGTTTAACATCGGAATTTTGTAGCAACAAAAGTGAATTAACTTCTGCAACTCGTTCCATTTTTCCTGATTGTTCAACCACAAATAAGATTGTGGCCGTACTTTAATTCTAACAATTATAACATAATATTGATGGTGGACAATTTTAGTATCGATGGGGACAATTTTAAGGCCCGCACAAATGAAGGCACAAATTATGACATAGGCTAGATGGTGACACGGATGATTTTAACTTGGTATGTTAATTGCAGGGCTGCGCGAACGCCGACCCCACTAGTCATAAGTACGACTTATTTGATAAATGGTTGTTTAATATGATGATTCATCTGATATAATTATCATGTGACTTCCATCCACTAACACTATCTCTGTCACAAACAATGTTAGCTTTTATATTTGTTAAAAAGTGATGGTCATTTGTATGTGTTTTAAGAGTATGTCGTGTAGTATTATACAACCATGTAAAGGCTATGTGAGGATCTTGTGTATACACGGTTAAGGTGGTTAAACCTTTGTCTTTGTGTATGAGATATATTGACTTAATATGATTAAGCACGCGGAATTTACTTAACCACACTTAGAAGGTTATGTATGTTATGGAAATGGAAGAATTATGTTTGTTACTTAACAATGAACAAAGAAAGTATTTCACTAAACGATTCAATATTATTCCAAATAATACGAGTGATCTTGAGTTTTTCACTAGGGTTATAAAACCTTGAATCTTATGTTTTAGACTTGTGATATTGTTTTTGTTCTTGTTCTAACAGTTATGCATGTGCATGTGTATTCTATTGTGTCAACCTTTTAATATCTAAGTCTAAGATCTCTTTTATAGTTGCAAGAGATCTTTACAATTTTGCTAAAAATCTTGACCGACTTACTTGTTTAACTTATGCATATTGTGTCAGTACATAAGATACAACATGTATCTATGTATACAACTTGTTAACTAAGCACATGGAGTAAGATATTATCTACCGTATATGTTTGACCAAAATACAATAAATATCTTTTCGATCTTATCCTATGAGTCACTGATCAGCAGTACTTTGATGTAGCAGCAGTACTTTGATCATGAACTAGCAGTACCTTGATGTACTAGCAGTACTTTGATGTACTAGCAGTACCTTCAGAACATTTAATTCCCAACAATCCTCCCCTAAACATGTGAATTAATTCAAACATGTTTTTCTGAATTAAATGAGGACTTGTGAAGATCTTTCAAACACTTCTTGAATCTGAACTATTCTTCTATTCTGAACTCATCTGCTTTGTTCTTCTTTGACTTCAGCAATATCAAAACATTGTACCAAAAGATGGTGCAATTTCTTTGGATGGAGGAATTGTAAGAGGCAATGATTTCAACAAGTGAAATCATCTATCAGCATGCCTTTGCAAGTGATAAACAAACATAATGAACTGAAATTGAATCTTTCCTTCGTTTGATCTAGATAGAACTTTCTCCTTTGGAATGCTTCATCCCTTCTAGATATTTGATCTGTTCTAATCATTTTCAACCTCTACATCATCATCTTGTATGCTCTTGTCTTTTCCTTCCATATATTGGTTTATTCTTCCTTTTCTGGGCAATTATTTCCTCCCCTGAGATTATAACCTCCCCTGAAGTAAATAACTTTAATTTTCCTCCCCTTGTTTGGAAGATCTCACTATGTACTAAAGAACTTCTCTTCATATCACCTGATCTATCAGTTTGAACTTGTTTTCAGACAATATTGTACATGAAGCCATCAATTCATTAAAAGTTTAAGTTGCTGTCCTCATCACTTCTAGGTGTGTTAACTCCTATGAGAGGTGAATCAGTGGACATTTTGATTCATAGTCCATAAAAGAATGGTTTTTTTTCTGAATCCTTGAAAATCCTTTTAAGAAATCATTTAACTTAGTAGTATGTTTATGATTTTGAGAATTGAAAAATCATACTACTTCCAACCATTTTGAAGAAATCAAGTGTGTAACAGACACCTAATCAAAATTTCGGTTTAAAAATAACCTCTGGTTGTGTGAGAACCAATGTATTTCAGTTATCACTAACTGCCTGTGAAAAGATAAATCTATTCAAAAGATGTTCTTAACAGGGTTTCCAGCTCATAGTAATTGTTACCTCCAACACAAGTGTTAGATTCACTGTCACTAGCTGTTATTTCTATCAGATGTCCTTAGACTAACTCATTATACTTGAAAGTATAAAATGATAGAAAGTGAGTTGTATCAGTTACTATCTGATCAACTAAGTCATCAATTCAATTGTGAAATATCATAATTAGATTTCAAGAAAGAAGTTTTAAGGAGGTTTAATTCCTAAACTCAGTCCATCATAAATCTATTATGGTCAGCAATATGATAAGCATTCTGCTGTTCCCATTTCACTTGAAATATCCTTTGTGTTCACATATTCATACCTGAAATAGTTAGTCTAAAACCAAAAGAACAATGTACAAAGTACTTGTCTTGCATTAGATTAATCATAAAACCAACTGTATGAATAACACAATTCAAATTTTGATATAGCAGTACCTTATAAATCCAGCAGTACTTTCAAAAATTTATGTACAAAAACACATTATATTGAAAACTTAAAGATTAAGCATTCCAATACTTGCTATTAAGTACTGAAACCTTGAAACATCAAAAGCTTTAGTTAACAGATCTGCAAAATTATGCTCTGAAGCAATTTTAAGAACTTGAATTAATCTTTTCTCATTGCAATCTCTTATAAAGTGATGCCTAATTTCAATGTGTTTTGTTTTAGAGTGTTGTACCGGATTTTTAATAATACAAATTGTACTACTATTATCAATATAAATAACAGTGTTTAAGAAATTGTACCCATAATCAAGAAGTTGGTTTTGAAGCCATAGAACTTGACTAGAGCAACTTGCAGCAGCTATATATTCAGCTTCAGTTGTTGAATTTGCCACACTTGTTTGCTTCTTACACTGCCATGAGACAAGTCTACACCCAAGGAATTGACATCCTCCAGTTGTTGACTTTCTGTCTAAGCTAGCACCAGCATAATCACTATCCGAATATGCTACCAAATCAAAAGGAGATTCTCTAGAATACCATATACCCAACCTTGGTTGACCTTTAAGATATCTAAAAATTCTCTTGACTGCAATTAAATGAGAAACCTTTGGAGTAACTTGAAATCTTGCACAGACACAAACAGGAAACATGATATCAGGTCTAGATGATGTAAGATACATCAAAGAGCCTATCATAGATCTGTAATTGTGTACATCTACATTTTCTCCATCTTCATCTTTCAGAAGGTGCTTCTCTGAGTCCATTGGTGTGCTTGCTATTTTTGAATCAGCAAATTGAAATTTTCTAAGTATCTCTGCAACATATTTGTCTTGACTAATAAATATGCCTTCAGATGATTGCTTAACTTGCAAACCCAAAAAGAATGTAAGTTCTCCCATAGAACTCATCTGAAACTTATCTTTCATAAGCTTCTCAAATTCTAAACACATTTCCTTCCTTGTAGATCCAAAGATAATGTCATCCACATACACCTGCACTAACAGAAGATCCTTCTTGTGTTGTTTGATGAAAAGTGTCTGATCAATCTTTCCTCTTTGAAATCCATTTTCTAATAAATAGGAAGCAAGTGTTGCATACCAAGCTCTTGGTGCCTGATGAAGGCCATAGAGAGCTTTCACTACTCTGTACACTTTGTTTGGATGTAATGGATCAATGAAGCCAGGAGGTTGTGAAACATACACCTCTCTTTCAATTTCACCATATAAAAATGCGCTTTTGACATCCATTTGGTAGACTGTGAAGCCTAAAAATGAAGCATAAGCTAGAAACAGCCTAATTGCCTCAATCCTTGCTACTGGAGCATAAACTTCATCATAATCTATTCCTTCTTCTTGTGTGTACCCTTGTGCTACTAGTCTAGCCTTATTCTTGATCACAATTCCTCTGTCATCCCTTTTGTTCTTAAAAACCCATCTAGTGCCAATTAGCTTCTCACCTGTAGGTAAATCAGCTAGCACCCAAACCTTTTGAATCTTGAACTGAAGAAGCTCTTCTTGCATAGCCTCTACCCAGCTTGAATCATCTAGGGCTGTAAGAATATTCTTTGGTTCCTTTTGAGAAAGAAAACATACAAATAAACATGAGTTTGAAAGTTCATGTTGTTTTGAAGCATAAAGGGCATCAAGAATCCCTTGTTGGTCTGAAGAGACTAGTTGTCTTCTTGTCTTCACACCAGATTGTATATCTCCTATCACATTATCTAGGGAATGAACTTTGTGAATTCTTGTGTGTGGGGTAGTGGGAACATGATAAGATGATGAAAGATTAGTCAAATCCACTTCATCTTCTTGGAATTCTGCATCTTTTGAGTGTGAAGGACCAGCAGTACCTTCAACTGAACTAACAGTTCCTTCAAATGAACCACCAGTACCTTGAGAAGTACTAACAGTACCTTGCTCTGTCTCAGCAGTACTTTCAATATTCAACATATTGAGTTGTTCCTCTGTTCCAACATCTTTTCTTTGAGCCTCAACATCCTCTTTTGCTTTATCAGAAGAAGATTCATCATTGTTTGAAGCTAAATCCACACTGGTACTTGACCACAATGGCATAATGACATCAGATTGATCTTTATCTAACTCCACCTCATTTGTTGCTTGTGAACCTGAAAAATTATTAGTTTCTGCAACAACAGGTAAATAATTCATAGAGTTTGTTAGATAATCAAGATCAAATATCCATTTTGGTCCTTGACCTACTACATTGGATTTGTTTTCCTGAAACTCCACATGTAGTTCTTCTTGAACTTTCTCAGTTCTTAAGTTGTAAACTCTAAAAGCTTTGTTAACAAGAGAATATCCAACTAAGAAACCTTCATCTGCTTTACCATCAAATTTTCCTAAATGGTCTAAGGTATTGAGAATTGTCACATGACATCCAAAAGGTCTAAGAAATCCTATTGCAGGAGTTCTACCATTAAAGAGTTCATATGATGTCTTATTGTGAGGCTGCACAACTAAAACTCTATTTTGAACATAGCAAGCAGTGTTAATTGCCTCTGCCCAAAAGATTATTGGTAGCTTAGAATCAGCTAACATTGTTCTAGCAGCTTCAATTAGTGTTCTATTCTTTCTTTCAACCACTCCATTTTGTTGTGGTGTTCTAGCAACACTATATTCTCTCCTAATACCCTTTTCTTTGCAGAAATCATCCATAACTCTATTTCTAAACTCTGTCCCATTATCACTCCTAATGACTTTTACTTTCTTGCTTACTTGGTTTTCTATCAGTGTAATGAATTCCTTAAGAATGCTTGATGTCTCATCCTTAGAAGCTAAAAAGAAAACCCATGTAAATCTGCTATAGTCATCAGTTATAACAAGACAATATTTTTTATGTTGTATACTCCTTACTGAAACTGGTCCAAATAAGTCCATATGCAGCATAAACAATGACTGATTGATAGAGTTAAAAATTTTGGGCTTACAAGTGGCTTTGTGTTGTTTGCCTTTTAGACAAGCAATGCATGTTTGATCATTTTCAAATCTTTTGTGAGGTAAACCTCTTACCAAACCATTCTTAACAATTTTATTTATGGTTTTGAAGTTAATATGACCAAGCCTTCTATGCCATAACATTGATTCATCCAATGTGGCCTTTGATACAAGACAAGTTAAATCTTCTTTAGGAATGATGTTCTTCATATCAACACTATACATATTGGCCTTTCTAGGAATTCTAAGAAGTACTTGATTTTCATCAGGCATCTTAAAATCCTTAGATAGAACAAGACATTCAGTGTCAGTAAAAAGGACATTATTCTTTTTGTCACACATTTGTGAAACACTAAAAAGATTATACTTTAACTCTTGTACATAGTACACATTTTCAAAATCTAAATTTCCGGTTTTAATAGTACCTTTACCAGAAATTTTGCCACGAAAACCACCTCCAAAGGTAACATATCCTCCATTGAATTCTTGAAAATCTGAAAGATAAGACATGTTGCCTGTCATGTGATTGGAACATCCACTATCTGAGTATCCTTGATCTTGATGATCAAAAGAATGTCCCTGCACACAAATAAGAAAGTTAGTTTTCTTTGGGGATCCAAGCCATTACTGACTTGAATCTGCCTCTTGCATCAATATAGTTTAATCTTTTAAGGACTGTTGATGCAACATTGGATTTTTGAATCCAACATGCTGAGGCCTTAACAGCGTTTGCCCTATTACCCTTAGCAGCAGAGTGAGTAGCATGTTCAGCAGAGTCTGCTAACCTTGAAGTCACACCCTTTGGTTTCCAAATTTGTTTGTGGACCACTGCTTTTGATTGAATGGGCCTTAGAACAGTTTTAGATGCATATTTGAAAGTTGTTTTTGCATCCTTAGCTGTTGATTTTGGGTTAACAGTCATCAAAGGTCTAACAGTACTTTTAGATTTACCAGTACTTTGAATTTGAACTGGCAGTACTTTGTTAACAGGACCTTTTTGTCTATCAGGACCTTTGAGTCCAGACTTGTTTGAGACTGTTCTGGGTTCAGATCTATGAGTATTAGAGTGAAAAAGAGTTTGAGGAGTTTGCCTTTTGTAGTTCACCCTATTGTATTCATACCCAGTTACCCTTTGGTTGCAGAAAGCTGCAAGATGGTCAAAACTACCACATGTATAACAAGCTTTATTATAAAATGCAAAGTCATCACCTAATTGGTTAGACTTGAGGTTGTTCCAATTCCTTTGGTTACCTCTGGGCTTGTTTGTAGTTCTATATTGTTCACAATATCTAACTGGTTTCCTAACTGTCTTAACATTTGACTTAGGCCTGTTAGTGTTGTGATTGACTATCTTAGGAAGACTTGTTCCTACTTTCTTAACCAATACAGGTTTAGACATAACCTGTTCTTCTTCATCACTATCACTATCAGTTGTACAATCTTCAACAACTATAGTATCTCCTTTCTTAATAAAGGACACCTTGTCCTGATAAGATAAAGTTTTATCTAAACTTTTACTTACCTTTTCTATCTTAGGAGATTTAGTGACCTTAGAACCATATTCCATGATTGGTTCTTGAAACTCAAGTAACCCTGTGTGTGCTAAATCAATACCTGGAGGTGAATGAACACCTCTGTATGGTGGGGGTACAGACTTAAATCCAACACCAGAATTAACTTTATCAATAACTTGGGCTTCCCAAAGCTTATTGAATCCTTCTGAGGAATGTGCTAAAACATCCACAGAAACCTTTACATTTTCTCTTTCATTCTTATGTTTAGCTAATGATTCATTCAACTCAACAATACACTCATCTCTGATCTTAATGTCATTTTTTAGTATATTGATGTCATCAGCAAAATGAATTTCATTATTTTTAAAATGTAAAACTTGTTTTTCCAAAACACCTAGACCTCTTTTGTGATTAGCCAAATTAAACAAAGAATCAAGCAGCTCTTGTTTATGAGCTTCAAATCTCTTATTAAGGTCTTCATAAGCTTTAAGATTAGGACATGATTCAGTACAAGATGTAATATTGTTTACCTCTGAATCAGAATGAGCCATTAGAGCAAATTCATTGGCCAAAAGAGCAGCATTAGGTGGTGCATCCTCTTCAATAGCCATAGAGCTCCAATCAAAACCAATACCATCAATAGCCAACATAGCCTTTGGCTCTTCAACAGTAACTTCCTTTTTCCTATCTTGCTTATACCATGTGTTTCTATTCTCCTGCTTTCTTGGGCTTCTACACTCCTTAGCAAAGTGTCCTAACCTATGACAGTTGAAACACTCTACTTTCTTCTTATCAAACCCAGCAGTATCATTACCATTTATGGTAATCTGCTTCCCAGTTCTTTGCCAATACTTCTTAGCCCTCATGCTAAGCAAAGCAACCTGCCATTTAATATCCATAGCTTCCAAATCATCACCATCTACCTGCTCAAGGTCTTCATGGTTGAGAGGAGAGCCATTAGATTGACTGGTAATAAAAGCATAGAATGTTGAATCTCCAAGACCAGCAACATCCTTGTGAGAACTTGTAGAAGGAGCACTTTCACCTTCATCTACCTCTTCATTCTTACTAATACTAGGAACTGACAAGAGTGCCACGTTTCCAGAACTAGTACCATAATGACCAGATTTCTTTAGACTTTGTTCAACAATTTTGAAGTTGTTGTACAAATCATTGAGCTTCATGGTTTCAATGTCTGGTTTGTTCATCCAGACAATAACATGAGTATGGAACTCATCAGGTAGACTTCTCAAAAACTTCATGTTGAGATCTTCCTTCTCTGTCTCAACACCCAACACAGCTAACTGACTGACAAGCTTATGTAATCTTGAGAATAGCTTATCAAGAGACTCATTACTAAAAGCAGTAAAGTTTTCAAATTGTTGCTTTAGTAGTGTCTTCTGTGTCTTTTTGGTAGTTTCATTACCACCAAAATATGCACAAATCTCTTCAAAAAGAGTTTTTGCATCAAGATACTTGTTGAATGATAGCATCTGCTCACTAGGAATGGTCATAAGCAATAAATTTCGCGGTTAAGGTGGTTAAACCTTGTATCTTTGTGTATAAGATATATTGACTTAATATGATTAAGCACGCGGAATTTACTTAACCACACTTAGAAGGTTATGTATGTTATGGAAATGGAAGAATTATGTTTGTTACTTAACAATGAACAAAGAAAGTATTTCACTAAACGATTCAATATTATTCCAAATAATACGAGTGATCTTGAGTTTTTCACTAGGGTTACAAAACCTTGAATCTTATGTTTTAGACTTGTGATATTGTTTTTGTTCTTGTTCTAACAGTTATGCATGTGCATGTGTATTCTATTGTGTCAACCTTTTAATATCTAAGTCTAAGATCTCTTTTATAGTTGCAAGAGATCTTTACAATTTTGCTAAAAATCTTGACCGACTTACTTGTTTAACTTATGCATATTGTGTCAGTACATAAGATACAACATGTATCTATGTATACAACTTGTTAACTAAGCACATGGAGTAAGATATTATCTACCGTATATGTTTGACCAAAATACAATAAATATCTTTTCGATCTTATCCTATGAGTCACTGATCAGCAGTACTTTGATGTAGCAGCAGTACTTTGATCATGAACTAGCAGTACCTTGATGTACTAGCAGTACTTTGATGTACTAGCAGTACCTTCAGAACATTTAATTCCCAACAATGTAAAGGCTATGTGTTGGACTTAGTTTAGAAATGTTCAAGTAAATGCCAACAAAAGCCCAAGTCCAACACAAGCCCACCCAAGGCCTTTTAGGGCAACCAAGGCCTTCCCATCCTATAAATACACACACTCTCCACCCATTTTGGTGTGCCTCATTGTCTTGTAAAGGTGAGAGAGTTTGTGTGTGTTTTGTTTATTATGTTCTCTTAAGTTTTATAATATAACATTCGGCTATAATATTACTTCACACGCATCATGTCTTCTTCTCATCTTTATATTGTTTGAGTGCCACGTTAATATTGCTTTAGTTTGTGTATAAGGTTTGATTAGTTTAGTGTTTAACAAGTGGTATCATTCGCCTTACATTGATTTAGGTCCTAGTTGTGTTTGTTTTGAGATCAACGTGGGTTTTTTATCAAAAAAGGTTGCGACTTTTTGTTTTTAACACATCAGATCGTGAGTTTTAAGCAAAAAGGTTGAAGGATAAAAAGTTTGTAACTTTTTTGGTTTTAAGAGAGGATTAAAGGATATAGTTGGTGAATCTTTGGTTAAACGTGATTTGTTTTGTGGGTTTATCGTGAAAAGTTCATCTCCAAAAGTCCTTGCTTCGAATCTGCTTGCTACGCATCACTTTTTTATCATTTCTTGTACAAGAAAGTTGATAAAAAAGGGCCCCACATCGTCATTGGATAATCCACTTTCTTGTATAAGAAAGTTGATTCGTTTGTACCATTCGCGATAAGTTAGGGTCTATCGCCATTGAAATTGCGATAACTTAGGGTTTATCGCAATTGGTTCTTGGCTTTTTATCGCAAATCCACATCACCAGTCTTATCGCAATTGGCACTAAGCTCTTATCGCAAATCCGCATAAGCAGTTGTATCGCAAATCAGAAATCGGACAACAAAGGGTTATCGCTAATCAGATATCGGACAACAAAGGGTTATCGCAAATCAGATATCGGACATTACAGATCTTTCAGACTTTGGCAGATTCAGCCCCTCGCATTTGCAGTTGCTTTTGTGTACTTCCGGATTTGACAGATTTGACCCTTGCACTTTACATAAACATTGTTCAACTTAAATAACTTTTATAAATTTGCTTCGATCGTGATTTCTTCAACAAAAAAAGTGAACTCGGTATTTTTGCGCTTGTATAAGTGTAGAAAATACTTCGACAATCGGATATCTACTCTCTTGTATAAGAGTGTTAGATCATTTTATATAAATTATCAATTTATATAAATTAGATATTTCTGTCTAAATTGAAATTTTACCATAATTTGTATAAATTTTGGTCAAATTGAAATTTCTATAGAAATTCAAATTTTATCTAAATTATAATTTACATAACTTTTATCGAAATTGTAATCTTTTGTTTTTGTCTAAATTATAGTCTAGTCAAATTTAGTAACTTTATTTAATTTGTTTTGTTTATCTAAATTGTAAACTCAAAGATCATCAACAACATCATCAAAGTTTTACCTTCAACAATCACAACACCTATTTCTTTGCAACGATCCTGAATCAATCAACCTTATCATACAACAACATCAACAATGGCTACTCAACAAGATATTCATACAGCCGGTGCAGAAAACCGTCCTCCCATGCTTGAGAAAGGTAGTTATCTTCCATGGACAAGCCGTATGCTTCGATATTTGAAAACTAAACCTCATGGACAAGGCAAACTTTTGATTAACTCCATCAAAAATGGTCCATTCAAGCCTCGACAGATTCAAATAGCTGGTGATCCAAATCAAACACCTCCCATTCCACCCTCCTTTCGTGATCAGAAAGAAGAAGAATACACGGATGAGGATTGGAAACAAATTGAAGCAGATGACTTAGCCATGCACCTAATCCAACTTGGTTTACCACAAGAAATCTTTTGTGCTGTTGACAGTTGTGAAACTGCTTATGATATGTGGGAACGAGTTAGAAGGCTTTGTCATGGTACGGAAATTGGTCAATAAGACATTGAAAACAAGCTTCTAACTGAATGGGAGAAATTCACATCCACTCCAGCTGAACAAATTGAATCCTACTACACAAGGTTTTGCACTATCATGAATGAGCTCATCAGGAACAAATTGGCTCCAAGGCAAATTGTTCAAAATATCAAGTTCATCAACAACCTACCAGAGGAATGGGGATGATATGTCACAATCGTTAACCAAACAAAGAATCTTCATGAGGTGAACTATGATCAACTGTATGACTTTTTGAAGCAAAACCAGAAAGAGGCTGATGAAGTAAGGAAAGAAAAGCTAGCCAAACAACATGATCCTTTAGCATTGATTGCTCAAGCACCATCACCTTCAACAGTGAACACACAACCATCATCATCCACTCCCACTCAACACTACATGCAACAACAATATACTCCACAAACTGCTGTCATTCCACAACAACCATTCTACCCACAAGAACAACAAGTCATTCCACAACAACAATACCCACAATTCCAAGAACCTGAAGTCACTGACCAAGATGAAGTTATGGCAGCTATGTCACATGCATTTGCTCTAATGACAAAAGCATACCAAGGACGCTATTCCACTCCAACAAACAACAACCAAAGGATTTCATCGAACACTCGCAACAGACAAATTGCACAGCCGAGGTTCAACATGGGTAATCAAGGACAAACGGTTGGAGTTTATGGGAATCAGCAAGGATATGCTACAGGGTTTCAGATGGGTAATCAAGGGCAGTATGCAGGCAATCAGATGGGTCAGTATATGGGTAATCAGAATCAGTTGGGTCAAGTTGCTGGAAATCGAAGGGGTCAGAATATGGGGAATCAGTTTGGGAATGTTGCTGCTCCAGTTGCTGGGAATGCTGGGAATATGAATGAGGGAAATATGATTAAGTGTTTTAACTGTCAAGGAACTGGTCGCATGGCAAGGAACTGTCCCACCAAGCCAAAGAAGAAAGATCTGGAATATCTTCAGAAAGCAGTGCTTCTAGCTCAGAAGGAAAAGGCAGGGTTTCAGTTGAATGCAGAGGAAAATAATTTCATGGCATTGATGGATGATCTGGAAGACTTGGAAGATATCGATGCCAACTGCATTTTCATGGCCAATCTTCAGGAGGTTAAATATGATACGGATTTTGAAGCACCTCCAGCTTATGATATCAATGGAATCTCTGAGGTACCAACATATGCTACATGTCATAATAATGAAATATTTGAAATGTCACCTCAGAATGAACAGCATCCTGCGACTCCTACACCAATTTACGATACATATATGGACTCCCCAAGTTGTAGCAATACTAATTTGGCTACTCTAGATATGGATCCTAATAAAGGCTTCGAGTCACAGCATACTGAGACTGAAGAGGAAACACGTGCGTTATTTGAATCATTGTTGAACAACTGTAGTATTGAAATTGAAAAGGTCAAACAAGTCAATCGTGATGTTAAGGCCGCGAATGAAAAGTTGACCGCTGAGCTTGAGAGATACAAGGTGAACGAAAAAGCTTTTGAATTTAACCACAAACGACAGTCAGAACTTGAAATTGGTTACAGAGATTCTGTTTTAAGAGAAAAACAATTGCAAATCAAATTTGACACTCTTGATGTCAATTTGAACATGAAAATTAAATCTTTAAACAATGAAATTTCTAAATTAACCAACCAACTTTCTAAACAAAAAACCACTTGTTCTGATCTTGAAAAAGAGAAGAAAGAGTTGCATGCAAAGTTTTCAAAACGAGAAGATAAACTTCTTGATGAAATTCTTGACAAACAGGCAACTATTAAAAAGTTAGAAGAATTGCTTGTAAAAACGGGTCATTCTGCACAAACAATTAATTTATTAATTAACGATCCAAACTCGATTTTACACACAAAGAAAAAACTAGCTCTCGGTTGTGAAAACCCTTGTTATCTCAAGATAGCTCAGAAAGAACAGAATGTGCTATATAATGGTAGTGTGCTAAATGATAATCATGATCCTCCCGAAGTTCGGGATTCTTATGAAACGATTGAGCTTGCCAAAGAGAGTCGAAACAAAATGCGACAAATGAACCCAGAAATAAGACCAATTGACTATAATCAGCTTAACATAGACTATGGCGTTCATCTTGTTCCAAAAGAGTCACCATTGTTTTTCAAAAAACCTGTGGCTATCGCAAAAAGAAAAGTTGTTTCAAAACATCTTTCTAACATCGAACAGATGTACTCTAACAACACTTGCTACACAAGTGAAGCTAGAATACTTTTGGATGATCTTAAAAAGAGAGTTGAAATGCTTCAAACTATTGTGGCAACCAAAACAAATGTTCAAATCAATGATTGGTTTTCAAACTTTCAAACTGAACAGAAAAAGATGTTCAAAAACAGAAATTACTCCCATTATAACTGCAATACATGCAAGAGTAATCCATGTTGAGAATGCTATTGTTAAAGAAGCCGCCGAATTTGTCAAGGACCACCAATCCTTGGTGAATGAATCTAATGAAAACATTGAACAAATCAAAGTTTTGGAAAAACAAAATGACGCACTCTCTGAAGAAGCTCTCTTGACTGATATTATGTCCATTATTTATCAAATATATTCTGTTGAAGATGATGAAAGACTTCGAACTGAGACTTCCCAAATCGTTTCAAAATATGAAAATGCTTTTGCTAAGATTGAAAAGGAAAACATCACATATTTTAAACAACTTGATTGGAAACAAGAAGAATGCAAGTATGACAAATTGTCGTATGAACGTTCTTACAAAGAAATGCAAAAACAAATTGATCTTTTGAAGTCTCAGCTTGAATGTCAAAAAGGGAAGGATGAAGAAATTAATGCAAAGCCAAAAATGTCAATTTCACAATGTGTTCCTTCACACTTGCCCAAAGAAAAAGGAAAAGAGAAAGTAGTTGTCGAAACACCAAAAGTGATAGCACCTGGACTTTATAAGATTAGTACCACTACTGCGTCTACCTCTATTTCTCAATCATATAGGGCGATAGACAAAAGTGTGAAAAATAATCCAACAGAGACTAGGCATGCTAAAACTGATTCAAAAGACAACAAGATAAATCCTAATGAGTGTGCCTTACCTTCTACAGGAGTAGAAAGTACCTCTAAGAGCAGCAGACCAAAGCCTAGGAGCAATACAAGGAATAGAGTCTCGCCTGCATCTAAGAGTGATAACAAGAATAAAACGGAAGAAGTAGAAGAACACCCTAGGAATTTATCGCTTTCCAAGAAGAAACATATGTCATCTAGATGTAATGTTAAGGACAATATTTCAAGTGCTTGTAATGAATTTGTGTGTTTAATGAGAAAGAAATCTTTGTCTGAAAATATGTGTGATGATGTTGTTTCAAATAATATGAATGTGAATGCTGTGCCTAAACAAAAAGATGTGCCGTCAGGAACTAGTGCTAGGTCTAGATACATTAAAAAGCTTATTGCAAAATCTAGGAAAACCACTAGTAGCCTATTACCTAAGGACCATCTTAAGTTTTGCACATGGAAACCTACGGGTAGAATGTTTACACCTAAGGATGGCACATTAGATATTGCTTCAAAAGAACAAATTGAAACCATCTCTAAGTGTGATATACCTGTTATATCTAACCCCGTGGAACCAAATGTTAAACGGTTTCCATATACAAAATCATCTGTTTTACACAAGTCATTGAAATTTGTCTTTGGATCGTCGACTCGGGTTGCTCCAAGCACATGACCGGGAATCTGAAGCTGCTGATCAACTTTGTATGGAAGTTCATGGGAACAGTTCGTTTTGGAAATGATCATGTAGCAGCTATTCTGGGTTATGGAGATCTTCAGTTTGGGAACTTTCTAATCACTCGGGTTTACTATGTCGAAGGATTGGGACACAACCTGTTTTCAGTCGGACAGTTTTGTGATGCAGATCTAGAGGTTGCATTTAGAAGGAATACATGTTTCGTTAGGAATTTGATTGGAGATGATCTCTTAACAGGAAATCGTGGCACCAATCTCTATGCTATCGACATAAACCAAATGGCCTCTTCATCACCAATTTGTCTTATGACTAGAGCTGACGACACTAAGTCCTGGTTGTGGCATAGACGCCTTTCCCATCTCAACTTCGACACGATAACAAAGCTTGCCAAAGACAACATCGTCTCCGGTCTCCCTAAATTCAAATACACCAAAGAACACTTATGTCCATCCTGTGAGCAAGGCAAAAGCAAAAGGGCTACTTATAAACCTAAAACCGTTCCCAGTTCGGTTCATAAGTTACATCTATTGCACATGGACTTATGTGGCCCAATGAGAGTTGAGAGTATCAATGGGAAGAAGTATATTCTTGTGATTGTCGATGATTACTCAAGATATACATGGGTAAGGTTTTTGAGATCAAAAGACGAAGCACCAGGAATCATCATCACCTTTCTGAAGCGGATTCAAGTCTTACTTCAAGCTCCAGTTAGGATTGTAAGAACTGACAATGGCACGGAATTTACTAATCAGGAGTTACGAACATATTTTGAAGAAACTGGAATTACTCACCAGACATCAGCAGTCAGAACAACACAGAAGAATGGAGTAGTTGAAAGAAGAAATAGAACGCTTGTGGAAGCTGCTCGCACAATGCTGATTTATTCCTGTGCACCGTTGTTTTTATGGGCTGATGCTGTTTCCACTGCCTGTTTTACTCAAAACCGATCCCTAATCCATCCAAGATTCAATAAAACCCCCTATGAATTGGTAAACAACAGAAAACCCGATATCTCTTATCTTCATGTATTTGGCGCTTTGTGCTATCCTACAAATGACAGAGAGGATCTGGGGAAGCTGAAGGCTAAGGGTGATATTGGTATCTTCATTGGTTATTCTGATAACTCGAGGGGAGATTTCACAAATGGCTTCTGAGAGACTCGCTCTAGAACCCGCGCTTAACCCGATGGCTTCTAATCGTATCGGATTAGGACCCGCACCACAAAGTCAAACTTCTGGACATATCAGTTCAGGACTCATACCTCACGGAGCTCAGTCAACTTCAACTGATAAACCAACAAATCAAGAACTGGATAATTTCTTCGAGTTTATGTATGATGAATACTATGGTGGAGCTTCGATAGATACATCACAACAACGTTCCGCTGCACCCGCTCAACAACAACCACCACCACCACCACAAGATGCATCTACTACAATCGAAGCTGAAGCACCAACTCCCTCCACCTCAACATCATCTACATATACTCCTGCCACTCCAGTAATTGAGATTGTTTTACCAAGAGTTGATGAGCAAACCCAAACAACACCAAATCAAGAAGAACCATACAAAAATGATGCTGTGTTAGAAGAAGAAGAACCATTTGAAAACCCATTTGCAACGGAATCTGCTGAATCTTCTTCTCGGTTACATGAACCAACAAACACGCATTCGTTAGATCAAAGGTACCCTTCAACGTTAAAGTGGACTAAAGACCATCCAATAGAACATGTCATTGGTGAACCTTCAAGGCCAGTACAGACGAGAAGACAACTTGCCACCGATTGTGATATGTGCATCTTTGCCTGCTCCGTCAGTTTAAAAGAGCCAAAGAACATTCGGGAAGCAATGTCGGATGATGCATGGATTGAAGCAATGCAGGAAGAACTTCTCCAATATCAACTTCATGACACTTGGGATTTAGTACCGAGACCCATTGACAAACTCGTCATTGATCTTAAGTGGATATGGAAGAACAAAAAGGATGAAGAGATGACTGTCATTCGCAACAAAGCTCGTCTCGTGGCCAAGGGATTCAGACAAGAAGAGGGAATTAATTTTGATGAGTCATTCGCGCCTGTAGCTAGACTTGAAGCGGTCAGGATTTTCTTAGCATACGCGGCTCACAAGAACATCACGGTCTATCAGATGGATATCAAGACGGCTTTCTTGAATGGAACTCTGAAGGAAGAGGTGTACGTGAGTCAGCCTGATGAATTCGTTGACAAAGATCATCCCGACTACGTGTACAAGCTCAAAAAGGCTATCTATGGTTTGAAACAAGCCCCAAGGGCGTGGTACGACGAACTCTCATCTTTCTTGCTGAATAATCATTTCACCAAAGGAACAATTGACCCGACCTTGTTTACCAAAAAGTTCAAAAATGATATTTTGATTGTTCAGATATACGTGAACGACATAATCTTTGGGTCCACTAATCCGAAACATTCAAAACTTTTTGCAAATCTCATGAAAAGTAAATTTGAAATGTCTATGATGGGCGAATTAAAATTCTTCCTTGGACTTCAAATCCATCAATCCCATCATGGTATTTTCATTAATCAAGCGAAATATACAATTGAGATTTTAAAGAAACATGGAATGGAAAATTGTGACTCTGTTGGTACTCCAATGGTCACCTCACCCAAAATTGGTGCTGACTTATATGGGAAACCCATTGATCCGAAGAAATATCGGAGCATGATTGGGTCTCTCATGTACTTAACTGCTAGCCGACCCGATATACATTTTGCTGTATGTTTATTAGCACGGTTTCAGGCAAGGCCTACCGAACTTCACCTCAAAGAGGTTAAACGGATCTTCCGGTACCTTCGAAGAACCATTAACATGGGACTTTGGTATCCGAAGGATTCGGAGTTCAAACTAACAGCCTTTGCAGATGCCGATCATGCTGGTTGCCAAGTCACTGCAGAAAGTACATCCGGAGGAGCACAATTTCTGGGAGAAAAGCTAGTAGGCTGGTCATCAAGGAAACAAGACTGCACAGCGCTTTCAACCGCCAAAGCCAAGTATGTGTCTCTATCTGTGTGTTGTACCCAAGTTCTATGGATGAGGACACAACTCACAGATTATGGCTACTCTTTCGACCACATACCTATGTATTGTGACTCAAAAAGTGCCATAGCCATCTCGTGCAATCCCGTTCAGCACACCAAGACCAAGCATAATAGAGTCCACTACCACTTTATCAAGGAACACGTCGAAGAGGGTACTGTTGAATTATTTTTCATGGGGACTGAATACCAACTCGCCGATCTATTTACTAAAGCCCTCCCAAAAGAGCGGTTTAAATACTTAGTTCGTCGAATTGGAATGCGAAGCCTAACTCCCGAATAGTTAGAAAGTCTTCACGAATCTTCTTGAATCATCTCATGAAGCTTCGCATGTAAATATATTTTGAAAAACAAAATACAAAATTTGAAAAACAAACAAAAACAAAATATAAAAATATAAAATTCCAAAAAGACATAAAAATATAAAATACAAAAATAAAAAATATTCTTCTCACGACATGTCTCTCGTATAAATCAATATTCTGTACGTACCTAGAAATGTCATTTAACAATGATACGGGCATGTACAGATGCTTGAGCGAGAGTTCATTTAAACATTTTCTAAAACATGTCGTTCTCAAAACTTTCTTCTTTACAGCTTTTGTGCATTTCAGTACGAAACCCGTGCTACAATGATGACTTCTGATTATGTCTGATCAGGACTCGCATTGTTAATGGCAAACAAAATCAAAGAATCCTTGAGCACATGATCAAGATTTTTCAAAAATATTTTTCAAAATCTTTCTCCAAATTCTGTGCTCAAGATTCTTCAAAAGTGCAAACTCCCTCTATACCCTTAAATGATTTTTAAACTCAAATGTTTAAAGAATATGCTTTATTTAAGGGGGAGTATAAAATTTAAAATGCAAAATGTTCCAATTTCATGCTAAAATTTGTCTCTCTCCAAAAAGTTTCATTTTAATCAAAATTAATATCAAAAATATCACTACATGCTATTTTTGAGGGGGAGAGGACGTGATTAAAATGTGATCAAAGTTCGTGAAATCTCAAAGTATGCTCACCAGACAGACTCAGCAAGAACCCTCAAATTGACAAAACTAAATGTCCGTTATCGAAAAGACTTGTCCGGGACGGGTAATAATTTCAAACTGGTTCTCCAATGATGTAAACGTGTCTCGCAAAGGACTTGTCTGAGCAGAATGTACCAATTCGAGAGATGATCATTGAATATGACTGGGACGGGTAATAATTTCAAACTAGTCTAACTAGTGATGTAAGCGTGTCTCGCGAAGGTCATGTTCATTGAAAATCGATCAATTCAAAAATGTGCGAACTCTACCCAACATTTGCAATTTTAGTTAAAAATGCATGAGCACATGTGAAGGGGAAGTATTTCAAAAAGAAAATTATAAAACTCTCAAAGTGCTAACTAATTGTGTTTATTCATAAACACTTTGAGGGATTTTCAAAAGGTTTTATGGCAAATCTAGGATAGTCATGGTGTTATAAGGTGACTAAGGTTAGGGAAAACCGTCTTATGATCCGCCAGAGCCAGAGGTATCTACCCAAGGACAATTCCAATAGATTAGATTTAGAAGTCCTTTGGTAAGATTGAAAAAAGGAGTAAATGAGAAAGGGAAAGAAGGGGTTGAAGAATTAAAAGGAAAAGTTTAATGAAAGGGAGAAAAGAAATAGCCCTCCATGAAAACTTAGGGCAGAAACCGGGTCAATACATCTGCTATCGGTATTCACTAAGGTGATATTGATATTGAAGACAAGACGTCATGGACCCAGTGACGCGCTGCACCACCCCTCCTAGCCACTCAGATATCTCTTAAAAGATATTTGTTTCATTCTCACGGAGAACACTACATAATCTATCGGCCTCTCACTCCAAGATGTGTTGATATTGAAAAAGGTGGCACTCTGCTCCATGCCTCCGTCTACTAAAAACTAAAACGCACATTATAGAGTCTAGAGCCATGAGATTCATCAAAAATCTCTTAGGAACACTTTCCAGATAATACACCTGTGTTCACCAATAAGGACACATGGTGTTTATGAGTCTTAATGAGATCCAAGGATCTTGCCATTCATCAATGATGGTTACGTGCTTCAAACGGTCTACAGTCGTAAGGTGATCTCTAGTGACTCACTGAAACTTCAGTGTGTCCGTGTAAGCCCTCTCGGGGGTATCCGGTTCAGAACGGCCTGGGGGAGATTAGAGAAAGTCTACACACTATGCAGTTGACGATCTCGAAGTCCTAACCCGTGTGAAGGATTATACAAACACTTGGGATGTTAATCTTAATAATATGTTTGGGATATTTAGGAATGAATGTGCTTTAGTACGCGGAATTTACTATAACACACTTAAAGGAACAAAGGTGGTAAACATGCAAACGTGAGTTATAATGAACAATGAACACAACTTGAATAACACAAAACGATTCAATATTATTGATGAAATAATACGGATGATCTAACTATCACCAGGATTACAAAAGTAACCTTGAATCTTTGGTTTGTTAAAGGATTTGTGAATTTGTAACTAAGTTACTAGAGAGATTCTGTTGGTTCAGGATGTTTCTAAGTTCTTAGTTGGAAAGAGATATTTCTAAGGTGGTGACTAAGGGATCCTTTTATAGGATAAGGACCCCTTATTACAAGTTGTCAAGTTGTGTATTATAATAAGATACTTGGACTTTCTAACCTACTAATTACAACTTCCAATATAAACTACTCAGTATAATCTTCTGCACAACATGGAAGACTGAACTACTTCTACATAACGTGTTACATTGTACAAAGACTAATAATACAACTAAATATCTACAAATAAATATCTATCAACTTGATCATCAACTTAGCAGGACCTTCTTTAACTAGCAGTACCTTCTCACCCAGAAGGTACTGTTAGAGTATCTTCAACTTCTTCAAAATCAACTAGCAGGATCAATACTTCATCTGGCAGGCTCTTTGACTTGAACATTTTATTCCCAACAATCCTCCCCTAAACTTGTTATTTCCTTTAAAATACACAAGTTTCTTATGAATAAAATCCATACCTTGAGGATCTGAGGGAACTCTTCCAAAAACTTTACTCTCTATTCTTCCTTTTTCTTTCACATTGCTCAAAAATGCTCATCAGCAAACTTTGAACAACTTCTGACTTTTCTTCATCTTTATCACATCTTAACCTCTTGGAAATCATGGTTGTAAGAACTTCATAGCTCAGAGGATACTCTTTTTCAGCCAACATAAAGAGCTCAATCCCACTTTGTGTAAAAAGATGATGAATACTGCTAAGACTTAGGAATTCCCATGTGGTTGTAGGATCATGATATGGAAACTTCCAATGAACATCTTTAGGATTTGGATCATACATCCTATTGAACTCTACCCAAAGTTCTTGTTCCTTAACATCAGTGTTAGAATTTGTGTCTAGCCTGATTTGAACTAGATTCCACAATTCTTCAAAGTCAGCTCTATCACATGCTCTTATTAGATTCTCAAAGTTTTTGAAGATAGCAGTTTGACCCCCAACCCTGGTTATTTTCCATGACTTTCCTGATCTATCATGGTGAATCTCCCAATCAATAATAGGGTGTCTAGACCTAATTGGATCAGCATGTATAATTGTTGGTAAAGCAATTAACATTTTACTTACTTGCTCTGGATCCAATTTTGCTTCTTTCTTCTTTTGAGCATCTTTCTTTTTCATTGTAGGCTTAGCATCAGATGGGATCTTGTAGTAACATGTCTTGTAGGCATTCAGATAAAGGAAATGAATTTCTTCAGGAGATTTCTTCTTCAGTTGAGATTCAGTCCAATTTGCTTGATTTCTTAGAAACTTCTTCATGAAATTCACTTGATCTTTTGGAGATGTGCCCACCTTAAAACCTCTCTTCTGGCTTTCCTACATCTTTTGAAAAATATCAGCCAGAGCTGCTTCTCTATATTTGTTGTTGATAAAGGTTTCAAGCTCTGCTGTTTTCTCTTCAGTATTAAGATTCTTGTCATCCATAATTATGGAAGCCTGACCTCTCACAATTGGATCATTTGCAATAATCCATTGCATCTGTGCATCAAATGTTTCTTGAGCAGCTTGAGAGTCAAGAAGAATTTGGGCAGCATCTTTTTGCTCTTGCATTTCTGCAAGCAGTCTTGAAGCTTCTAAAGCCTTTTGCATTTCTTCTTCATGAAGCCTTTTGGAGACTTCCTCATCTAAGGCCATCTGCACTTGCTCTCTTTTCTTCAATCTTTTGGGCTTAGGTTCATCTTCAACCATAACTTTCTTGCCCTTATCTTTTGGTGTAGGTTCTTGAGATGGAGCAGCAGATTGTTCATCATCAACATATACCTTTCCTTGAACAAACAACCTCCCCTGAGGCTGTGATTCCCTCTTTCTTTTGTAGACATGATCAGTAGTACCTTTATAATCCATAGCCAATAGCCTCTTGATCCTAGCAGGCTCTTGCTCTGCTTCAGCAGGCTCTTTTGAACTAGCAGGCTCTTCATCATATACCTGAGTTCCTTCATGAAAATGAAATTGAGCCTCCTCTTCACCTTCTGAACTACCCATCCTCCCCTTTTTGGAAGAGAGACCCAAACTTTCAGCATCTGATCTTGAAGAACTAGATAATACCAACTTTGAAGATCTTTTACCCTTGAGCATCTTCACTTCATTCTCCAATTTCTTAACCCTCTTAACTAACTTGATGTTGATCTCAGAAAATTTTGTGTTCTGACTTTTAAGAGCATTTTCTAAGAGCTGCACCTTTTTCTTGAGTTCTTTCACTGTCTGAGAATCCAGACTTTGATGTTGAGGTGTTTGGGATGGTGATGCATGATATGATGGTAATGGTGGTGTTTCAGATGGTACTGGTGATGGGATTGGTGATGAAAGATGAGTTGGTGAAATGTAACCAGGTGAAGAACTTGATGATGGTGATTCAGATGATGGTGTTGGTTCTTCAGCATGTTGTGGTAACATTTCCTCAAATAATGGTATTTCTTCCCCATTAAAACCAATTTTCATGTTTGAAAACACCTTGTGTGAAAGCTTTTGTGTTTCATAAGGAGAGTGTGGGGGAAGTAACAAATGTTTTGATTTTGTGATGATGCATTGAAGAAATCTGGGATACATCAAAAACTTTGTTTGGCTATCCACATTTTTAACCAATCCTTCAAAAATATGTTTGGAAAAATTGAATTTTCTGTTTGTTGCCAAGCAAATGAGAGCTGTAGCCATGTTACCACTAAATTGATCCCATGAGGTTTTCTTTTGGCTTAAACAATGAAGGATTGTATGGATCAAAAATCTCCATTGTGGAGTAAAATGCTTTTTAAGAAAGGTGAGTTTAGTAGAATCAGCATTATACCCCATTCTTTCCAAATTTTCAAAAATTTCAGTATCAGGCAATTGACTAATACCATCTGAATCATCCAAATGAAGATGTCTTCGAATGGATGACTCAGTAAGAGTCAAGGTTTTGCCATCCACTTTGGCTTTTATCCTTTGGTCCCCATTTTCAAAAGTTTCAACTTTAGCCGTTTTCCGAAATTGTAAAATTTGAGATCCATAAATAGTGGGATTTACAAGTAAAGCAAACCTGATATAAGAATCATTTAAAAAGTCCACTATTTGATGAAAAGATTTGTTATCCACAGACTTTTCCAAAAATGCTAACTGGTTGTGACGTTTAACGAAGTTTAGATTAGCCATGGTGAAAGATAATGAAAAACGTGATTAGGATGGTGGGATTTGTTGGTGGTACTGGTAGAAGATGAAAGGTGAGTGTTAGTTGTGATAAGGACTGATGAAAGATATTATGAGAGTTTTACTTTTAACCGACAATAAGAAAATTTATAATAAGTAAATGAAAAGGCGGTTAAAAAGATCTTTTATATGAGAAATATAATATAATATAACATCAGTAATTTACAGAATTACCCCAACGGCTAATTTTAACTACCAGGCCTAACGGCTAGAATTTTGTCTGACAGACTCAACGGTTATCTAGCAGTACCATTTTACTCTACCAGTACCAAAATTTGAACTACCAGTACCTTTGAAAGAAAATTTTAATTGGCAGTCTCTTTGAAATTTTAGCAAAAATTCCCTTATAGTTTTTAGCAAACTATCAGCTATCAACGGATTTGATTTGTCTTTACCAATAGCCGTTTGCTTATGGACTAGTTAACTATTTACTGTAAAGTATGGTTAGTTAAATACCATATAGTTTTTGGTAAACTATCAACCATCAACGGATTTGATGTGTCTTTACCAAAAGCCGTTTGCTTATGGACTAGCCAGCTCTTAAGTTTGTAAAACTTGGTGAACTGAATACCAATTCCATATTGACCTAAAGATGGTGCAATTTCCTTGGATGGAGGAATTGTAAGAGGCAATGATGTTGTGTATCTTGGATGATTGGTTCAACAAGTGAAATCATCTATA
This sequence comes from Artemisia tridentata subsp. tridentata, assembly GCA_021014915.2. Taxonomy (NCBI): domain Eukaryota; kingdom Viridiplantae; phylum Streptophyta; class Magnoliopsida; order Asterales; family Asteraceae; genus Artemisia; species Artemisia tridentata. Next base: position 322,377,036 of record CP139506.1, on the reverse strand, counting down.
AGCATGCCTTTGTATTGAAACTTTCCTTTGTTTGATCTAGATAGAACTTTCTCCTTTAGGAATTCTTCATCCCTTCTGAATATATGATCTATTCTTATCATTTTCAACCTTTACATTATCTTGTATGCTCTTGTCTTCTCCTTCCTTTTATTGGACTATCTTCCTTTTTCTGGGTTATTATTTCCTCCCCTGAGATTGTTACTTCCCCTGAGATATAAATAACTTATATTTCCCCCTTTTGTTTGGAAGATCTCTTGTTTTGTTATTAACCTGAAATTTGTTAGTTGCAGACCAAAAGAACAAAGTGCAAAGCACTTGTTTAAAGCATTTTAAACATTTAAGCATCAATATGAACAAAAACAGAGCAAACTTTATACTAGCAGGACCAATTATGAACCGACAGTACCTTTTGACTAACTAGCAGTACCATGTTTAAGAGCCAGTACCTTATAACTTTATGTACAAAAACACATGTTTTTCAAAGATTAATCATTCCAATACCTCCTACTAGGTATTTGAATCTACCTAAATAAAAAGCTTTGGTGAGAAGGTCTGCAAAATTCTTTTCAGAATCAATTTTGACAACTTGTATTAACCTTTTCTCATTGCAATCTCTTATGAAATGGTGTCTTATTTCAATGTGCTTTGTTTTTGAATGTTGAACTGGATTTTTAATGATACAAATAGTACTGCTATTGTCAATGTAAATAATGGTGTTAAGAAAATTGTACCCATAGTCAAGCATTTGATTTTGGATCCAAAGGACTTGCCCACAACAACTTGCACCAGCAACATATTCTGCTTCAGTTGTAGAGTTGGCCACCATTGTTTGCTTCTTGCATTGCCAAGATATGAGTCTGCAACCAAGAAATTGACATCCACCAGTTGTGGATTTTCTGTCTAGGGTTGCACCAGCATAGTCACTATCAGAATAAGCCACCAAGTCAAAAGATGATTCCCTTGGATACCATAGACCCAACCTAGGTTGACCCTTGAGATATCTAAAGATCCTTTTGACTGCTGTGAGATGAGAAACTTTGGGATGTACTTGAAACCTTGCACATACACACACTGAGAACATGATATCTGGTCTTGATGATGTAAGGTACATCAAGGACCCAATCATTGATCTATAATTGTGCAAATCCACATCTTCACCCTCAGCATCCTTGAGTAACCCCTTTTCTGAATCCATTGGAGTACTTGCAACCTTAGAATCTGCAAACTGAAATTTCCTTAGGATCTCTGCTACATACTTATCTTGGCTGATAAATATGCCTTCAATTGATTGTTTCACTTGGAGACCCAGAAAGAAAGTAAGTTCCCCCATGGAACTCATTTCAAACTTACTATGCATAAGTTTTTCAAATTCTACACACAACTCTTGGTTTGTGGATCCAAAGATAATGTCATCAACATAAATTTGCACTAGCAAGATGTCTTTCTTGGTTATTTTGATGAACAAAGTTGGATCAATCTTGCCTCTTTGAAATCCATTTTCCAATAGATAGAAAGCCAATGTTTCATACCATGCCCTAGGAGCTTGGTGTAGACCATAAAGAGCCTTGGTAACCCTATACACCTTGTCTGGATACTCTGCATCAATGAAGCCTGGAGGTTGAGAAACATACACTTCTTCTCCAATAGTACCATATAAGAAGGCACTCTTAACATCCATTTGGTAAACAGTGAAGCCTATGAAAGAAGCATAGGCCAAGAATAGCCTAATTGCTTCAAGTCTTGCAACTGGAGCAAAAATCTCTTCATAATCTACCCCTTCTTCTTGAGTATACCCTTGGGCCACCAATCTTGCTTTGTTTCTGATCACAATTCCCCTTTCATCTTTCTTATTTCTGAACACCCATTTGGTTCCAATTGCCCAGTGACCTTTGGGCAAATCAACCAGTTTCCAAACCTTCTGAAGCTTGAATTGAAGAAGCTCTTCTTGCATTGCTTCAACCCAACTTGGATCATCTAAGGCTTTGTTAATGTTTTTGGGTTCAGCCTGAGAGAGAAAACATGAAAACAAGCATATGTTGGCAACTTCATGATTCTTTTCTTCATAAACAGATGAGATAAACCCTTCTTGGTCTGAAGATGAGACTTGAGTTCTTGTTCTAACACCAGAATCAATGCTACCAATCACATTATCAATGGAGTGATCTTTGAGAATTCTTGTGTTGTGTGTTGTAGGAACTTCATAGGTAAGTGGAAGATTGCCAATCCCCACTTCTTTTGGTAAAGAATCATCTGATTGAACATTTAATGGTTTAGCAGTACCAACTTGTGAACTGGCAGTACCATCTGGTGAACTAGCAGTACCATTTTCATTTGCACTACTTTCTTGATTCTCTTGACCCTGAGTTCCATGATCATCTTCAACACCTTCATCTGTTGTATTTGAAGGTTCTTCATGACTTGAAGATAAATCCAATCCTTTCCAAATTGGCATCCAGATGTAATCTTGATCTTTAGATGTTTCAACATTGTCTTCAAAACCTGCATTATCATTAGTATTTGTACCTGCAACAGGCACATAATTCATAGATTCTGAAAGCCTATAGATGTCAAACATCCAATCTGGTCCAATGCCTCTAACATTTGGTAGTTTCTCTTGAAACTCTATGTGCAGATTTTCTTCCACTAGCCTAGTGCAACTATTATACACCCTATAGGCCTTACTTTGCAAAGAATATCCTATCAAGTAGCCTTCATCAGCTTTTCCTTCAAACTTTCCTAGATGATCTTTGGTATTGAGAATAGTGACATGACATCCAAAAGGTCTCATAAAACTTAAAGATGGTGTTCTACCAAAGAAAGTTCATAAGGAGTCTTTTTATGGGGTTTAATCACAAGAACCCTGTTCTGCACATAACAAGCAGTACCTACTGCTTCAGCCCAAAATGAAATAGGCAACTTAGAGTCTACTAACATTGTTCTAGCAGCCTCTATTAGTGTTCTATTTTTCCTTTTTGCTACTCCATTTCGCTGTGGGGTTCTAGCTACACTAAATTCTCTTTTTATTCCTTTTTCCTTGCAAAATTCATCCATAACTCTATTCTTAAATTCTGTCCCATTGTCACATCTGATTACTTTCACTTTCTTATCAGCTTGGTTTTCCACCTCAGTTATATAAGACTTAAGGATTTCACTAGTTTCATGCTTAGATCTTAAAAAGAAAACCCAAGAAAATCTGCTGTAATCATCAGTAACTACAAGACAATATTTTTTACCATTCAAGATACTCACATTAGTAGGACCAAAAAGATCCATATGAAGCATGTATAAAGCTTGAGAAATTGATTTATGGGTCTTGGGCTTACAAGAAGCTCTATGTTGTTTGCCTTTTTGACAATCAACACAGGTTTGGTCATTTTGAAAAATCTTTTTGGGTAAACCTCTAACCAAATCATATTTTGCAATTGTATTGATTGTTTTAAAGTTTATATGACCAAGCCTTCTATGCCAAAGCATAGATTCATCCAATGAGGCTTTTGCTACTAGACAAGTTAAACTCTCCTTAGGATCAATGTTCTTTAAATCAACACTGTACATATTGTTCCTTTTTGGGATTTTAAGAAGAATCTGACTTTCATCAGGCATTTTAAAATCAGAAGAAAGAACCATACATTCATTGTCAGTAAAGAGAACATTATTCTTTTTGTCACACATTTGTGAGACACTGAGGAGATTAAACTGAAGTTCTTTCACAAAGTACACATTTTCAAAATCTAATTTACTGGTTTTGATTGTACCTTTACCAGTAATCTTTCCTTTGATTCCTCCCCCAAAGGTAACATATCCTCCATCAAATGATTTGAAGTCTGTGAGGTAAGACATGTTGCCTGTCATGTGCCTTGAACATCCACTATCTACATATCCTTGATCAGCAATATCATTTGAATGTTCCTGCACATATATAAACATATTAGTTTCCTTGGGGTACCCAAGCCATAACTGACTTGGGTTTGCCTCTTGCATCAATGTAATCAAACCTCTTTAGGACTGTTGATGCAACTTTTGATTGGAGTGGTCTCCATATCCAACATGCTGAGGACTTAACAGCATTTTCCCTTTTAATCCATTTTGTGGTCTTTGGTCTGACAGTACCAATTTTGGCAGTATCATTTGGTCTAGCAGGACCATTTGGTCTAGCAGGACCTTTTGGTTTTGGTCTCCAATCTTGTGTTTTAACCAATGGGATTTTTCACAACTCTTGGTGCATGTTTGAAAGTATTTCTTGCACCCTTAGTAGTTGGTTTTGAATTAACAGGCTTATTTGGTCTAACAGTATGATTAACTTTTGGTGTGTTAGACTTAACAAAACTTTTTTTGGGGTTTGTTCCATTAGTTTTAGACCTTGATTTACTCCCAGAAACCCAATTGTTACAATAAGCATTAGTATGATTAAAACTACCACAGTAATAGCAGGCCTTATTGTACATAACAAAATCATCACCAAGTTGGTGTGACTTAAGATTGTTCCAATTTCTCTGGCTACCTCTAGGTTTGCTATTACACTTAGCACAACATTCAACTGTTTTCAGAACAGTTTTAGCCTTAGTCTTAATCTCTACACATTTAGGACTGGTTGGTCCTACTTTGATTCCTTTGTTTGAAACAGTCTCTTTTTCCTCATCATCAGATGTCCAATCTTCAATAATTGGAGCATCTGAGCTCTTATCAGTGAGCACCTTAGAGAGTGAAGCAACATTAGCACTCTCAAAAGGTTCACTTTTCTCTACAGGTTTCTCTAGTGGTTTATTGATTAATTCATGTAAACCTGATTCTGCAAGATCTAATCCTGGGGGACAAGGGATTCCTCTGTAAGGAGGTGGACAAGTCTTGTATCCAATCCCAGATTTGATTCTCTTGTTCATTTGATTTTCAACTATGCTTCTAGTACAGTCAGAAGCAGTTTCTAATGTGGTAACAGTTAGTTCAATATTATCCTTTGCCAGTTTCACTTTAGCACACTCAGTTCTTAACATATTTATTTCAGCATCTTTCAAAAATATTTCCCTATTAAGAATGGATTTTGTGTCAGAAAAAGTGAGTTCATTTTCCCTAAAATGGATTATCTGCTTCTCAAGTTTGGCCATACCACACTTATGATTTACTAGGTCTTGATGAGTGTTTCTTTGTTCTACTTTCAGTTTATCATAAAGTTTTATTAAAGTTTGTAATTCTTCAAAAACTTTACAAGTATTAGAACATTAGTAATTTGTACCTCAGGATTGGAGAAAGCCATTAAAGCCATTTCATCTGAAGTTGACTCCTCTTCACCCATAAAGCTCCAATCAAAACCCATCCCATCAATAGCTACCATAGCTTTAGGCTCAGTGATTTCCACAGCCTTGCTCTTGTTCTCAAAGCTTCCTTTCTTCTCAAAGCTTCCCTTGTTCTTGTTCTCAAAACCTCTTCCCTTATCATCCTGCTTCTTTGGTCTTCTACACTCTCTTGAGTAGTGACCCTTCATGTGGCAGTTGTAGCACTCCACTTTAGACTTGTCATACCCAGCAGGCTCATTACCATCTATGATAATATTCTTTCCAGTCCTCATCAGTAATTTCTTAGCCCTTATGCTAAGAAGTGAAAGTTGCCACTTTATGTCCATTTCCTCAAGATCATCATCATTGATCTCTTGAATATCTTCAAAAGTCAATATGGAACCATTGTGTTGGGATGTCAGGAAAGCAAATCCAATAGTTTCATCTAGAATTGTTTTGGTACTGCTAGAAGTATTGGCAGTACCAAAATTTGTGTTGGCTGTACCTTCTTCTCTACCATCTTTTTCTTCATCTACTACCCTTGAGGTGCTTGGAGATGAAACAAAGGCCATATTCCCTGAGCTTGAACCAGTAGACTTCTTCACTTCATGCTCTACTATCTTGAAGTTGTTGTAAAGATCATTAAGACTCATTTGATCAATATCTGGTTTGTTTTTCCAGACAATGACATGCATGGCTGATGAACTCAAATAAGTACATTTTATTATCATCATTTATCCTATTTATTTGACTTGTTTTATTATATTATATATGAGAATTGATACGTTAATGTTTACTTTTGTAATTCTCAGGTAAAAACAAGTATTATGTGAAACTTGGCGATTTTGGACTAATTATGGAGCAAAACAAGCAAGATGTTAAGAGTCTACTGAAATGTACAAGATCAAGATTATTCTGCTCCAGATACGCCGCAACATACTTCTTACATACGGCGTATCACTATCAAGATTTCACAAGTTACAATCCAAGACAGCAAAGGACATGCGCCGGATAGAGAAATGGAGTTACGCCGCATCTTAAGGCGGTGTACGAATATTCCTGAATATATTAATCTTGGACCCCACGCGAAGTTAAGTCAATGCGCCGCATCTACTTATCCTATGCGCCGCATCTAACCCTCAGACAGAAACTATAAATACCCCAAGGTCAGACGAATTTTAGAGGTTGGACAGTGCAAGATACCATACGTACGAGTACCAAAACAGAGACAAATTCAGACGTATTAGTAGCACAAGACACACCCTGAACGAAGATACAAGAGCTGTAAGAAGGTCCTGCATGTATTCAATTCATTAAGTAGTTTTGTTTTATTGTATTAGTACACTTTAATTCATCAGGATTGATGGGCTGATGTCATGTGACTACGGAAAATCATGCGCACCCCTTAAAATTGCTTTCCCATTAATTAAAGTTTATATGTTGATGTCTTTGGTGACTTTTATTAGTGCATTGATAACCTCTGTGTCTAGCTGAGCATTGCTTGGGTCGCCATGCCCCTTCCTCGCCTATTTAAGAGACGCTAAATAAATAGGATAGACATAAGTAATCATTAAGGGTTTACTCGCCGATAAGATTAGAGCCAACGAGAAAGGTTTAATTATATACACTTCATATAAAACTAGCAATAAAACAAGTGACAAGCTACTTAATTATCAGGACAGGTCTTCTTATTGTCTCGAGTATCTATCTGTGTACGTGTGTGCTAATCGCTGATTCGTGCTCATTAGTTTAGTTTTCTATTTAATCATAACCAAACCGTGCCAGTCTCTCAGGCTGAACCCCCTTGCGTTAGATTAGGTTGTGCAGCTAACTTAAGATATTAAAATACTGATTAGAATAACTAGATAATACGTTCCACTCTTAGTGATCGACACTCTACTTACCATTATATTCATACTGACCGGGTACACTGCTCGTTAAGTGTGTGTGTTATTGATAAGTCGGCTAAATATAAATTTAAAACTTGAGTAGGCATTAATACTGCTAAACCGCAACGACACATCACGCGCATCAAGTTTTTGGCGCCGCTGCCGGGGAGTGAATTGTTATTATCTGTTAATTTGATTAGTATTTTAATTAGGTTTTCTTTTTAATTTTTTGATTCTAACCGCTAACCCGTTGTATATTAGATAGATTGCATTCATTGTATTATTTGCATATTTTCTGTTTTTGTGTATTTTTATTTTTTATTTTTCTTTTTCTATTTTTCTGCATACTGCTATCGTTGTACTGTGCTGATACAAACGATACGGCGCATCTGTTTTCACAGATACGGCGTATTGCGTTTAATTTTTATAAAATACAACGCGTTTAATAAATTCGAGTACGACGCATCTTTCCCCAAGATACGGCGTATTCTGTTTTTAATAAGAAATTTTTTCTAAACCCTAACGCCATACGACGCATCTGTTTTTGCAGATACGGCGTATTTATTATTTAAATTAAAAACAGTTTTCGAATTATTAAACAGATACGACGCATCGATCTCTGTCGATACGGCGCATCTTCTGAATAAAAAATCTTGTATTTTGAAACGTAACGAAAATACGGCGCATTAGCTTCTGTTAATACGACGTATTTAATTTTTATAAATATAATCGATTTTTGATAAATTAAATCTGATACGGCGCATGCTAAAATTATAAGCGGCGTATCTATTTTCTGAATAAAAGTCTGATCATATTTTAACGATTATAAGATACGGCGTATCCAACTTTCTGGATACGGCGCATCATCTGCAGATATCAGTTATTTTTATATCCGTTTCTAAATTCATTAATTTCTCTTCTAGCGAACAAATCCTACTGACGATTTTACCTATGATGACAGGTTTTGCTATGGAAGACATGTCAGTGAACGGATATCTTGCTAAGGAACTTATGAAAGATAAGCACAATGAAAAGTCCCGCACCAAAAAGCCGTTAATTCTGGAAAGTGATGAGGAGTGTGATAACTATGAAGTTAGCTTGAGCAAGTTCCCAGCATTAAGCATTACTAAAAGCTCAGAATTGGAAAAGGAACTCTTGCTTTCGGATTCATTCGATGTGGAAGTTTATGAAGATGTCAACTTCAATGTGCTCATGATTGATGCCGATTTATTCTCTTGGGAGACCCCTCTTGAAGCTACTTATAAGGAATTCAAACGCTTATGCAATATTGAAGATGAGATATTCTCTTATGATTTACTAATGAGCTACACTGAAGATGAATTGTTACTCTTATGGCCCATCATTGAATCTAAAGGATTAACTTGGACTACTATCGAAGAAAAAGATGGGAAATTCCAAATTGAATACATGAACTCAGCAAATGCAGTCAACAAATCGAGCAACAAAAGCTATGAAGTCCAACCTATACAAACTTCTTATATGCCTTATTCCGAACAGTATTGGGGATTAGATAAAAGCTATCTGGATAACGAAAGAATGTATGCTGAATAGGAGGTACTATTTCATGGAAAGTTGGTAAGGTTGATGGATATCTCTTTAGAAGAATGGCTTGAACTTAAATACGGTGATCCCAAATTTGCTCCTATGAATGAAGTCAAACGGATTGTGACCTCATGGTTGACACGAAGTTTTAAAGAACAATTTAATGAGTTCATGGAGATAAGAAGGAACATGATTGGTAACACTAGCTTTGACGTTAACCACGATCCTAACAATGTTGATTTTTCAAATTGGTTAGCTAGTAAGTTCAATAACCATAAGAGCATGGACCGAGCTACTAAAGATGTGTTATGGGTATATTGGATGAGAGGGGAAGATGAGGAAGTAGAGAGCAACAATGGATCGTCAGATGACAATTCAACAATCACGGAAGGCATTGAAGAATTATTCAGCATAGACATTGATCTGCTCAATTATGAGACACCCTTGTGCGAACAGTTCAAAGAATTTAATTACCTTCTTCAAGTCGACGCTGATGTGCTAACTGGAGATCTACCGGGGTTCAAAACTTATGATGAGTTCAAAAACACTTGGTACTACGAATGGAATGACCAAATACCATGGGTTTGGGATAAACCATGGGAATTTAAGCATATTAATGACACTTGTAAACCTTTCCATTTCAAGGATGGAAGTAGTGAATGGCCAACTTGTGATTGGAAGAATGATGGAACCTGTAATGGGGGAAGTATAATTGGAATGAAACGGGTTGGAAACGATATATACTTTGAAGACGATGATTGGTATGAAAAAGTTGAAGACTGCCCACGTAGAGCAGAGGCTTTGCAAGAAAAAGGTAGAATCAACTACTTAAAAGAACTTAAGGGAGCATCGAATACTACTTTCTGGGAATAGGTGCATGGACAATTTGATGATTACACAAAGCTTAGTCGACGCTTACAATGGGAATTGAAAAGAGAGTGGGATGAGATTCAAGATTATTATCAATCCTTTAACGTGGTTAATTATGATCCCTATGATAATAACGATGAGTCGCGAGGAGAATTGATTGATGAACTTGATGACTATTTGAATGGGGATCCTTATTTCAAGTTTGTTGATAAAGACGAAGAAGAATTCATCAAGAGAAAGTGTCGACTACTTGGGATCCCTTATAATGACCCACCCATGATAATTTCTGAAAAATTTAAAATCATCAAATACTCTTTGGGACCTGATGAGGAATATGTTGCGACGAAGACCAAAAAATATATTAGATTAAGTCGAACGGAAGAAAATGTTGCGGAGCTATATGGTAACATCTTTCGGATGAAAGAAGAAGGATGGCACGTAACAAGAACTAAATAAGGAGCTGAACGTGAGTCTAACTTGAAGACTCTGGAATAAAGACAAGTGCTGACCGGGAGACAACCCGGAGAATTTTTACATTGTGTTCTGTGTCGATTCTGTCAGACCTACAGAAGATACGGCGCATCTCAATCCTAAGATGCGACGCATCGCCTGCACTGGTCATATCTTATTTAATTTTCTGCATTTTTATTTTTAACTTTAAAACTTTCTGTCAGTATTTTAATGCGGCGCATCCCTGGTTAAGGATGCGACGCATCTTTTATTCTGATTCGTATTTATTCCAGGCTCGATACGGCGTATCTTCTTCCATAAGATACGGCGTATCGACTGACCTGATGATTTACAGTTTAATTCTTTTGCTTTTATTTTTACTAACTACTAATGTATTATGCAAGTTTGAACCTTCTTAACTCAGGTGTGTTAAAGTCTGAATGGTATTATAGTTTCCTGCATTTCTGTGGATACATCATCTATGAAGCTTAAACGTTCTAATCCACAAGAAAGTTGATTTTTGCTCTTATACGAATAATGAAGGATCATACTGAGCAAATCTCAGGGGAGTTTTTCTGTTCTAATTCTTTTATTTTCCAGTTTTTAACCTTTGACACAAACAACGAGGACGTTGTTTAACTTAAGTGGGGGGGTTGGAGAATTAGAACACTTACTTGTCCTAAACTTTTGCAAAATATGCTTAAAATGAGCTTAATATATCAAAAATTAAAATTTTTAGCATGTTTTTGTTTAAAGTCTAAATTACATAGCTGCACACATAACATTATTTCCAAAAATTGTGAACTTATCAAAATTCACAAATCTATGAGTGTGCCGGTGACTTGTAAACTTTAGAACTTGGCTTATATACTATTCGAGACCACCATAATAAGTATTATCTTTATAATTGGAATGACTTGTCTAAATTGGTAAATTTCTAGGATTACACCCAAATAGCCTTTATATGTTATGTGATATTAACTAACTACACTGGTTAGTTAACCCCCGTATAAACCCTTTGTTACTCTCACTTTTAGAGTAAGATACCCCTAGAAAAACACTCAGAGCCATTTATTTCGTTTCTTACACCTTTGTTATAATGTTTCGTTAACACCCTTACACCTTAGCCTACCCTGTAGATTAAAATCCATGGTTGGTTAATTGCTTTAGGCAAAGCGTGTTTCCTTACATTACCTGTGTTCGCGTGCGTAATTCATTATCTTTGGTTGAGTCCGGAAATTGCACAATGCAATTGGTATGAAAGTAAATATTGTATATTCTTTGAGTTTATTTTTCGTGTGTTTACTACTTTCACTATTACAGTTATTTCTGAAAGTATGAAGAGTATGGAAAAATTATCCGAAAAAATAGTGATAGAAAAGTTGTGAAATTTTAAACATATATGTTGAAGTTCAAAAAAAAAAATATAAATAAATAAATAAAAAATAAAAAAAAAATAAGAAAAAGAAAAAGGAAAAGTTGGAAGTTTGTTTTAACCAACTTATGTAAAGTTTTGTATTAAGTGGGCGATATCACCACTATTTGTTATATATTATATTTATGGATTGAATGGGAGTTGGCCGTTATGGGAACGCCAACTAAGGTTATTCTTTGATTGAGATCTTGTTGAGTATAATTCGTGTCTACCTAAAGCGTGTGTTTCAAGTGTTAAAGCGTGAGTTATTCAATGATATGAGTCTTATTCATGGGATGGTTGGGAAAGTAATTTACCACACTTAGGATTTTAATTTATCTGTTTTGTTTATTTTTTATCCCAAATATTATCCATACCCTACATCATTCTTTATCTAAACCTTTGATTTATTGAGATTAGGGATTTGAGCAATCTTAAGTATCGTAGTCGTGGATTCGGCTATGTATTTATGATTTTGTCGCCCTTTTTGATATAATATTATTGGTAAAGATTACTTGGTCCTATCTTTAGCCTATTCGAGTTAAGGATTTGAGCAATTGCAAGTATCGTGGTCGTGGATTCGATCATGTATTTGTGATTTTGTCGCCTTTTCTGGAATATGAGATCGATAGAGATTAAGAAGGATGATTAACCCTTAACCAACAAACCCTTTTTACCGCTTTAGACTTGTTATTCCTTGGCTTTAGCGGGGGAGATGCGTATACTTGCCAAGCTTATGATAGAATATTCGTCACGACTGGACAGTTAAACGATTAGATTTGCTTTTATCGAAATATTTTATTTTATTTCTAATTCGTTAAGTGTTTGGTTGTGCAATTATGACAAAACGAATACATGCTTAAATATAAAAATAAATCCTAATATCTTTTAGGATACATTTTCATAAGATTTATTTTAAGGTTTACTTGGGGACAAGTAAAGTTCAAGTGGGGGGATATTTGATGAACTCAAATAAGTACATTTTATTATCATCATTTATCCTATTTATTTGACTTGTTTTATTATATTATATATGAGAATTGATATGTTAATGTTTACTTTTGTAATTCTCAGGTAAAAACAAGTATTATGTGAAACTTGGCGATTTTGGACTAATTATGGAGCAAAACAAGCAAGATGTTAAGAGTCTATTGAAATGTACAAGATCAAGATCATTCTACTCCAGATACGCCGCAACATACTTCTTACATACGGCGTATCACTATCAAGATTTCACAAGTTACAATCCAAGACAGCAAAGGACATGCGCCGCATAGAGAAATGGAGTTACGCCGCATCTTAAGGCGGTGTACGAATATTCCTGAATATATTAATCTTGGACCCCACGCGAAGTTAAGTCAATGTGCCGCATCTACTTATCCTATGCGCCGCATCTAACCCTCAGACAGAAACTATAAATACCCCAAGGTCAGACGAATTTTAGAGGTTAGACAGTGCAAGATACCATACGTACGAGTACCAAAACAGAGACGAATTCAGACGTATTAGCAGCACAAGACACACCCTGAACGAAGATACAAGAGCTGTAAGAAGATCCTGCATGTATTCAATTCATTAAGTAGTTTTGTTTTATTGTATTAGTACACTTTAATTCATCAGGATTGATGGGCTGATGTCATGTGACTACGGAAAATCATGCGCACCCCTTAAAATTGCTTTCCCATTAATTAAAGTTTATATGTTGATGTCTTTGGTGACTTTTATTAGTGCATTGATAACCTCTGTGTCTAGCTGAGCATTGCTTGGGTCGCCATGCCCCTTCCTCGCCTATTTAAGAGACGCTAAATAAATAGGATAGACATAAGTAATCATTAAGGGTTTACTCGCCGATAAGATTAGAGCCAACGAGAAAGGTTTAATTATATACACTTCATATAAAACTAGCAATAAAATAAGTGACAAGCTACTTAATTATCAGGACAGGTCTTCTTATTGTCTTGAGTATCTATCTGTGTACGTGTGTGCTAATCGCTGATTCGTGCTCATTAGTTTAGTTTTCTATTTAATCATAACCAAACCGTGCCAGTCTCTCAGGCTGAACCCCCTTGCGTTAGATTAGGTTGTGCAGCTAACTTAAGATATTAAAATACTGATTAGAATAACTAGATAATACGTTCCACTCTTAGTGATCGACACTCTACTTACCATTATATTCATACTGACCGGGTACACTGCTCGTTAAGTGTGTGTGTTATTGATAAGTCGGCTAAATATAAATTTAAAACTTGAGTAGGCATTAATACTGCTAAACCGCAACGACACATCGCACGCATCAATGGCCCATTCAGAGGGTAAACTCCTAAGAAATTTGGAGTTTAAGTCTTCTTGAGATATCAGCACTTCATGAATGGCTAACTGACTTGAAAGCTTTTGTAGTCTATTGAACATGCTGTCCAAAGACTCATTTGTTGTAGCTGTAAAGTTTTCAAACTGATGTTTGAGGAGAGTTTTCTGAGTTTTCTTGGTGGCATTATTCCAACCAAATCTAGCCACAATAGCTTGAAAAAGAGTTTTAGCACATTTGTGCTTGTTGAAGATCAAAAGCTGGTCATTTGGAATAGTCATGAGAAGCATACTCCTGGCCTTAAGATCATTTCTCTTTTGGATTCTTTCTTCTGCGGTTGCAGGGTTCACTTGCATATTTGTTACTATTGCATCGTTCACTGTGGAGGTGGTGATTGTAGGTTTGAATGAGTTTCCTTGTTCAATGATCTCCCAAAGTGCATAGTCTTGCACTTGGAAGTATTGTTCTACCCTCAGTCTCCACATATCAAACTCATTTTGTTTGAGTAATGGAAGTTTTGCAGCCACATTGGTTTGAATGTGTTCAACGTCCATTGTTCTTTTAAATCGTAAATATCAGCCTAGCTCTGATACCACTTGTGAAGGATTATACAAACACTTGGGATGTTAATCTTAATAATGTGTTTGGGATATTTAGGAATGAATGTGCTTTAGTACGCGGAATTTACTATAACACACTTAAAGGAACAAAGGTGGTAAACATGCAAACGTGAGTTATAATGAACAATGAACACAACTTGAATAACACAAAACGATTCAATATTATTGATGAAATAATACGGATGATCTAACTATCACCAGGATTACAAAAGTAACCTTGAATCTTTGGTTTGTTAAAGGATTTGTGAATTTGTAACTAAGTTACTAGAGAGATTCTGTTGGTTCAGGATGTTTCTAAGTTCTTAGTTGGAAAGAGATATTTCTAAGGTGGTGACTAAGGGATCCTTTTATAGGATAAGGACCCCTTATTACAAGTTGTCAAGTTGTGTATTATAATAAGATACTTGGACTTTCTAACCTACTAATTACAACTTCCAATGTAAACTACTCAGTATAATCTTCTGCACAACATGGAAGACTGAACTACTTCTACATAACGTGTTACATTGTACAAAGACTAATAATACAACTAAATATCTACAAATAAATATCTATCAACTTGATCATCAACTTGGCAGGACCTTCTTTAACTAGCAGTACCTTCTCACCCAGAAGGTACTGTTAGAGTATCTTCAACTTCTTCAAAATCAACTAGCAGGCTCAATACTTCATCTGGCAGGCTCTTTGACTTGAACATTTTATTCCCAACAACCCGTAAGCACTGGATGATTATTACTAACAGTTTTATGCAGCTACCTTAAACATCCATCAACCATCATCATACCTCAAACATCTTCACCTCAGCATACTCATACTTATGAAGAACATCCCTCATCAAAGCTCAAGTGTTAAAGTTCAAGGCAACGAGATCAAGTTAAAGACAAAGTGTAACAACCAAGTCAAGAGGCTAATCAAGATGTCAAGAACAAGTTTATTTGTCAAACGATGAAAGATTAAGAGGAGATTGTTAGCCTGATTATTTGCAGAAGTTTACAGTCCAAGATGTATGAGTATGTTGGAGGACGCGACGTCATCACCACACGAAGATATTGATCAAGGCAAGAACATCCACCAAAGGACGATTACTTTGAAGATCACATGTGCATGAAGGAACATTGATTGAAGACAATTCTACAACGACACACAAAGTTAAAGACGTTGAAGACAAAAGACCAATTACCAGAGCATTATGGAAATGACCATCCCTTAGGGGGAGATTGTTAGCTTTTATATTTGTTAAAAAGTGATGGTCATTTGTATGTGTTTTAAGAGTATGTCGT
The DNA here is from genome assembly GCA_021014915.2 of Artemisia tridentata subsp. tridentata. Lineage (NCBI taxonomy): Eukaryota > Viridiplantae > Streptophyta > Magnoliopsida > Asterales > Asteraceae > Artemisia > Artemisia tridentata. The sequence goes on along the minus strand of CP139506.1, from coordinate 322,361,375 downwards.
GTAGTATTATACAACCATGTAAAGGCTATGTGTTGGACTTAGTTTAGAAATGTTCAAGTAAATGCCAACAAAAGCCCAAGTCCAACACAAGCCCACCCAAGGCCTTTTAGGGCAACCAAGGCCTTCTCATCCTATAAATACACACACTCTCCACCCATTTTGGTGTGCCTCATTGTCTTGTAAAGGTGAGAGAGTGTGTGTGTGTGTTTTGTTTATTATGTTCTCTTAAGTTTTATAATATAACATTCGGCTATAATATTACTTCACACGCATCATGTCTTCTTCTCATCTTTATATTGTTTGAGTGTCACGTTAATATAGCTTTAGTTTGTGTATAAGGTTTGATTAGTTTAGTGTTTAACAAACAATATTAAAGTGGATAAATGAAGAATATGTGTGGTGTGCAATGATTTGTGCAAAGCTCGCCAATTCCATATTTGGTGTTAGTTTTGTCAAATTGTTATGCAACTCACTCGCTAGACAGATGTCCATCGTTGTTAGATTCCATCTCAAGGACAGAATAACATTTAACACACCAAGCATGATATTGGATAGGAACTGATATTTTTTCGCAAAAAGAACACAACAATGAAACCCGCCAAGACGAGCAGGCAATGATAACCAAATCTAAAGTAGTCTTTTACAAAACTAAATCTCAGGTTGACCCAACATAGGTCAGTTTCTAGCCGACATTCTTTACATAATAGCTACATATCTAGAACAGCACAAATCTACAAACACTCAAGAATATCAATAGAACGTCTCACGAAGTTTGAATGCTACAATGATGATATATTGTGTAAGAATAGAAATGAACACGTATTTAGCTCAATTTAGCCATTATAAGTCCTTCGAGTGACCCAATGAAACCCAAAAAAAGGCCTAACAAACACTTCACCTAATTCAACAACAATCACACCTAATTAGTTCATATCATCACACTTCGCCTAATTTAACAATAATTTGGTTATGACAAATATTATCACAAACTGCAGTAAAACACAGCTTAATAGTCATATCATCATCTTATTCAGAATCAGGTTAACCATCAGATTATCATCTTATTCAAAGTCATGCCATAATCTATACAGGTTAATAAAACGTTTATTTCGAGTTCCTCTTTAACCAATTCAAACGCAAATAAAAAAAATTACCAGATGAAGAGACCTTCGTTCTATCCTTACTTGCTGCTATTTCTTCCCATATGTCCATTATTCATAAGATTTGGGGATAAAATTAGGGTTAGGTTTTTAGTTATTGAGATTGATGAGAGTGAAGTGAGAGTGAATTGAATTGAATGAGAGGATTATGAAAAGAAGTTATGCAGTTATGAGAGTGAAGTGAGAGTGAATTGAGAATGAGAGGATTATGAGAGGAAGTTATGAGGTGGTGGGTGTGGAGCGGGAATCACGACGTTACCCTCACAATAAATGAAAAAAGAAAAAAATTAAAAAAAAAACGATTTATCTCAATCGTGGATGCTGAGGTGGATGGACGGACGAGATGAAATAATGGAATCTATGACAATTTTTGGTTCTATACGGAACTTTTGTCTTGTTAATATAATCCTGCCAATAGCTGTTAAGATCTCGATCTAGCTCTTAAGATCTTCCGATCTTACGATCCCGTTAAGAAAAAACGAGTCGATCCATCGTAGGATCTTAAAAAGCATAGGATCTTAAGTGTGATCTCGATCTTAACATATGATCGTAAGATCTCGACCCGATTCGATCCTACTTCCCTTAATTTAACTAACTAATAATCTATAAATGAATGAATTTTGTTAAATCAAAACAATATAGCAAGCGTTGATTACTGTAAATGTTTAATAAGAGCAAGATATATAGATTTTTTGATTAAAAGATTTAGCGCCCTTAATTACCGATTAGATATTTTTTTATTTTAGAGCATTACGCGTCACATTCTCATATTACTATAACTTTCTGAACTCTTTTTTCTTCTCTAATTTGTTATACAATTATATTTGAATACGAATTACTAGAAAAATAAGATTTTTAGACATTTAAGTAGGATCTTCCGATCTCGATCCGATCTTACGATTCCGATCTTGCAAAGAAAAAAATGATCCATAGTAGGATCTCGATCTTAACAGCCTTATCCTGCCTTTCAAAAAATAATAATAATAATAATAAAATAAAAAATAAAAATAAAAATAATGGATTATTCCATCAATACATCCATACTTTAACCACTAATTTGGTCATTTACCCAAAGTTACATCGTATAGCAGGAGATTAAGATCCACATAAAAAGGTATAAAGTCTCGTACACATATCCAGTCACCCATTCAACAAAAAATGGCAAACCCTAGAAGAAACTTGTTCCCAAACACCCAAGAACTCCTAGTTTTCACAAATCCTCAAATTCAATCAAGATTTTCAAGACTCAAACTTTTCTTAAAAAAACCACAATCTTTTCCATTCTTACTATCACTTCTCTTAATCTTAACATGGGTTTTCCTTAGAATCCAACAAAACTCACAAATCCAACCAAAACCCATAAAAACAAACACCCTTTTAGCCAATGATAACCAAGATCAAGACCAAGAAGCTAATGTCATTAGATTCAAATCAAATGTCCCATCAAAAATAGCTAAAGATAACAGGGGATGGTTACTTGATCCAGTTTCTATAGCTTTAGGTTCTGGAATTAAAGGTGGTGCATTGGTTTGTGGTTCGATACATGTCGGTGAGATAAAACCGGGTCGATATAGGGGAAATCATAGGCATCATGGTTGTAATGAGACTTTTTTGATATGGGGTGGTAGGACGATGTTTCGGTTGGAGAATAAGGGACTTGAGAAGGGTTTTGCGCAGGTTTTGGTTGGTGTGGAGGATGTGGCGGTGGCGGTTAGTCCTGCTGGGACTGCTCATGCTTTGATTAATGTGGATGAGACGCGGAGTACGTTTATTATTGGGTGTCAAGATAGTGTGATTAGTTATGATAAGTCTAGTTCTGATTTTGGAGTTTGGGATGATCTTAATTAGTTTTTAGTTTTTTTTTTTGTTGTATGATGTGTTTGTGGTTTTATGTGAATGTTAATTACTGACTTGTGTTTAATCCTGTTATGCTGTTTTTTACAAGTTTTAAGGTTCGTTAAAACATAAAGTTAGTAGCTCTATGTGTGTTAGATGTGGCGTTACTTATGAATGGTTTAGTACAGCAAAAGTAACACAATGTGTTCTACCACAATAATGTCGGTTTCAATGCTTGAGATAATAGAACAGTAAAGGTAAAACTGATGCTATTCAACAAGATAAACGAGTTAATGTGTTATGCTTCAAACTGATAATATTTTGCATCTAAAAGTCACAGCTAGCAGTACGTTAGTGCAAAAATGGCTCCAACTCTCGAACACAATACTTATAAAGAAGATGGATCATTTGTTGTAGGATGTCGATGACGATGAGTACTTTCTAGACGTGGATGTATTATAGCTAAACAAATTTTATTTATACGCATATTGTTTATTGCAACAAGCTGCAAATTCCTGAAAAGAAAACCAACAGAGCAGAAAGTATAACAGCTTCAGAAATGACCCATTCTTGAATGCCAAGTCCAGAAATGATACCCATTGTACCTGATAACATTATAAGCAGATGCAAAAAGCTGATGAATCCCAAAGCACGTTCTTCCAGCAATCACCAAACAGAACTACTATTAAAACACAAACCGCAGCCAAACTATAACTATCATACCACCAGAAAGAAAACCTTATCATCAAGATTCATTTGATACTTTATAAGTTATGCACTTTTCATATGCTTACTAATTATGCACATTATCTTTTCCAGTATACCACTACAATACTAATACAATCATTTGCTCATAATATTACAACAAATATCAACCAACTTTGACATACATCTGAAACAGTCTTAGGTTCTTGGCCACCGTATAATTGACTAAGCCTACCACACCACGAGGGCAAAAAATAGCAAAGTTGCGGAAAGACCAAGGTTGAGAGCTGAGCAATAAATTAAAGAAAAAACTATACAGGAAGGTGTAAAAGAGGATTAAGCTTAGAACAACTCACATTCATCAAAGATACTAGCAGGGTACCTGCGCAATGCAGCGGCGGGTACCCGGTGACTAATTTTGTGGCGAGTAAATGTTTTCATTTATACCGCGTTTTGCAGCGGGGCTGATTTGTAACCGGCGTTTTTTTTTTTTTTTAATTTTTTTTTAATTTTTATGATATTTGATTATGCATTTTTTTTTTTTTTTTAAATCCTTAGATGATTATTATTGTTATATTTTTTATTGCTAAAAGTTGTACAATTTTAGTGTTTTTATTTTTTTCCTTTTTTTAAATCCTCAATGTTACCTGACCAAACAATCAAAGCCCAAAAAGTGTTAGCTCCAAAGCTATCCACCAACAGCCTAGTATCAAAATGATATCAAATGGTACCGTTTTTTAACGCCTTTTAGTATTATGTATAATGGTTGTTATAACAAAATAAATTATCAATTCAATCATATTCTTTTCACATGGTTGTTAGGCCGGATGGCAAGGGGAGGGTATTCTCACCTTACAACTCAGCGCCACCTTAGCTTTCTTTCTCCTTTAACTTCTCCTCACTCCCACTACCTTAACATCACCTTTCATTAAAATACACACTTTATAAAAATATATCTCACTAAATACCCCACATACAGTCACAAACCAAATAAAAAATTATAAAACATTTGAGTGGGGGCCCTTTTTTTTCAAACATTGCAAGGTGAACGGCTCACCTTAATTTGTCTTGGGAACATCATGTCGCGCGTGACCATCAACCTCGGCCAAGGGACTCGCGAGTGAGTTTGAACTTAAGGTGAGGAGGTCACCCTCCTTGCCGACTAGCCTTAGTCGGAAATAGTTTACACCAAATTTTAAAGTGACTCATAAATTCAGAAAATAACAAAATACAAAACAATGATCGATCTGGCTCGTTCATTGTATTTCACTTGGATTCACTTAACATGTATGGCCAAGATTACCTCTAAAGAAACACAAATATCCTTAAAAGAAACACAATTGTCCATTGTGTAATAGCATCTTCTCTTTACTGTCACCTATATTAATACACATGTACCTCCTTTTACAACCCCCTTATCATAACATACCACATTTGGATCCCATCACTTAAACTTTTTTTTTTTTAATTAATTTATTTTTTTATTTTCTTTTTTATTATTTTTTTTATTTTCACATATCTACAAAATAAAAACCATCTGTCATATCACCTTCTTCTTCATTATCCCAGACCCTCATCATATCACCATCATCAAAACCCGTATGCAAGATCCAACATTAACCCACCACTACCACCGTAACCCACCACCACCACCTACAACAGCCGGTCACCCACTCAACATAAACAGCAACAATGGCCGTCGGGTAACACCATCTTCACACACTCATTTTCACACACATTTGAACACATTAACTTATTTTAACCAACATTTATAATATAATAGTTACTTTTATTTATTTATTTATTTATTTATAAAGAAACTAATATCTGACAAAAAAGGACGAATTCAAGCTCGCCGTGCAGACGAGGAGGTGCTTCACGGCGATTCACAGCGAGGGACGGCGGTGTCACGGCGAGTTGTGGCGAAGGTGCCACATAAGCACAGCAAAGTGTTAAGTTTTATGGACAAATATTACATGTGTATGACTAGAATCGAACTCGGGACCACGGGATTGCACACATTACTTATGAGGAATTAATGTATAATAATTAATATATATAAACCGTTATATATTTAATTATTTAAATACAAAATAACGACTAACGGGCGTTAAGTAATTAACGAGAATTGACTAACGACCGTTAGGGAATAAATGAAGGACTATAGGTGTAATTAGAGGATCAAGAAGGTTCCGGAATCCCTTGGGGATTACACAACCGATCGGCTAAGGGGTTTCCTAAACCCAATCCAATGCAAACTTGATCTCCAAGATTTACACACTATAAATACAAGGCTAGGGGTTATTGTTTCTTTACTTCTTGTGCGCTAGCTATAACCCTAAAACCTTTTTCTCTCCTTCTTCTTGCTTAGCCGATCGTACATAACCCATAAGGGTCGATCGACACTTGTTTTTATTAAGCAAAAATTGTTTTGGTTTACTTGTGTTTACATTACTAGCATAATCATTAGTTCGGTTATAGTACGTGTGTACAAGATTGTGGTATCAACTCACTATAGTTGATATTCTTGGATTGAGATACAAAACGGTAAGGGGTATCTCGTTAATCCACTTTTAATATTCGGTTAATCTTTTATATGTTAAACATGATCCTACGCTTCCGCATATGTAATATGATTACTTGATTAATAATATGAACTTGTCTAGATTTTTAAATTCTAACAGTGGCATCACGAGCCATTTTAACATGTAATTGAATTACCGAAACACATAAAAATTGAATCTTGGATTAGGATTACATGTTAGTCGATTTTTTTAGGGATTATAACATAAAAAAAAAAATCGAAACCCTAATTTTAGGGGGGGGGGGGGGTGATGCCCTCTTAATTAAAAATTAGTTTTAGAACCCTAAAATTGTAACATGTTTATGTGGTTAAAGGTTACGTATCTTGTGACTTGTAATTAATCTATGATGAAACATGCATGTTTATCATGGATTAGGGTTTAAATTAATTGTTATGTTGATTGTCACATGTAATTAAGATAGATTTAAAATTGGGGAAGACCTCAATTAATTAAATTAATGAATCTATTTATGTGCTATTTGGTATATGTTTGCTAAGACTAACGCAATCGATTCGTCGATGCATGTGGCTCACCTACCAAAGTAGGGGATAGTCTTAGTTAAATATATGCATATTAAAAACATAGATAGATTATTAATAGGTTTTATCAAACAGTTTGCATGTTGCTACATGATTTAATTGTTAAGATTATGTGTACTTATTTGGTTATTTATTTTTATTAATTACTTGATTTTTTGTTTAAATTGTATGACGAATTGTAAGCAAAAAAGGGTAATTTTTCGAATAGAAAATAAATTAACCTAATAACTATGAAACTTGATGTGATAAATTATACATATTGCAAATTCTTATGTGCCGACAGTGGTTCGCTTCGCACAGTAATTTGCTCCCAGGCGAGACTAGCAATATTATAGTTTATAACATGTTTTTAAGACTTACAGTCATAAACTTTTAATTGAGTGATGAGTTTTGTACCAATAGTGTGAACGGCTCACGCAATTTTGACAAACTATAAGAGGGGTATAAGGAGGATTGACATTAAATTGTCAACCGAAAAAGACGTGTTTTTAATTAGCCTCTGGGCAGACGTTTGTCTCTCCGCTCCTTTGTGCGTCTAATTGGAGCTACCAAGTAAGCTATTTTTGTACAAAATCATCTTAAGGTTGAATTGACCTCAATTCCACGCGCCACTTTTGTGGTAATTATCCGAATAACTTAGGTCTATTGACTCATGCAATAGTAGGATATAGTGGGCGATAATTGTAGGTAATTCTTTGATTGGTGAACCCAATACCTCAATTAAAACTTTGTTGATTTAAATCTTAGCCTAAATTGGTAAATAAAAACGTTTTGAAAACTTATGATACGAAGATGTGTGCATGCTTCTTCGTACATATTTTGATTGACACATCAAAATTAGTACCCTAAAAATTTAAGTCTTTGCTATCTAATTATAAGAAACACTTGGAGTTATTATTTAGCGTAAGTGAGACATTACCTAGATTTTAATGACAAGGTAAATTTTCATTATGCGTGAGACCAGTAATGGAGAATTTGCAGTTTCTAAATTAGACGACTTAATTAAGTTGTTAGTGAGACCTAGAAACTTAAGGCATGAGATGGGATGAAACATGCTTACTTTGCAAATTGTATTTGGCAAATGTAAATCCCATAATGATCTAGGAGTCGGAAATTGTTTGCCGATTATTGTTCGACAGATTACCATATTTTGTACTTTCACTACTAGCAGATCAACTGATGTAGTGAAACTATGAAAATTTGGATCCTAGTTTTCAAGAAGATTAAATGGTTATATGTATATTTCCTGGGTATTTTTGAACTTTTTCTGTAGAAATGGCTCAACCCGATAATGTTGTACTAAGTTCTGCTTTCAAAAACCACTTTGAAAGGGAAAAATTGAATGGCCCAAATTTCAATGACTGGCATAGGTCACTCAGGATTGTCTTGAGAGTGTCCAAAAAGCTGGAATATTTGACTAAGCCTTGCCCTCAAGAACCAGCTGCTACTGAACCTGAAGAGGTTAGAGAAGCATGGCAATTGGAGTTCGAAAAGCACAATGAAGTTGCGTGCTTGATGCTTGGAAGTATGGTTCCCAAATTGCAAAAGCAGTTTGAGAACTATTTTCCTAAAGATATGCTGGAAGAACTCCAAAAGACTTATGAGAAGCCACCAGTTGTTGAATTGTATGATTTGATCGATGCATTACGCAACTGCAAGCAGGGGGAAGGTAAACCTGTTCGTGATCATGTGTTGGAAATGAAGATGTACATGGACCAACTACAACAAATCAACTATGCATATCCTGAGAATGTATGTGTGAACCTAATCAACCGATCCTTGAACAAGGATTTTAAAGATTTTGTTACAAACTATAACATGCATTGCTCGGGGAAGACAGTCACAGAATTGCTCGCAATGCTTGTGGACTATGAGAAGGGTTTACCAAACAAGGGACCTACTCCTCAGGTATTAGCTATACAAGGAGGTAGGATCCAAAAGCCAAAACCGTAGGCGAATAAGAATGGTAAGGGTAAGGTTGACAAGGGTAAACAAGTTATGGCCTATCAACCTATGCCCAAGAAGAAAAACCATCAGAAAAACAAGGTGAATCTGAACAAGAAGGATCAGGCTTGTCACCACTGCCATGAGATAGGACATTGGAAGCGGAACTATCCACTCTATCTCGAGGAGTTGCGTGTGAAAAAGATGTAGGTTGAGGCTGGTAAACCCAGCACTTTAGGTAACTTTTTCATGATTGAATTATTTTCATTAACTCATAAAATAAATTCATGGGTATACGATACGGGATGTGGTATTCATATTTGCAATACACTGCAGGGATTTAGAGTTGAAAGGAGATTGACCTATGGGGAACAATATCTGCACGTGGGCAATGGAGCACATGTAGCTGTTGAAGCTATAGGCGTATTTAAATTAGTTTTGCCTTCGGGCTTAGTACTGTGTTTAAATAATTGTCAGTATGCACCTACTATTGTTAGAGGTGTTGTTTCCTTTTCGTGTTTATTGAATATTGGTTTTCAACATACTGTTACAAGCAATGGAATTTCTGTTTCGTTAAATAATGTTTTTTATTTTAATGCTATTGCTGTGAATGGTGTATTTGAAATTGATATGAATGAATGCAATAATTATAATTCAATGTATAGCATCAATAATAAGAGAATCAAAAATAGTTTGGATTCATCTTATCTTTGGCATTGTCGACTTGCTCATATAGGCAAGACTCGTATGAAAAAGCTGCAACATGATGGGCTTTTACAAGATATCAATGATGAATCATTTGATAAATGCGAATCTTGTATGTCTGGGAAGATGACAAAGAAACCTTTCAATAATCGTATGGAAAGGGCAAATGATCTACTTGGTTTGATACATACTGATGTATGTGGACCACTTAGACACGTGTCAAAGAGAGGTGCTAGCTACTTCTTAACCTTTACTGATGATTTCAGCCGTTATGGATATGTTTATTTACTTAAACATAAACATGAGGTGTTTGAAACATTTAAGGTTTTTAAAGCAGAAGTAGAATTGCAACTTGGAAAGAAGATTAAAGCTCTTCGATCCGACAGAGGTGGTGAATACCTGAGTCAAGAGTTTAAAGATTATTTAGCTGAGAATGGAATTGTCCAGCATCTCACATCTCCATATACTCCACAACAAAATGGTGTATCTGAGAGAAGGAATCGTACATTGTTGGACATGGTGCGATCAATGTTTAATCTTACAACTCTTCCTTTATCCTTTTGGGATTATGCCTTGGAATCTGCGATTCGCATTTTAAATATGGTTTCGACCAAGAAGGTTGATAAGACACCTTATGAGTTATAGTTTGGGAAAACGCCTAACTTGTCTTATTTAAAGGTCTAGGGTTGCGAGGCATTTGTTAAACGTGACTCAGCAGATAAACTCCAACAGAGATCTGTAAAGTGTATCTTTGTAGGATACCTAAAGGAAACGATGGGTTACTACTTCTACTACCCACCTGAAAACAAAGTAATTGTTGCTAGGTATAGAGATTTTCTTGAAAAGGATCTCATATCTCAAGAATTCAGTGGGAGGATCTATGATCTGGAAGATGATCAAGAAGATACATTACCTTCTGAAAACACTAGCGAACTTCCTGTGAAACCTGAAAGTCTGGGTCCTCCACCTGAAGTTGTTCCCATTCGCAGATCTGCAAGGACTATGAAAGCACCTGAACGTCTATGTCTTAACGTAGAGGTTGAGGAAACTATATTAGGGGATCTTGGAGAACCTGCTAATTATAGAGCTGCCATGAATGATCCTAAAAAGGATAAGTGGCAGATTGCTATGAATGGGGAAATGCAATCCATGAGATATAATGAAGTCTGGATTGAAGTAGACCTTCCTCCCAATGCCAAGGTAGTTGGAAGTATGTGGCTCTTCAAGAAGAAAACTGACATGGATGGCAATGTACACACCTATAAGGCCCGTTTGGTAGCTAAAGGCTTTACCCAAACATATGGTGTTGACTACGAGGAGACCTTTTATCCTGTGGCTGACATAAGGGCTATTAGGATTCTCATAGCCATAGCAGCGTACTATGATTATGAGATTTGGCAAATGGATGTCAAAACCACTTTCTTAAATGGTCGTCTAGATGAAGACATCTATATGGCGCAGCCTGAGGGGTTTGTGAATCTAGAATTTCCAAACCGTGTATGCAAACTTCAAAGATCCATTTATGGATTGAAGCAAGCATCACGGAAAAGGAATAAGAGATTTGATGAAGAAATCAAAAGGTTTGGGTTTAATCAAAATCTCGATGAGCCATGTGTATATCACAAAGCTAGTGGGAGTGATGTTATTTTTCTAGTCCTATATGTTGATGACATATTAATCATGGGTAAAAATATTCCAAGATTGAAAGAGGTGAAAGCCTATCTTGGGAAATGTTTTTCCATGAAGGATTTAGGAGAAGCAGTATAAATTCTAGGAATCAAGATCTATAGAGATAGATCAAAGCGGTTGATTGGATTAAGCCAAAGTGCTTACATTGATAAAATATTGAAGATATTCAATATGCAAAATTCAAAGAAGGGATATTTGCCAATGCAAGAGAATCATGAATTAAGTAGCAAATCATGTGCTTCAACACCTGAAGAGGTGGCACGCATGAAGAGAGTCCCTCATGCTTCGGCTGTGGGATCTATTATGTATGCGGTGAGATGCACAAGGCCTGATGTGGCGTTTGCTCAAAATATAACCAGTCGATATCAACAGAATCCAGGTGAACTCCATTGGACTGCTGTTAAACATATTCTCACGTACTTAAGAGCTACAAGAGATATGTTTTTAGTGTATGGGGGAAATCCAGAAGTAGAACTTGATGTTACAGGTTACTGCGATGCTTCCTGGAAATGTGATAAAGATGATACGAAGTCTCAGACGGGTTATGTCTTTGTCATTAATGGAGGAGCTGTGGATTGGAAGAGCAAGAAGCAGAGTACCATAGCGATGTTTGCGACAGAAAGTGAGTATATTGCTGCTTTAGAAGCTGCAACGGAAGCCGTCTGGATTAGGAAGTTCGTTTCATGGCTTAGAGTTATGCCCTCAATCGAAAGACCTATAAAGATGTATTGTGACAATTCAGCCGCAATTACATTTGCCAATGAACCCGGAATCATGAAGGGCACCAGACATTTCCCGATTAAATATCACCATGTTTGAGAACAAGTGGAGATAGGTGAAATCGAGTTACTCAAAGTTCACACAGATAATAACCTAGGTGATCCTTTAACGAAGGCTTTACCTGGTGGAAAGCTTAATCAACATACTAAAGGCATAAGACTTCGTTTAGCTCGTAGTTTCATGCCCATCTGTGATTAGTGTTTGGATAATGGGATGTTATGAACAATTATTGTTTTAATGAAATAAAATATTAGTTATGTTTGATTGTCATTTTCTTAATAATATATCATGTATTTGCATGTTTAATCCTTGAATATATTGATTATTCTAAATTGTCTGTTGTCGCTTAATGATATGGGAATATCATTAAATTAAGACAATTCTGAGTATTGGTAGAATATACTTGAAAGTATATTGATGCGTTGACATATCAATTTCACATGATATTCAATGAATTGAATATAGGAATTATCCCAACTTCATGATTTACTTTATGGATCTTTTCATCAATTAAATCATGTATATATAGTTATCCTCAGACTTGAGATACTAGATAACTGTCATGGATGTAGTGCATTTCTGTGAAGCAATTTACCGCTATACGTAACTGGTAGCTATAAGGATTGTTTTCAGGAGTGTTGCAAAGTTCATGGGTTAGGCTCGTAGTCAAGAGAGAATTTGTTCCTTCAAATTTGTTTGAAGTTTAATACTGCTGGGCCCCTCGTAGGGTTGACAAGATGTTTGTGTGGCCACACCCAAGATCTCCCCTGAATATGTTCAGAAGATTTGGTAATCTTGCTCAATCAGAAACAACGAGAAACAGAATGGTTAATAAAGAATGAATGAGATCCATATCTTTATTAATGTAGTATTAGAAACCAAGGATAAGTATGATGATGAATCATCGAATGGTTATTCCAGGAGACCACCACCCGAGTTGTACTAGGGGCATTGGCGTGTTGCTAGATGCTAACCAATGTCGTTACACTATTAATAGATGTCCAAGTGGGAGCTGTTAAGATTTATGGACAAATATTAAATGTGTATGACTAGAATCGAACTCAGGACCACGGGATTGCACACATTACGTATGAGGAATTAATGTATAATAATTAATATATATATATATATATATATATATATATATATATATATATATATATATATATATATATATATATATATATATATATATATATATATATATATATATATATACTAGACGTCAAGGCCTGCCCAATGGGCGGGCATGACTTGTAATTATAGTTTTCATGGCCCGCCCAATGGGCGGGCATGACTTATAAGCCCTCCCGGGCATATAAGCCCGCCCGTTGGGCGGGCATGACTTATAATTATCGTTGGCGTATGTTTGTATAGCGTAAGATGATTTATAACTATCGTTGGCATATATTTTACTATAGCGAAAGAAGTAAAAAAATGGTTGGAATGTGTATATATATATATATAATCATATATAGTAAAAAGTAACTAAGTTAAGCTAATCAAGTTAAGAAAACTATCACGTCGCAAGCATCCACACGTGCAGCCTCTAGAATTGGTATGCCATAAAACTCATTGTAATAAAAAATTGCGACACTCTTGTTTATTTCATTCCATATCAGGTCCAAAGCTTTTATAGCTTCTCCATTGGTTTTTCTTTTTCTTCCCAAGGTCTCCAAGGAAGAAACTGCCCGCTGCTACATATTTGAAAGTTAAAGAAATAGAAAAATACGTGTGCTGATCAAATGGTTTTTTTGCCAAGACAATCTGTTGATTGATCATTAAATAGAGTAAGAAACCGCATCAGGTGGTAACCTTTCTGCTCAAATTCATGTTTAAATGTAGTAATTCATTGTTGTCTTCCATGTCCAAACTGCAATAAAAGGTTCAATAAACACGTTAGACTACTTCATAAAACACCTTCCTAAATAGGCCATAACAAAAACATCATCATGTTTTGCTGTCCAAGATGATATCCGGGTACTCCAAAAGACCTCCCCAGGAAACTCACCTATTACATGTGCTAAAGCAGATAATGCAAAATTTTCAGAAACGATAGTCTCTTCAAGTGATTTTACCTGGATATTCATCCCGAAATTGAACAGGTGGTCTCTCGATTGCAATATTACCCAATCTACCTTTTCAAAAGTCCGACAATACCCGAAATGCTGCTTGATGTTCATCTCCATTAAACAACTGGACTGCGAGCTTGTGCACAAATCTGTGCATTAGCATAAAAAAAATACATCATTTATTTCAAAGAAATCTGCAAGCCTTTTCTTATTCAAGGACTAATTCTCAATTTCAAAATCCCTTTTAACATTTTTAGAAATAGTTGATGATCATATTAAAAAAAAAAAATGTTTTGAACTTGTCGCACAACTCAGATCAAGTTCCAAGTTGAAATTTATTTCATCTGATCGAAAGGTGAAAAGTATTCAAAAAACTTACATTTTATGCACTGATTGACGATTGCTTCTTGCTACTCGAATCTCCTAATCGCAATAAATGGTTAAACTGTTATAATTATGAGTATACGTGTATCTTTTTGAGATCCAAAACCAAAAATTACACAAAGATAACACCAAACCATTTGATAGTTGCTACACTTTTTGTTTTTGAATTGTTGTTGAAATCTTAGAAGGCTTGACTTGTTGTACAAATTAAATCCAAAATTGCCAACATGGACGAAATTTTATTAAAACATTGCTTAGGTGATAACGGTCAATGTGGAGTTCTTGAAATAAATAACGTATATCAGTTACAAATTTATAAAAATTACAAATCAAATACCCAAAAGCTACATCATTATTATTGGTGTTGATCCCTTTGAAACAAAGTACACGAAAAAATTATTTATGCATTAAGCTTATTGAACTTGTAGTGCTAGTTTTTGACGTACTTAGCTAGCAGCCCACTGGCATGGCTTTTAACCATATCCAATAGCATGTTAATATGTTTGTCATCTGTAAGAGTTGCACCTATAGCAACTCGAATCACATAAACCCCTTCGAGCATCGCGTGTGTCATGAAAACACAGCCTGTCCCATTCAACGATTCCAACAACTGCTTGTTCAACCGATTTGCCTCTTCATCGCTACATTCATTAGTCACATTTTCCAATGCCAATGGTGAAATCCTAAAAAACACCATAGCAAAGTTTCTCTCAGTCCCGACACCCCATAGCTTCTTATTACCATCCATAACTTCATAGCCTGAAACCTTCGACTGAGAGCAATCTGCCAGTATTTGTAGTCCACCACTTGCTTTGATTCGCTTGCTTTATTCTTTAATAGTTCAGGATCCTAGAGAGAGGTTTTTTAAGGTTGTTTCTATCTTTAACTCAATGACAACAACAATCTAAAGATGTCAAAAACCATTTGTGTGGGTTGAAACTAAATGAACTTGTACCTTCTACACCACCAAGAAAGTGACGAAACTCGGGTCATATACATGCACTTCCCGCGTAAGCAGCATTAACATGAACCCACATCCTGAACCGCTTTGCAACCTCACATAAAACTCATAAGTTGTATTATATTATGTAATTTCATTAAATAAAAATGATGACTTATTGATCAGCAATAGAACATGATATGGTACCTTCATCAGTTGCAGCTATTCAGAACATCGAATAAATGTCTTCGTCATCCATTATCATCATCCAGTACGTCCGTCATACACCTATAAAACTGATTAATAGACACAAATTTATACCAAACTGACAACAAACGTGATACCGATGACAATGGTAATGAATATGAACAATTAAAACTGGCCTTTAATTAGCCTTTGGAACACCGTGATTTAGTGCAGCAACTCAAGCTTGTCTTGCCAGTCTGTTTGGGGCTTTCTGACTTGCGGTATTAAATCCACCATCATCTTCTTCTTCATTTTCATCTTCTTCCTCAATCATGTCATCGTCAAAATCATCTTCAATCTCGTGATCATCTTCAGTGTCCGGATGTGGCAAGTGATGGTCTTCATCTTCTTCTAGATCATTGCGGCCTTCATCATCGCCATCCTCATCTTTATCAATTTCATCTCCTTCGTCCCCTGACATATCCTCCTTATCTTCAAGGCAAACTTTGCACCTTCGCACCCATACCTGTAGATACATCCCAGAACCACGGAAACCCATTGCCAATCAGAAGGAGGGACTTACCTTTATAATAGCCGCCACTTCAGAGAAAAACGTGTTACAGTTGATGTACAAATCATTGAATGCTGAAATGCTATTTTTAGATTCGATTTCACTCAGCAAGAATAGCAATGTTTAGACTGTTATATGTACACATAAACAACAGTTGTTGATAGTTTTTATATCAAAAAGTAAGTGATATATAGACCTGAATCATATGGAATAAGAGAGCATTTTAAGAAACCAAGAACTGAAAAGAAAGGTTTATGGAATCATCTCTTAGTACCATGAGCATGATATAGATTGCAAAATAGATAGAAGCCAATCTTCATATGAGTGAAAGTCTTGATACTCTAAATCGGTTAAAGCAACAACACACTCATCACTTGATCTTGACATGACTTTCTTTTCGGGTTCACTGTATACAACAGCTAGGTTAAGTTCCAAAAGTTTGGCTCTGATCAAGCTTTTAGCATCTTGAACACGGGTCCCGGCATGTTCACCAGCGATCATTGTTCCTTCATAGAAACCGCCTTTGTATATAACCTTTTTAGCTGTGTCAAGCTTCTCTCTCTCATTTTGGCTCTTTATCTTCATGTCAGTGCATATTTTTTCTGCTGATTTATCGCCAAATTCTGGGTTGTTGATGATCGGGATGACCTCAAAAGGTAATACCCAGTCATCTAACACGCCAAACTTAGCCCTGAATGGAGCCTTTGCTTTCAAATCCTGCAATGACATTTTGGTGGTATAAGAACTTTAACAAAACCCAAATCAAATTATTGTTGTACCAAGTTAGTTAGAGGATATACAGAGCAAAAATTTCATGTTCAAATACGATTAAAGCAGACACGAGGAATTTTACAACTAAGTGAACTGACACATAATATCATACAAAATTCACACCAGAAATCATGGTTTTCTTGCTTCAATTATCAAATTTAATTACTGTTATAAGGTAACAGTAGACATGTTTTCCCTTTCGCTTGATTAAAAATCTCATTGTGCAACAACTATTTTAGTTCAGCGAAGTAAATATCAAAATGCACAAGAGCAATGTTAAGATTTTATAGATATTAGAGCCATAAATAAAACTAATCTAGTCACTTTTTTTATACCAGTTACTTGATTGACATCAGGCACAAAAGTTTACACCTATGTTCTAGTATCAACACTCCTTATTCCAAATTATAACATGAAATGACTCATTGTAAGAAGCCCCTGACAGCATATCATAGTAAAATATATATCAACTATATACACAGAATTCTATACCTGCAGTGCCATGAAATCATCAGGGGAATCACTGGGAACACTGGTTACAATCCCAGTACCCTTGTCACTGAGAACTGAAAGCATTGGCAGACAATATATAATTTCATTAAACGAAAGTGGTGATCGGAGGGGTAGCCCTATAAGATCTTGACCAGTCAATTGAAATCTTAAGTATATATGTTTTTGTTATCAGATATAGAATTCATTAAAGAAAAACACTAATAAATGCAAGAATTTTGTATGTGTTGTATGATTTTGTATAAAGTTTCTAATTATTTCATATGATTCAATCTGTTTCATTTAAACTTTGAGGTGTGACATAGCAATCCTTACTACGTTACAAGGTTGAATATCCACATTTGTGCAAAACAATAAAAGATATGTAACAAACTTTGGATATATTGCAGAGTGATAATTGTAGCGATTACATCTAGAAAATCAGTTACAGAATAAAATATATTCATGTGAAAAAAGATATGGGCTACGCAATTATTTGTCACAAACAAAACCCCATCGAAATGACAAAAAAGATAGTGTATAAATACAATTATCATGCAACGGGTTCTTTCCTGCAATATATTTGATTGAAGGTTAATCAACAATGCATGCATAACTGCATAAGCTAATAACCCATTTTAGTAACAAAAAAGGTTATGTTGTTTAAATTCGTGTACTCCAAAACACACTTAAAGAACAAAACGATAAACATAACTTGATTAATACCCACCCGACCTGGCTCATTGTGCATTAAAAACAAAAAAGGCTATGTTGTTTATATCAGTGTACCCCAAACACCCCTTAAAAACAAAACGATAAACAAAACTTAATTAATACCCACCCGACCTGCTCATTGTGCATTGAAATGACTGTTTTCAGCATGAACGTGTTTGACCCGTTACATATCCACCCGACCTCGTTGTGTTACATCCAAAATGAACCCAAGTTCGAGTGGATAACACTATGTTTCTGTGATGATATTTGTTTATATTCCTGCACAAAAGATCTTACTTTATAGTTCGGAATAACATAAAAATAAGTATCTAACCTGTGATAGTTTGGACCATTAACTTCAGTAGCCAATGAAAAAAACTGATCTTAATAGATCTCTCTCGACTCAACCCATTTTGACAAGCACAAAAAATGCCCCATTTTGACCCGTTAACCGACCTGCCTATTTCGCCACCTCTAATTGAAAGTGTTAAATTTATGCCCTGCTTCCATGTGAATGTTAGCATAAATAACCAACAGCGGTAGGAGTCCAAGAAGTTGGATATTAATACTAAGAAGGGGATGTGATAGCTTATTTCGGCTTATATCTCAAAATAAGCCGGAAAAATGGGGCTTATGAAATATAAGCCGAAATCAAATAAGGTAATAAGCCCACATATAAGCTTAAACAAACACCCCCTACATCCATACCATAAGACTTCTGAGTAATTCCAAATCATTGTGATCAAAGCACAAATTCCAAAGAGTTTGGTATCCTTCATGCCGTTTAGCAACAACCAGCAAATTAGATGAAAGTTTTTGAGTGATTTCTATGTCGTGCTCTTCCATCACTTCACTTGAACCCTGGAAATACCGGTAGTGACAGCAAACATGTCAATCAAGTGTTCATATATTCAAGCTTCACACCCTCAAGAGCATCATACAAAAGGTATCCGTCTGTTATTACTAAAAGAGTTATAGAAAATAATACATTCTGAGCAATATTTTACCTAGTATGTAGTTTAGTTAAATCCTATCACTTGCTGATAAAGTGTATCAAGGAGTATGTCTCTCCTATTCCAATATTCTTCTAATAAAGCACCATGCTCTTCTTCACGCTCAACTTTTGCAGTGATAGCACCAGAGTATGCCTCAGGTAATAGTTTAACCAAAACTTCTAAATGAGAATAGAACTCCAACTTTGCAGATCTATCAAGGGGACCCAAATCCTTTAACAAATGAAGCATGAAAGATGCAAGAGTCCACATTCCACTCCTTACCACAGAAGGCCTTGTTGAATGCAAAAGTGTGAACCATCTGTGACTGAAATCTAACCATACAGCCTACGATGCATGCTCCTCATCTTCATCCTCCATTGTTACAAATGTCTCCACGAATTATGTACTGAATAATAGAACAATGTTTAATTAGTTATTAAATATCAAAAAGCTTATTAATTTGTATCATTTCATTCATAGATATTAACTGTGCGACCGACCAATCAAGCACGATGAGTTCAACATGGGTTCCTGAAATTTTTTATAAATAAAAAAGTGATATAGTTTGGTAAAGTTGCTTACCTGTTTAGATGCGTTTGAATATATTAATAACAAATTAAATTGTCTGATCCACAGCACACAAATTATAAGCTTAATATATAGAAATAATTAAATAATATATACAGATAATTAAATAATCCACAGCACACAATTCAGTTAAAAACGTTATTCATGTAACTAATTAAATTGTCTGATCCACAGCACACAAATTACCATCGTATAAACATATTAATAACAATAATACAAATCAGACAAAATCAATAAGTGGAATAACTCACCAATGGACTGCTATTTCACCGCCATACCTACATTATAATGTCATACAATAAGGGGCGTTTGATATCATATAACGTATTCAAACATAAACATAAACAAAACCCACAAACCAATTTACATCCAATCATCAAAGTTAAAAAAAAAGTAACCAATTCAATCGAAGATTTGGCAAAAAAAAAAAATTGAAATAACTCACCAATGGAGCTTGAACTCAAAACCATGCTAAAGCATACCAATCTGTAATTGAATTTAGTGTGTTGGTAATATGGTTTGATTATATCAGAAGAGATCTCGCAACTTTTATTATGATATAAAACGTAAGGTTACCTCATTAGATGTTCCATTTATACTCACTGGAGCATATATATCATGAACACTTCAATCATGGCAGCCATTCTTAAAACCCTAAAATGATTTTGGAAGAAAAAGAGATATATTAAGAGACTATGATTAATAATCAAAATCTGAATTCCTTCTTAGTAAAAAAAAACATTTGATTTAGGGTTTTGTAAAAAAAAAACATAAATGTATAAAGAGAGAAAGTGAGTGAGGTGAACCTATCTGAATGGAGCATCATAGATTCCACTACACCTGCTGATCCCCTCCTCTTACCATTTTTTTGTTAACCACAACACAACTTTTATAAAAACATAAGAGTTGTTATTAATTAGAAGAATGCATAATTATAAGTAATAGATCAAAGAAACATTACACTGCATGTGAAGCGTTCATGGTTGCAAACCTGTGATGAAGAAAACACAAAAATTAAACCGAACATTAGAAGAGAAGAGGAAAAAAAAAGGATATTAGGGTTTTTGAGAAAAAATATATTATGAATGAAGTGCAGATTTTTTTTACGTATATGCTTTTAGGGTTCGGGTATATTATATGTATAAGAAAGCATATACTAATCTATTCCATAATTATAGCTTAGCAACATCATTTTTTTAAGCATGACATAAATATTTTCTTATGTAGATCACAAAAAAATGTTTGGTCCATTGGTTGAAGTATTCGTATATGGATCAAATGGCCAGGGTTCAATTCTTGCAAAGGCCAACTTTAATTAAATTTTTAAATGCGAAATTTCTAGCAAAATCAATGATGCTTATGTGGCAAATCCGAATTTTCTACTAAAATCAATAATGCTTATGTGGCAAATCCGAAATTAAAAAATAAATAAATAATGCTTATGTGGCAAGAAAATCGAAAATTTTAAACAAATTGTGCTTAGGTGGAATTATGACATGGCATTACTGGGCAATCTGACAATTAATGACGTCATGCGCATATTGTTATATATATTATGTATATATATATATATACCGTTATATATATATATATATATATATATATGCGCATATATATATATATATTATATATATATATATATATACCGTTATATATTTAATTATTTAAACACAAAATAACGACTAACGGGCGTTAAGTAATTAACGAGAATTGACTAACGACCGTTAGGGAATAAAGGAAGGACTATAGGTGTAATTAGAGGATCAAGAAGGTTCCGGAATCCCTTGGGGATTACACAACCGATCGGCTAAGGGGTTTCCTAAACCCAATCCAATGCAAACTTGATCTCCAAGATTTACACACTATAAATACAAGGCTAGGGGTTATTGTTTCTTTACTTCTTGTGCACTAGCTATAACCCTAAAACCTTTTTCTCTCCTTCTTCTTGCTTGGCCGATCGTACATAACCCATAAGGGTCGATCAACACTTGTTTTTATTAAGCAAAAATTGTTTTGGTTTACTTGTGTTTACATTACTAGCATAATCATTAGTTAGGTTATAGTACGTGTGTACAAGATTGTGGTATCAACTCACTATAGTTGATATTCTTGGATTGAGATACAAAACGGTAAGGGGTATCTCGTTAATCAACTTTTGATTATAAAGAAGAAGATTAAAATTTGATTCTTGTTCTTGCTAGAATCAAAGGTAAGTTACTTTTAATATTCGGTTAATCTTTTATATGTTAAACATGATCTTACGCTTCCGCATATGTAATATGATTACTTGATTAATAATATGAACTTGTCTAAATTATTAAATTCTAACACTAAGCACATTAAAACACACCAACCATTGAGACACAAAAACACGCCTTTCTTTTCTCCTTGTTAATCTCCTCGTGAAGTATTTGTTTTGTGTAGACGTTATCTCAAAGATAACAATCATAATCGTTTGAGTATCTGTCATTATTATCTTGTTCTTTTGTTACCAAAATTTAACAAACATTCATGTTTGTTTCTCATAGTTCTATGTTTTTGGATTTTCTTTCAATCGGCCATGAAAGAAGACGTGTGTGGCATGTGGCTTGGGGGATCACATTGCTTAATTAATTTATTGTTGTAATAGATGTTCTCGGAAGTAAAATAAGCTTGTCAAATATTCGTAGGGTGTTTCCTGAATTCTTCACTTTTCACAGTTTAGTTAGACTAGTGATGTTGATGGGTGAGCTTATTTAAGGGACCCCTACCGTCAAAGACGCTAAAGTTGCTAAGGTTCTAAGAGAAACGGCGGTCGAGGATGGCGGTAAGACAAGATCTATAGCATCATTTGGCGGATAGCGAGTAAAGTATTTTTTGTAGAAGATACCATCCCTAATAGTATAGCCTGTTACGACTGATTCGAAGTTCATTTGGTCATAAGGGTTTGAGGGTAATGAGGTCTATTTAGAGAGCTACTTTCCCAGCCTTACTCATGTGTGTGAAGCCACATGGGAAATCGATAACTCGCATTCAAAAGTTTTATTAAGTATTACCTCCAATTACGGCTTATGATGAGAAGGAAGAATATGAAGATGAAGATTTGTTGTTCAGTGTTCGGGTTTTAATTTGTTTATGTTTACCAAATTGGATATATATGCTTACGAATGTTTATGTTTGCGAAATTGGTTTAGCGTGCGGGTTTGAAATGTAGCATCTTAATATATGAGCCTTAATGTCTTAGGTTAGGCTTTTCCTCAACCATTGTGTTTTGATAAACCTCTTAATTAGTCTTATTGATTCCTGATGTCAGTAAGCAAATGACACATGAATTCCATATTGACATACATGAGTTTATAAGTGGCTATTAGCTTCTATACAGGATCATATGTCTACATAGTCATTTCTAGGTTGATTTCAAATACCATAAATCCATAATAGTGATGGCATACAATTAAGAGGTGAAAACAACAAAGGCAAACCTTGAGTAAGAACATCACAAATGTTCACAGAGTGAATTTTATTAGCACCAAAAATATAAAAAAACCACACTAGGGCTTACCATGGCCATAAAGATGGCGAATACAACTGACATATACAAATGGAAACACATATGCTAAACTCTATCGGGAACTGCATACAAGATAACCAAACTCAACTCATCCATCAATTTCCAGTCATGCAGCAACTTTGAGAGTATCTGATTGCCAATATGATCTACCTGAAATATTATGATAACCTAAGGCATTCCTGCAGAATAACAACAGGAAGTGGAGTAGATTTTGGTTCAACAATTTGAATCTAGCTAAGGACTTTTTGACACAAGGGTATGTGCTGTTTTTCTAAAACGGTAAAAGCTCGGACATGATAAGGTCCTCTTGTTTCAAATAACATGAGTTGCAGAACCATTGCATCTCGACAGATTAAAGAAAAAAGTTAAGTTTGCTTAAATATATTGGTACCTTAAAAGATGAGAAAATAGTCGGAAATGGAAATAATGATTCCGCCACCTTGATGTCATGTTGATAGCAAACATTTTCAGAATCAGCAAATGGAAAACCAGAGGCATAATATGTTCCCTTAGCTGTGGTCCAACCAAATATTGCCTTTCTCGAAATTCTCATCATTCAAATGTGGGAGATTATAGTTGTTTGACAAGTTTAATGAATTCCAATCACCGGTATTTTCTTGAAGGAGCTTTTGGCATACAGTGATTGCGGGATTTTGTGGACAGTAGGAGCTGACGAAAGGAACACCAAAATCCGCACTATCTCCTTTCCTATCAACACTCTCTTTATCTACAGGCAGTGCATCAACAAAAAACTTATGCCAAATCCTCTCTGACCAGTAATGCTCGTATCTTTACCATCTAACTTCTCTATCCCTACATAGTCTTCAACTTTATAAATACAAAAGTTGTTTTACCTAGTACCTACAAACAAGCATACCAACAGATATATGGTACAGTACAGTTACCAAAAAATAAACAAAATGGGTCTCTTCCGTTTTGGGAAACATTATAAAAGGACTTGTAATTTAAGCTTACATTAGCAATAAAACTAAGAGAAAATTCCGACATTAGACCAGTCGCTCAACTTTTATAACTTTTCTAGACCAAAAAGAGTGTTATTCCCCAACTAGACCGAGCGACTTGCGACTTTTTTACTTTTAATAAGAAGTCGCCAAGTGGCACAAAAAAGTTCATGCCATTTCCTTTTTTTCTGCACGTGTAAGCTATAAAGGTATGTACTTTTCGAGCGACCTACTTTAAACGACTTGTTTGTACATTGAGCGACTTTTTTTTTTTGTCAGTTTTGAGTACAAAAGTCAAACTTTATTTAATATATTTTTAATCTTTTTGCCTGAACATGACACGTACAAGAGTTAGGTGGAAATATTTTATTGTTTTATTGTGAATTACATAAATACTCTTATGCTTTATTGTTTTATTGTGACTTACATAAATACCCTTATGCTTTATTAATTATATTTTTTCAATTTATGTTTTGGTACATGTACTTTATGCTTATATACTTGTACCCACCTAACTCCACCATCTCTTTCATTATTTCACCACCACCCCATCTCCATGTATTCATCATCTTCATATGTTCACACCCAGATTCCGACCACCACCATCTCCAAATTCCGGCCATCACCTGCGACTAGCCACAATTTCTGGCAACTTTTTCGTTAAACAAAACCCATATTCTTGAAATATAACTTAATAACAACCACCATCAAGATTTGAAAAGACACATAAATAAAAAAAGAATAACAGAAATCAAACCCATATTTTGGTTCACAGAAGAAAAGAAAAAAAAACGTATTTTACGTGTGATGAAAGTTCAATGATTCATGGGAATTCATTTCACTTAAATGTGTGGAACGTGTGTTATACATAATAAAAGTTAGACAAAGAAATCAACAGAAAATATTATTTCTCGATAAGACTAAATATAAACATTGTTACATCCTTCTTCATATAGTTCCAACATGAATTCTTCTACCTATGAAACAAGAATCAATCAACAATTCGGGTTTGGTTCACTTATAAGCTTTGCACCATACGTGACCCCTCAATGGCTAGATTCGGCCATAAACGACCATAAAATGGCTAGATCTGGCAAGAAACCACCATAAACGAACCACCATAAAACGAAAGCACCATCGAGAGTGTGTAAAACCGGTGAAAGAGAACCAGTAGATTATTTTTTAGAGGAGAGACCGGCTGAGAGGAGAGAGAGAGAGAGAGAGAGAGAAGAAGAGAGAGAGAGAGAGTTTTATAGAGTGTGTTGTGCATGTGTTTTCATTTGTGGGAGATAGTGTTTTTATTTGTGTGAGTTTTTATTCATCAGATGTAAAAGATCTATATCTATCATTTTTTTGGGTTTTTGAATGTGAATAATTAGATTACTGAAGATGTTAGTACGGTTTGGATATAGCGGTGGTGGTTGAGCAGTTGAGTGGTGGTAGTGGTAGTTGAGCAGTGGTGGTGGTGGTGGTGATGATGATGGACTGGTATAATGGTGAGGTAGGTGGGTGAGTTAGTGAGAGTAATTAATTAAGAGAGATAATGAGGGTATATTTGTAATTTACAATAAAACAATAAAATATAACTACCGAACTCTTGTACTTGTAAGGGACACATGTCAACAATTAGTTGGATTCGAGCAGTTGATCAGTTGAGCATGACCAAAATGTGAAACAAAAAAAGTCGCTTAAAGTACAAAGCCGTAAGTCGCTTAAGTCACTTATCTGATGTGGGGGCAAAAAGATTAAAAAAATATTAAATGAAGTTTGACTTTTGTACTCGAAACTGAAAAAAAAAAAAAAAAAAAAAAAAAAAAAAAAAAAAAAGTCGCTCGATGTACAAACAAGTCGGTTAAAGTAGGTTGCTCGAAAAGTACATACCTTTATAGCTTACACATGCTGAAAAAAAAGGACATGTCACGAACTTTTTTGTGCCACTTGGCGACTTCTTATTAAAAGTAAAAAAGTCGCTAGTCGCTCGGTCTAGTTGGGGAATAGCACTTTTTTTTGTCTATAAAAAGTTTAAAAGTTCGCGACATGTCCTTTTTTTTTCAGCATGTGTAAGCTATAAAGGTATGTACTTTTCGAGCAACCTACTTTAACCGACTTGTTTGTACATTGAGCGACTTTCTTTTTTTTTTTTTTTTTTTTTTTTTTTTTTTTTTTTTTTTTTTTAAAGTAAAAAAGTCGCTAGTCGCTCGGTCTAGTTGGGGAATAGCACTTTTTTTTGTCTATAAAAAGTTTAAAAGTTTTGCGACTGGTCTAATGTCGGAATTTTCTCTAAAACTAATGCAATATTACCAGCAACAACTACCTCATTTGCTCCATTGATTTGGAGCAGTACTTTTTTTGAACTTACAAACCCACACATATAACTTCACCTCAAACTTCACCTGTATGCTAAATTGCTCAACATACCAACAATTTTCTTAAATAACAACATAATACAGGGTGCTGGTAGAGGCTTGAACTTAACAAAACTAAGTGTTACATAATTTGTTGGAATTTAATAACATGACGACTCATAACTAAACACATAAACATCAAAGTATTGCGGAAAGCATATAGATCATATAGCATGTAAGTAATTAACCGAATATAAAAGTATGCGTATCTTTTAGCAATTCTTTAATCAATCAACTTTATGAACCCTAATTAGGGTTTAAGTGGATTATAAGAATTACCCCTTACCGTTTTGTAATTCAATCCAATATACTAACAATAATGTGTTAGTATCACATTTTTGTACACACGTACTAATACCAAGTTAATGTAATGCTAGTTAATAAGAATGTGGAAAACTAGAAGGGGGGGGGGGGATTGAATAGTTTTATAGGTTTTTAGATCTTCTTAAAAACTTTACTAATGGAAAACTTTGATTAGAATCTTGTGTGTAATCAATCAACACCAATATAAATAATTAAACTAAATTATCTAATGTAACTAATAAAAGTAAAGAAAAGAGGTGGAAAGATCAAACCGGGACAAAGAGATTTATAGTGGTTCGGTCACGAAGCTCTTCTTCGCCCTACTCCACTCCCCGAGTACCACACTCGAGAGTTTCAAGCACTATGTCAACAAACCTCCCTTCAGGCGGAGAAAACTGTACAACGTCGCTTATCCTATTTTCCGACACTAAGCTAAATGTTGAGTGCTAATCATAGCTAGCACCAATCTACCACGATCTACCCGATCCTTTCTACTTCACACAATCAACATACTAGACTTGATCTACCCGATCTACACTTGATCAACACACTAGCTCACAAGCTACAAGAGATATTCAATATCTCAATAAGATCACAATGATCTTCTCTCACAAACTCTCAAAAGAAAAATAGACTTGATGTATATTATGATACAATCAAGTGTGTAACAAATGTTACAAGTGCTCTAACTACAAATACAACACTTTGTATCTTCTTGGATACCTTGTGTTCTTCTCTTGCACTAGAAGAGAAATGAAGAGGATTACTTCGTTGGATGATTGGATCACTCTTAAAACAAAAGAAAACTAAACTAAATGATCAAGAAGAGAAAATGTGATGAGAGTATTGAACTCAGAAAATTCTGTGTGAAAAAGGATGCCCAAAAATTGTGAAGAGGGCTGGTATTTATAGGCAGAAAAATCTGGCCGTTACAGGTATACGGTACCGCTAAATCACCCACGGTACCACTAAATTTAGTGGTACCGTGCCAGACAAAAACGCTCATCTTTTTGTCTTTTGTGGTGAAAACTTATTTGGGGAAGTTTGGAGCTGATTTTGGGGAGGGGGGGGGGGGAAATAGTTGTTATGTTATTTGAACATATTTTTCTAATAAAACATTTCTTAATTATTCAAAAATAACTTGTAAAATATATTTTTGAAAAAATGTTTTGTCACATTAAAAATGTGAAGTTTTAGACACAAATTCACTTCTTTGATCATTTGTCAAGTTGTAAATTTGTTTGTGCATACCTAGAGTGATTTGCGTAGAAATGAGATCTTTCGACTAAAAACTTGTTTACGTTAATTTTAACGTAACGTGTTTTCACATTTTTTCATCCTCAAAACGTGAAGTTATCGAAAGATTTAAATAATGTTTTTAGAACATTATTTGCATCAACAATCTCCCCCTTTTAAATGATGACAAAACATAAACTCGTTTTAAGTTAAAGATTAATTTTAACAAGTTTCTAATGAGTTTACGTCCCATTTCTCCCCCTTTTTGTCAAAGCAAAAAGGTTGCTAAGGCTCCCCCTCGTTTGGAGGACACCTAGGAATCGAGCAATGGATCTTGCTATAAAACAAAGTTAGATGACAAGTATATAATATCTAACATGTAGCAATCACGACAAATATCCAACCACAAATAAATTATTGGCTAAGTAGCCAAACACCAAAAAAAATACAACAACCACATAACATGCCCATTCATTCATAAAAAAAATGTCATACAAAGGTATGACTACAACATAAAAAATAAAATAAAATAAAAATAAAAAAATAAAAAAAATCTACAAGAAGCATATAGTAATCTTAAGTGATATGAGACTCTAATATTTGCTTCAAATAACAAAAGGGATCATAAGTTTTTATTTTGGAAACTAAACATGGAGATGTTTAGTTGTGTGGGCTAATGGTTGGTGGAGGAGGTGGTATGATGGGTCCTTGTGGTGGTGTGAGGAGGTGTTCAAGATAGGAGAACCTAAAGTGCAACTCATCCCTAAGGTTGAAGATGAGGTTTCGGTTGTGATGACAACATGCACAACTCAAGCTATGTGGCTCTAAGGTTTAAAAAATGGGATGACCCATTAGTGGTTGTGGTGAAAGAGAGGCGGAAGATGAAGATGTGTTGGACCCAAGCTCAAATGGAGTAGTTGGTGATAGGGTGAAAGTGAGTGCTAGTGGTTGAGGAGGAGTAGGTGGAGGTAAAGGTGTGATATCCCTAATGGTGGAAGATGATGATGAGGTAGGCTTGATTGAAGTGGCTTTTGATGGAGCCAAAGGTGTAGAGATTGATGTGGTTGAATTGGTTGAGGGTAGTGGTGTGTGAATATCTTCATCATCATCCAATGTGAGAACAATGAGAAGTATCTCATTTGATGGTTTAATGTTTAGCCTAGGTTTCTTTGCCTTGTGAGAGGTGGTAGCCATGGTGGAAGACATGGTGAGTTTATGATGAGTGTGGAATGGTGAGAATGATCAATGCATGATGAGGGCTTAAATAGCCAAATCAAAGCATGCAAGGATGACTAGGATGGTGAATTTAAGGATTTGGGAGTATTGGAATCAACATAAGATTGCAGATTCTGAGGAAAAGAAAGTCAAAAAGGTGAAAGCAAACAGTTAAAAACGTCTACCCAAGGGATGGTACCACTAAATCACCCACGGTACCACTAAATTTAGTGGTGTCGTGCCCTATTTAGTGGTGCCGTGACCTGCAGTTGACATTTTTTTTCAGTTCTGCAGGATCTAGGCTGCCTAAATGGGTAATTATAGGGAAACTATTTGCAGCAAATCCTATTGCCTCAATTCACTAAAGAATAATCACATTGTTTTCCTAACACTAGCCACAACTAGCAACTAATAAGATCATGTGATTATCTAGAATTAGGCTACTATTAAGCATGCATCATATCAAGCAATTAGATCATCTAGTGCATGCAAGAAAAATGTAAAATAAAGGATATGAACTAGATAAAGCTCATAAAAATAATTAAGCATTAAACTTGATTAACTAATCAAAGTTGCCAATGCCAAGTAAGAAATACTAAGTTAATTCAAACTTGTTAATGTTAAATGGCCATAGCCAAGACCCCATTTATAATAGCTTAATACTACTTGAGTTAGTGATCCTAATTAAGTTAGCATTGACTAATCTCTTGACTTCCCCAACTTCTTAATCTTGTTCCCAATCCCCTTGAGTGCCTTTCCAATAGACTTGAACCCCCCGATCATTTGCTCATGCATCGACACTTGTCGGTTGTACATTGTTGTTTGCCTTCTCATCACCGAACTTAAGTTGGTTTGATTGAAAGGAAGGTCGGTTGTTGGTTTGAACAATGACGTGTCAAGGTTACAAAAGAAAGTGTCGGGAGAGGGAGTACGAGTACGACACGTTCCTTCTTCGTTCACCTCATCATCATCCTCATCCATAGGTTGAGATGACCCTCCATGACCGAAGGAGGAAGACGAGAAAGTAGCATCGAAGGTGGATTTACGACCACGTTTAGCCCCTTTGTCACTACATGTCTTAGTGCGGTGTTGTGGTCCACTAAGAGGTTTCATAACGGGATCAACAAGAAAATAGTCCCCATTATCAAGATGTGGGTAATTTTCCATAACCCAACGGAATAGACGAGTAAGCAACATACCATATGGCATGAGTTTATCGGACCGGCTGTGAATGTTTGCCATTCTTTTTGCCATGTAGTATACGAGGTTGTATGGCTCCTCGGTACTTAGGCAATAGAGCATATGGGCAAGACTTGCCGGAACATGATCCCGGTTGCCCACAAGACACAACACGTTTTCACGCAGAAGGAGTTCCTAATTTTTGAGATCGGGAAGGAGTTCTTTGAGGTAGATGCGGTTGGGGTCGAGATGAACTATGGAACCATCACGCTTTTGGTGCGTGTTGGCGACTCGAGGAATTTGGACGTGTTTTTTGATGCTTTGAAGGTTGGGGACTTTGGTGCAATAAGGACCTTCACTTTCAAGGTGATAGTGAAGTGACTATAAAGAATGGTCTTCTGTGTATGCACACTGACCATATGAAGGAACGTCGTGAATGTCATCAAGCTCGGTGATGGACAACATGATATTTTGGTTTTGGATCCAAAAATCAAGGAAGACATTACCCTCAAGGTCATTGAAGGTACGGACACGACTGTAGAATTAGAGGATAAAACGAGGACAAATTTGATCACTTATTTTATATAAGCAATCAAATTGGATAGTAGGAAAGCATGCTTGGATACCATTCAAAGGAACAAAATACGCATCGACTACACGACCTTCGTGTATGTATCGATGTTGGGCTCTAAGAAGATAAGCTTTTTGCTCATCGGAGATGTTTGGATCATTGACTAAGATAGGAATGTAGGATTTGGTATCTTGATAATCCATACGAGGCATTGTTACCTACAAAATTATAAATATGTAGATGTTAACTTATTGCATTTTGATGATCACATTTCTAGTGTGTGTGTGTGCCTAAATGCAAACAATGTGGAGGTGCGGTAATCTCGACTCTAAAACAAAAATAATGAGATTACCCAAACGCTCCTAACTTCACTTTTGCTCAACCAAATATGCTGAAGAATACACATTAGTTATGTAGTTCGATCAATATTTGTGAGACTATTTATGCATGCAAAAACGTTTTTAGTTTGCATCAACAATGCATGAAAAATGTTTCATGATCCTAGATGTGTGAAATTTTTTGAAAAACAATCGAATTGGGGTGTTTGGCAAAGGCGACATCTTGGTGCCAAAAATCTTAAAGTTGAAAAGCTTGAGTGTTGATGACTCCTAATCTAATTTTAGGTATCCTAGACATGATTCCACTAAAAATATTTAATCTTAATCCGATATAAGTAGTAAAATTTGGACTAATATATGTAATATAAGTGGGTTTATGCAAATCCTATGATTAGGGAATCATGTAAGTTATACATTGTCTAATCCTAGTCCTAATTGCATAAAACTTCAATCAAAACTGAAAAAAATCCATTTTGATTTTATGCATAAGAACAAACCCTAGACTCAAATTGAAAAGAAATTAAGGTTAATTAACATACAATTGATGTTGTAGTGATTAAGATTCTTTAAAAGCTATGCCTCGATCTTGATTATCAAGAGTGTAATTGGAATTTGAGTGTGGTGTTCGGTTTTGACAGCAAAAGGGGAATAAGTATTTTGTTTTGAATGAGTGTGCAAAGGGAAAAAGGAAGAAAACGGGCTTCATCAGACACACGGTACCACTAATGTTTAGTGGTGCCGTGCATGTCTGAGACCCATTTTTGTTCCATTTTGAGTTTTGACGAATTAATCTTACTTATTTAGTAAGACTTTTTGACGCGAGGGAAGAGTTTATACCTAACAAACCCTTGTAACGGAAACGATTAGACGAGACAACAAGAAATGACCTTAGTATTTCCGAGGAAATGCATAAGTAGCCATTGGAGGAATATGAGGGAAGACCTTAATATTTCCAGTGAAATATTTAAAAGTCATGAGACGAGATATAAGGAATGACTTGATATTTCCAGTGAAATATCTAAAAGTCATGAAAGTAGACGTAAGTAATGACTTCAATATTTTCAGTGAAATAGTTGAGTGGTCATAGGAAGGATGTGAGGAATGACTTGATATTTCCAGTGAAATATTTAGCAAGTCATGAGATGAGACGTAAGAGATGACTTTAATATTTCCAGTGAAATATTTAAGTATCCATAAGGAGGATGTGAGGAATGACTTAAAAAGTCATGAGTCGAGAAGTAAGAAATGACTTCAATATTTCCAGTGAAATATTTAGAAGATCATGAGAAGAGATATGAGAGATGACTTCAATACTTCCAGAGAAATTTTCAAATAGTCATGAGAGGGATGTGAAGGACGAATTTGAACACATGGTGTCACACCCCTAAATTTCGTGACTTGCAGCGGAATAAGTCATTCAGGGGCACGACTGGTCATAGCACCAAAGTTATAGTTATATTGAACGACCTAAAGTGTCGTTTATAAAATACATCGTTTGATTATTTAAAAACATTCAGAGTTATAAAGCTAGGTCCCAAAAGGTGAAACAAGTTTTCAGAAAAACAAGTTCATACAATTCAAACGATGGATAAGTGCATAAAATATAAAGTGAGACGCGTCGACTCCGCGACTCCATGATGTCCATATGCAAGCCAACATGCGATACCTTAATTACCTGAAAATTCATTGCTAAAAATGGTCAACAAAAATGTTGGTGAGATCATAGGTTTATGCAAATGAAATATTGTACGGATACCACAAGTATAAAGTGTATGACAAAACAATGCCACATAAAAATGATACATTAGCTCTAAGCTCATGACCCCGAAGCTAGACTGAATGAAATGCCCTAACCGAGTGTTTGCCAATCACTCTAATATGACAGAAATGAAATGCGTTCGTTTGACCGGTTGGTGCTACCAACCCGAACGGAGGAGTCACCCTCAATAGATCTATTCACTCACTCTCGCTTGCTAACAATTAACGGTTCATGATAATAAAGGGGACTTTAATCTGGGCAATGATGTAACTTAAGCAATGTAATGAGTTTGTATACTTTGGTCCGCATATAAAAATGGTGCAATGTATTCTCCCCCGAGAGTTTAGAAATCAATAAACAATTTAAAACGGGGCTTTGAAAACTCACCTGATATGATATAGCAACAATGATCACAATGCATATGATGAAATAAAGCTGGGTCTCTAACCACGACCTATTATGAATGATGTGATCCAATGTAAGCAATGATACAATGCAACACATGCAAATACGTATGTTAACGATACCACTTGTTAGTTTTGAAAATAACTTTTATCGACGAAAACTACACTTTTGACGTCTCGTTAAGTTATAAACTACTTTTCGCGTAAACATGTTGAAACGGTACTCCACGATCCTTGTTTGGTGTTCTATCGGCAAAATGTAGCGTTTTCATCGCAATTTAATATTTTCCTTAACTTGTGAAAATATGTCCAAATTGACTACGTGAAACTAGTCGCGAAATATTGCACGTTACGTGTTTGTTGATCAAACTCGACGTTTTTTAAAACCTTGTAACAATGTATAAATGTTGTTTATAACTTTCGATTGTACACGCCTCGATCAATTAGAAAATCAGCTAACAGCGTTATGTTTCGCAAAAACACTAGTTTTAATATTTAGAACACTTTCTAATAGTGGCTGTCAAAATAAACTAGAGTTCGTCGGCTTTAAACGTGAATAACTCGGCCGTTACAAGCTCGTTTTCTACGTTATTTACATCCACGGCTTCGTATAAACATGAACTAACATAATCTCAATGGGTCGGGTCATCTAGATCACGTCCAACGCCTCGTTTTGTCCTTTGAATCTCGGCGATCAGCAACTAAATTTTCAGAAATTTAGTTTTCGTCGTCTAACTTCGAAAAATCATAACTCCTTCGTTATAAGTCGGTTTTTAGTGATTCTTGCGGCCACGGTTTTGTTTTTGAAAGAACTTTCTGAATATGAAGGCCAAAATATGCCAAAAATTACTGAGTTTTCCAGTTTACACGTTTTTGGACAGTAGCTATTTTAGATTGTTAAAAACTCACTTTCTTGGTTCTAAACTTGATCATACTAACTCAAATCAACTCCACAAGTTCGCAAATCCTACCATACACCTTCTTAGGGTGTCATGGGGTCCTAAAAATCACCAACCTTGGTGGATTTCATGAGATCATTAGTGAAACCTATAGATCTAGTGATTTAAAGAGTTTATGTTCAAATGTGGTATGTAAAACATAAGTATCTTGCATGGATGACTAATATAACTTGAAAATACATGAACATATATATCAAATGAAAGTATAAAATGATCAAAACATGTTCTTGAAACTTACTTGATGATTGGATGAGTTTTGATAAGAAATGAGTAATAAACTTGAGGTTTGATCACAAATCCATAACTAGGAAGGCAAATAGAGTATGATTATGACTTGTTCTTGAAAAATGTATGGATTTTGATGGTGTTCTTGGTTATGGCTGAATGGGGTAGATGGGGTGGAAGGGGTTTGATCTTTTTGTTAGCTAAATGTTTATGTGTATGTGTTATAGTTAGTGGGTTTTGGAAATAAAATGCATGGAAATTCATTAATGAAATTTTGGAAGTATTAAGCTAATTGGGGGGGGGGGTAGGGGGTGGCACATGTGGCTAATGGGGGAAGGATTTGATGTTAATAATGATACTTGTCTCCCATTAGTGTAAGTATTAGTTGATTTGTGTATACATTAGGTGTTATCGGGTACCGAGTTAACTAGAAATAACTCGTGACGAGGTGAAATGAGATACGAAAAAGTTGTAAAAATTGTAAAATCGTGTTCCTTGCAAGAATCGGGTGTTAGAATGATAACCGGATTGAAATTTCGTAAACCGACGGAGTTATAAGCGTCAAACGAAAAGTATAGCGATTGGTTTAAAAACACCGGGTAAAGTAATAATATAATCTCTATATCATTATAATTAGCTTGAAATTGTATTAGGATCATTGTCGGGAGTATTGGGTTTACTGTTAGTAGAAATGACTGAGTGGTAACGTTAATTAAACAATTAAGAATACGTTAATGAAAATCACACAAACTCATGCATGAACTGATATGGTAATGATGTTACTGATGATATGCATACTACTCTAGTCCGTATGATGTGTCTTTACTGATGATGCATGAATACGCAGTTAAACCTAACTGGTTACGCGCATTTGAATACTCGTAAACCTAGTTTAAGACATGATGAATGATGCCCATGAATAGTGATTTCCCTCCGGGAATGAATAGTGTCATGTGAATAGTAAAATTTTTGACGACTTCTCAAAGTCTCAAACTGACTTCAAAAATGATGAATAGTGAAATGATGAATAGTGTTCTATGAATAGTGTTTGATGAATAGTAACTCATGAATAGTAAATTGTCGGGGTTTGGAAAATGACCTGAAATTACGAGTTGTGACACATGGGAATTGTGAAATTCACGGAATGTGTTTCATCATTCCTAGATCTAGACGAAGACAGTTAGAGGATTCTCGTTTGAGAAGTTTGATTGGAATATCGATGATGGTGTACTTTGAGGGAAACTTTTCTAAGAAAATGATTCCTCTTTGGAAATTATCGCGACGGAGGAGATGACGTACTTCGATGTGCTTCGTACATGAGCAATCCACGGGGTTCTTGGTTAAGTCTATTTGCACCTTGGTTGTCGCAGTTGATTAGAGCTTGTTTCATCCATAGTGCTTGTTGTCATGCCTTTCCGGCACTTACGTATTCGACTTCGGTCGTGGAGATAGCAAGAGTCGTTTGTTTCTTGGTGAACCAAGTAGTTTGACAACAACCTACGAAGATACAAACGTCACTCTTACTTTATCAATCCACATCATCTTCCGCATTATCAGAGTTGGTATAGACAATAGTTTCTACATCAATCCCCTTGAGATATTACACTCCCAAGTGTATAATGCCTTTAATGCATCGAAAGATACACTTAACCGCTTTTAAAATAAGAAGTTTTGGGATCCTTCTTAC
Organism: Artemisia tridentata subsp. tridentata; assembly: GCA_021014915.2. Lineage (NCBI taxonomy): Eukaryota > Viridiplantae > Streptophyta > Magnoliopsida > Asterales > Asteraceae > Artemisia > Artemisia tridentata. Next base: position 322,324,929 of record CP139506.1, on the reverse strand, counting down.
AAGCGAGCACAAGTACAGACACTAGACATGATAATGGGCCTAATTGTCGTTAGGTAAATTAAATTACGTATCATGCCCCTAACCTAGTACTATCCGCGCACTCACCTTCATCGTCTCTTGTGAGATTCGTCTCTACGGACATGGGCGTTTATATTGATTAAGATCGGTCTAAGCTAAATATCTTATACATATATACATATATATACTTTAGTATACTTAGACTTAAGAAGATACAATCTTCAAGTAATAATATATGAAGGCAAGGACAGAGACTTAATTCACTCATCATGCTCATCTCAAACTTGTCACGCATGATCTTTGAGCGATCATTGTACATTTCTGGACAAGTTGAGTTTGATATAATTGTCTTTGACAAATATTTGAGTCATGATGGGATGTGAATTTCGTTTCTTTGTGAAAAGCATGTTGTCAACCATTTTCATGGTATATTCATGTTTATGTAAGAGAGCCTTTAATATGTCTTGCCAAGCTTAAGAGGCTTATTCAAGAACATACAATGCTTTCTTGAGTTTATAAACATGACATGGTTTTTATGGATCAACAAATCCTGGAGATTGTACTACATATACCTCCTTGTTGACAAAATAATTTGGGGGATGCACTTTTCACGTCCATTAAGTTAGTGCCTACTAAGTCAGATTCTAAGAACACTACATGCTTAACATGTCTACTAACAAAGGGGGTTTTAAGAAAGCGTACCTTAGCCTGAGGTGTTGCCCTTAAAACTAGAAGATTAGACTACCTTTGTTGAAAGCTAAGCAAGATGGGACAAGACTTGACTTACTAATCATACTCCATTCGTCGGGCTTCAGGTTGCTTCACGACCATATCTATCTAGCAAGACAGAAGCTCAAACATTTGGTCCCTAATATCTTATGGGTCCAAAGTTGTAACATCCCATGCATTTGTTACATTTGGTTGGGATGTTGGAATGCAGAATACATTTCCCATGGTAAGTAACTTCGTGGTTGACGGTTATTCCAAGATACGGGAAAGTTACTTGGATAACTTTGTCTTCTAAAGTTACCTCTCGGTAGAGGAGTTCTTGACCGAGGTTTAGGAACATTTGTTCTTCTAGGTGAAGGAGTCTTTGATCTAATATCAGGTTTTACAAAACCAAGTCCGGGCGTTGACAAGGGTTTGTAAAAACTTTTGACTTCCTTTCTACTAGCAATAGGTACTTCTACATTATTAATAAATAAGTGACTCGGTTTAGGACTTAAGTTATTTTTCAAGATGGACCCAGATCTAACTTTAGCACTAGACGGTACCACGGTACCACTAATTTTAGTGGTGCCGTCTGTACCTTTAGTGGTGCCGTCGTCTGATATTCCAGATTCTTCAGGCTTTACAAATTTTACTTGTTTAGTACCACTTGTAGAAGCTTGGTTTGGGTCAAATCTTAAGCCTGCACGGTTATGTTCACTAAACCTAATGTTTTCAAGCATGTCATTAAGTGCCTTTGTTCCTTCTTCAAACTTAATGATCCTTAACGCATTTTCTTTGAGTTTTTCATTTTCTACTCGAAGACTTATGCATGACCTACATCCTACATCTATCTCTTTATTTTTCTCAGAGTCTTTTAACTTGATCCTTTAGTTCTAAAACTTGCACTTCGAGTTCATGCAATTTTAATTTTAGTGTTTTGTTTCTACCTAAGATTTTAGAACTTACTTCGCATAGTTTATTATATTCGCCATGTAGTATGTTGTCATCTATTGACGAATTATCATCACTATAATAAGAAGAGTCGGAATGTACCTCATTCGAAGCCTGAGCCATTAGGCATGTTTCATCGTTGGGCTTCTTCTCTTCTTCTTCACCGCTATCACTCCAAGAGCCTCCAATGAAAGCTCTTTGGTTGTTGGTTTTCGGTGGTTTGGGACATTCTCCTATGGGATGAATAGGATCTCCACATCTAAAACATTTCCTATCACTCGTTCCTTTCTTCTCAACTCGGTTCTTGTGTGACGTTTTCTTGTCATCACGAGGTTGCCTAACAAACTTACCTCTTCTCCTAAAGAACTTTTTAAAGTCTCTAACGGCTAACGCATACTCTTCATCTTCACTATCGGAATTCGAGCATTCTTCATCACTAGACTCCTTTTTGGCTTTCAATGCTAGAGATCTAACTCTCTCGCTTTTGCCTTTGACTATATCAGATTCTTTCTTGATTATCATTTCATGAACTTTTAAGTTTCCTATAAGTTCATCAAGTAATAATGTTGCCAAGTCCTTTGACTCTTCAATGGCGGTGACCTTTGCTCTCCATTTGGGATGTAGAGCCCTAAGAAACTTCCTAACATAGTTCTTGTTAGAATAACCTTCATCAAGAGCTTTAAGACTAGTAATAATAGTATTAAATCTAGCAAAAACATTATCAATAGATTCATCTTCCGAAATGAAAAATTGTTCATATTGTTGCACAAGAAGATCTATCTTGTTTTCTTTGACTTGATTATTACCTTGGTGAGTGACAAACAAAGTTTTCCAAATATCTTTTTCCGTATCACACAAGAAAATTCTTTCAAATTCCTTTTTAAGAAAAGCATTATAAATCATCATTTTAGCCTCATCATTTTTGGCTAATTTTCTTTTAAGTTAATCACTTTGTTTACTATAAGGAACTATTTCATCCCTTTTAGTTTCCGTATTCTTTTGAACCGGTTGAAAGTCACCCTCGGTAATAATATGCCAAAGATTAATGTTTTTTGATTACACATACGTTTCGAATCTTGTTTTCCAATATATAAAACAATCGGTTTTGAAAAGTGGTGGTCTTTGCATAGATTTCCCTTCTTGGTATTTGTTGGAATCCATTGATCGATTCAAGTTTTAAAATATAATTTACTATAAAATCTTGACTGACGTGGCTCTGGTACCAATTGTGGAAAACTAGAAGGGGGGGGGGGGTTGAATAGTTTTACCGGTTTTTAGATCTTCTTAAAAATTTTACTATTGGAAAACTTTGATTAGAATCTTGTGTGTAATCAATCAACAACAATATGAACAATTAAACTAAACTATCTAATGTAACTACAACTACAACACTTTGTATCTTCTTGGATACCTTGTGTTCTTCTCTTACACTAGAAGAGGAATGAAGAGGATCACTTGGTTGGATGATTGGATCACTCTTAAAACAAAAGAAAACTAAACTAAATGATCAAGAAAAGAAAATGTGATGAGAGTATTGAACTCAGAAAATTCTGTGTGAAAAAGGATGCCCAAAAACTGTGAAGAGGGCTGGTATTTGTAGGCAGAAAAAATATGGCCGTTACAGGTACATGGTACCACTAAATCACCCACGGTACCACTAAATTTAGTGGTACCGTGCCAGACAAAAACGCTCCTCTTTTTGTCTTTTGTGGTGAAAACTTATTTGAGGAAGCTTGGAGCTGATTTTGGGGGGGGGGGGGGGAAATAGCTGTTATGTTATTTGAACATATTTTTCCAATAAAACATTTCTTAATTATTCAAAAATAACTTGTAAAGTATATTTTTGAAAAAATGTTTTGTCACATTAAAAATGTGAAGTTTTAGACACAAATTCACTTCTTTGATCATTTGTCAAGTTGTAAATTTGTTTGTGCATACCTAGAGTGATTTGTGTAGAAATGTGATCTTTTGACTAAAAACTTGTTTACGTTAATTTTAACGTAACGTGTTTTCACATTTTGTCATCCTCAAAACGTGAAGTTATCGAACGATTTAAATAACGGTTTTAGAACATTATTTGCATCAACAAAGAACACAAAACAATTTGTTTATTAAAAACAACCAATCGAATCCCTAAGAGGGGTTTAGTTCGATCGGCACTCAACCAAAAGAAAGGAGAAGAAACTTTAGGGTTTGGTATTGTGTGTACAAAAGGTACCAAAACAATGACCCTAGGTTTGTATATATATTATAGAAAATTTGGAAGACAAGTTGGTGTAGGATTGGGTTTCCCCAATCCCCCACCGATCGGTTATGAGCCCAAAGAGGGGATCCGGAACCTTCTTGACCTTAATTTCTATCTATAGTCCTTGTAACACCCCCAAAATCACAATATTCGCGGAAGCATACACTTTGGGTGCTACGGAATGGATAATCATCACACAAGATATAGTGAACGGATTAAAAATCCGTTTTAAAATATATTACATAAGTCAAGTCATGCAGCGATGTTGTTGTTTTGCACCTTCAAATTCCAAAACTCAATTTCTAACTTCTTAATCTCATTTCGTGGGCAATACTTCCTAATCACTAGTTCCTTAAAATCTTCCCAAAGCATGGCATAAGCAACCTCCATATTAGCAAACTTCATGTAGTTGTTCCACCAGGTCAAAGCGGAATCCATGAAAGTGAAAGACGCAAACTTAACCCTGTCATTCTCATGACATCCACTGATATGAAATACGGTCTCAAGCTTCTCAGTCCATCTAGTCAAACCAACGGCTCCCTCTGTTCCTCCAAATCCTCTAACCATGATTTTTCGGAACTCAGCGTAAGTACAACCTCGACTGTTGGTTACTGGTCTAGATGTTCCGGTGTTGGTGGTCGAATTGGTCACAGCTGCGAGAGCGGCTGCCACACGGTCAGCAACAAGTTGATCCAGTGTTTCTTGATTCATTGCTGGGGTAGCAGTTGCGGCCCTAGTTGGTGCCTCTTCCTCTGCTGTCTGAACCGGTGTGTTAGCAGGTCGTCCTCGTGTGACTCTGGTCGGGGCAGCAGGTTCAGCAGTCCTTCCCCTCACTGACCTTGTCTGAATGGGAATGTTAGCGGGTTGTCCTCGCGTGACGCCGGTTGACTTTCGTTTTGGTGCCATTTATCTGCATCACAAAAGATGGCGATAAATGAGATCTTTGGTTATGGGAAAATAAGTTATACGGATACGTGAATAGCGAAAAAAAAATACAAGAATAAAGTCAACCACAGAGGAACAACGAAAGAAGGAAAGAAAAATATATATCGGATAGGAAGACTAAGCTTGTTATATATATCGAAAGATGAAGGTTCACAAAATTACATGCTCGTCATTAGATAGTTCTAAGATACTACGGAGATACTATTAGTCCTAGGAATACATCATCACTACTACTACTCTAGGAATACATCATCACTACTACTACTCTAGGAATACATCATCACTACTACTACATCTAGGAATACATCATCACTGCTACTACATCTAGTGGTCGGTCCTAGCAATGTGTAGCTCCTCAAATGCTCGGGTCAATCCTCCAATGGTGGTCTCTAGCTGGGCTACCCGGTCTCTAAGCTCTTGGTTCTCCCTCATCACTGAACCAATGATAATCTCAGCGGTCACAATCCTCTGCCACTGGGTACGATCGACTCCTCTAGCTCGTCGCAACATACCCTGAATCCTTTGCTGGCCTCTACCTAAGCCAATGGCCCTAAAGTCCAAACCTCTAAGCTCCCTACCATGTAATCTCTCTAAAGCATCCAATCTAGCCCTCAATCCAATCATCACTCTACGGTCAGAATACAACACTTCAAACAAAACACAAGCTGCCTGATCAATAGTCCCAATCCGCCTCTCCAAAGTCTGAATACGCTCAGACTGCTCCAATCTCCCAAGCCGATCAGAATGAACATCAAGTAAGCTCGCCTGGTTCGTCAACTGAATCCAGATCTGATCCATCTCAGTAAGCTCAGGCTCTGTAAGTGGGGAACCTACTGGTGAAGGGAGTGGAGTAGGCATCGGAGATGGTGGTATAAAAGAAGGAGATGACGGTGTGTACTCTGGGCTAGCTGCACGTACACCCATGCTAACATCACAAGCAATGTCCAACCACTGACTATCATCCAAACCCTGAATCTCAGCGTCTCTGGAGCTCTGTCCAATCTCAAACATACCCTGAAACTGTGCATCTCTCGAGCTCTGTCCAACCTCAAACAATCCCTGAACATCCTCCATAATGCTCTTGCCATCCCTCTGCATCATAACCTGTTCTATGTCCATAGGAGTATCCCTATCCCTATCATCCTCTAAACTCATAGAAGTGTGCTCAGCAGGTGCAGTCACAGCAGGAGTAGGCTCATCCTGAACCTACTCTGGATCCTCCATTGGATCCTCGTCTTCATCAGAATAAGTCTCCACTGATCTCCTACGTCTCTGACTAGGTGGGGAATCATCTGGAGATAGCATAGGTGATTGAGGTGGAGAATCAGCAGGAGTATCCTCAAAATCAAATATAACCCTCTTCCTAGGTGGTAAAACTAGGAAATCTGAGAGTCGCTGGTATGGTCCAGAATATACCGACATACGAGCAGTGCGTCGGCGGACAAGTGGGGCATCAGGATCATGCTGAGTAACGGTGTACAACTGAGCTGATGATGAACGGTGTGTTGTGGTAGATCTGTGTAAATACGTCGAGGTGGATACTGAAGTGATGTGTGCAGGCTGAACTGGAATAGATGGCTGAGCAGCAGCACGAATAACCTCCATCAGTGGGTCATTCATGAACGGAACTGGCTGCTGTGTCTGAGAAGTGAATCCAGTAGCATCTACCTCAGAGTGTGTGCCGAATGGGAGAGACATGGTCTGTGACAAATATAGTGCGACACGTATAAGTATATAGAAATTACTTATATCATATATGCTTAGTATATTATACTCAAATAGCATGCCAAAACACTTAATCGAATAAAGCAAACAATGCTCAAATCAAATAAGCAACTAATGCTCAAATCATAGCAAGCTAAACGGGCAGGCATCCGGCGGTCATGATGGAAAGTTTTTCAAAATCGATTATAGTTTAAGGGTTTTTATAAACCACGTTCTCTATAACCTAGGCTCTGAATACCAATCTGTAACACCCCCAAAATCACAATATTCGCGGAAGCATACACTTTGGGTGCTACGGAATGGATAATCATCACACAAGATATAGTAAACGGATTAAAAATCCGTTTTAAAATATATTACATAAGTCAAGCCATGTATTGATACATAAAAACCATTTCAGATGAAAATGAAGCCCATTTAAACAAAAGGTCCAGTTGTCAGAGTAAACGCATTAAAAACATTTCCATCATTTATTGTGACCGACACCATGCACTGCTCCCGGCTAAACGCACCTCAGTTTCCTGAGAAAAACATGCTAAAGTCAGCTAACGCTGGTGAGTTCATAGGTTTAAGTAAATAGCACATATGGACCAATAGCAATATCATAAAAACAATTCTGCAGATACACACTATCCGTTATGCAAACACTAAGCCTCATCCTACCGAAACTAAGACAATGCAGCACGACTAGCGTTAGCAAAATAATAAAGATTGCCCGCGAGTGTTAATCCCCTGACACTCGGCCAAAAACCCGACTTGGTATACGTTCGCCTTGGCTATGCCGAGCCAACCAAACGGGGACGTCACTCCCAATAGATCTATTTATAACAAACGGCTTCCCAACAGGAATTAACGGCAGATGATAGTGGGCACAAAATGGGATTCAGCAAACTTAGGTTTCTGCATACTAGTGTGATCTTAAAAGCAATTTCATTTCTGGTCCATGAAAACAATTTTGCATGTTTCTCACCCCAAGCTTATAAATCAAAAATCGTATAAAAATGTGGGGCTATAAACTCACCTTTCAAATACAGCAATTCAGCAATCAATCAAAATAATGCAACCGCGCCGATCAGCACCCTAAATTAGTACGGTAAATCTTAGCAAAATGTTTGTGTCTCAAGTGTCTTTATTTTATTTGAAAAGTTTTACGTTTGACCTGTGCTCGTGTATTTCTTGCTTGCTGTGTGGTAAAGTATATTTCGAAACGATTTATTTTTATAACTCTTTGGGGGTAGCTCATGGTGAAAGTGCATGGTGGGAATACGTAACGGAACATCCGTGCTAGTATTCGCAACTTAACGTGCAACCGTTATATATATATATATATATATATATATATATATATATATATATATATATATATATATATATATATATATATATATATACTCCTACTTTACATATATATATACATATATACTTTATAAATTCATTTCTCATATATTTAATTATGAAGATTAATTAAATACGTTTTGAAGATTGGTTAATAAAATATAGTTAGTGAAAATCATTATGCTTAGAAACATCGTTTATTATTTTCATTATAAGAAAACAAGTTCTGTTAAGTAATTCCATAAAGTATTCTTAAGTTGTGGATTTTCTCAAAATACTCTAAGTGTTGGGTTTTTAGAAAATTTGGGCATGACCCATTCGTTTATACAACGTTTCCATTTATCTCACGTGTTGCAAACTTTACTCAATTACTTCGCTAATTAGTTACAAGTGCAAAATACTTTTAATGACATATGTCAAGTGTCGTAAATATATATTCGTAGTTATATTGTTCGTTATCTTAACTTTTAAGTAATCACATTTGGTTTTGACGTAAAGTCAATATTTTTTATCAAAAAGTCAATAAAGTCAATCTCAATATCAATTTAGTAAAAATGTCAATTTTTACCCTTTCGGAGACTAAGCGTTTGAAAACAAGTCCAAAAATAGTTATCGTTATATTTATCGTTTCGTTAAACATTTATAACCACGGCGAGTCGGAAAATATTCCAAAAATCAATTCCGTCATTTTATTTGCTTATTGGGCCGAACACTTATCAAAAATCCCAATAACTTCATTTTAGTCCAAAACACATTTTTAGTTATATCGTATATATCGACACGTTACTAAAAATCATTTTACTCGCTCATTGGGTCCGTTTGGTCAAAAGGTCAAAACTTCATTTTTCTTCATGGGCTTCGGCCCAACAGTAAAATTGTGATTTTTATGGCCCAAAATCTATTTAGCCCATTTTGTTAATATTTGGTACTTATTAGTAATTATTAGTTACCAAATACACTTTATACTTATCAAATAAGCTCTAATAAATAAGCTCTTTAGTCAAAAAGTCAAACTTGACTAATTTACTATTCATTCGACCCATAAATAGCATCTCAACTTATTTTCACCTTTTTACTAGTTATTTTTAATAACTTATAACTTATTAAATAAGCCAATCTAAATAAGCACTTCACTTTATTTTTCCACCTTTTTACCATTTGAGCCAAAATTTTATGTTTTTCAAAACCCCAATAATCTCATATTTTATATCATAGCCGAACACTTTATGTGCTCCAAAAATTATTATAGTGCATAAATTAGTGTAAAACCATAACTAGTGTTTGTATCCTCAAACTAGCACCATATGTAACAAGATTTACCACACAAGCAAGAAATCTACAAACTAACTCATAAACTTCATAAAATGTCCAGCACAATATGTACAAGATCAAACCCTAGCTTAAATCATATTATCAAAACATACACATTTAACACTTTTAAACATCACTATACACCAAATAAACAAGAGATTAACAAATTTAGAAAAGTTTTGAGGATTCTTACAAAATGTTGAAATTGTACGTGTGATAGTAAGACCAAGAACACCCAAAACCTTGCTAGTTTTACCCAAATCAAGCTTCCAAATTACCCAAAATCCTTTGCAAACACTTGTGATCTTGAATCTTGTAGTGAAAAATTTAGTAAGAATGTGTTTGTGTGTATATGTGAGGCGTCAAAATGAAGCATAATATGGTGGATGAGATTGTTAATCTAGGAAACATTTAAGATAGGAATGTGAGAAAATCCTAAAAGTAACACCATATTTAGTATGTTTTAGATTTCATTAAAGATAAGTTGTAAATTTTGTCCCATGTGGCCTTGAAGGGTATATGTGGCCGGTTATGGCTTAAATTGGGGAGGGTAAATTAATTTTTATCCCGCTTTGGTGTATAGTGTGTCGGTTTGAGTTAAAAAGTTACCGTAAAGTCCCGGTTTGACCTTTTTGGACCCGATAACGTAAAATAAAGTTTTTAACCACGTTTTCGTCAGAAATATAATAAAATGTCATTACTGACTCAAAAATATATTTATTTGACTATTACCATATGTACTGTGCTGTCGGTACGCGCGTGCAGTTGTTTTTCAGAAAAATGCGAGAAAGCTCTCAGTAAATTATAATACTTGTCAGTAACTATCAGAAATGTGATAATTTAACTTTACTGACAAAAATAAACTTTTCTGCAGTGACTGTAAGCTACAGTATGCTGGGACAGCTCCCGAAAATGCTAAAAAATACTCAGAAACATGCAAATGCGCATAGAAATGCTTAGCTTAAAAATAATTAATACTCATATAATATTAATTAACAACGTGAAAATTACCATTTGTCACAGTCTCCCCTTCTAATCGGGAAATCCGTCTCGGATTTCAATTGACGCCACTCTTGGTTTTTGGAAAAAGATGAGGGTATTTTCGCTTGATCTCGTCCTCTCGCTCCCAGGTGTATTCGGGGCCTCTGCGAGAGTTCCATCGGACCTTCACAATTAGGATACGACTCTGCTTTAGTCGTTTCACTTCCCGGTCCATGATTTCAATCGGTTCTTCAATAAAATTTAACCTCTCATCAAGCTGGATTTCATCCAAAGGAATAACTGCGCTTTCATCGGATAAACACTTCTTCAAATTACTGACGTGAAAAACGCCATGCACAACACTGAGCTCAGACGGCAGTTCGAGTCGGTAGGCTACCGGCCCGATCTTATCAAGGATCTCAAAAGGTCCTATATTGCGAGGGTTCAATTTACCACGCTTGCCAAATCTGATCACGCCTTTCCATGGCGAGACCTTCAACATCACTTTATCTCCCACTTGAAACTCAAGGGGTTTCCGCCTTTTGTTGGCGTAACTCTTTTGACGGTCGCGAGCCGCCTGCATTCGGTTCCTGATCTGTACCATCTTTTCAGTAGTCTCATGAACTAGCTCTGGTCTGGTAATTTGGCTCTCTCCAACTTCCGCCCAACAAATCGGCGATCTGCACTTACGTCCATAAAGTGCTTCATACGGTGCAGCTTTAATGCTGGTGTGATAGCTGTTGTTATAGGAAAATTCGACTAAAGGCAAATGCCGGTCCTAGCCGTTTCCGAAATCAATTACACAGGCTCTTAACATGTCCTCTAATGTCTGAATGGTTCTTTCACTCTGACCATCCGTTTGGGGATGATATGCCGTACTCATATCGAGTTTGGTTCCCAATGCATCCTGAAGCGACTTCCAAAAATTTGACGTGAATCGACTGTCTCGATCAGAGATAATAGAAACAGGCACACCATGCCTTACAACAATTTCCTTAACATATAAAAGCGCGAGTTTATCCATCTCAATTTTCTCAGCTATAGGAAGAAAATGCGCTGATTTTGTGAGACGGTCAACGATTACCCAAATCGTGTCATAACCACTCGATGTCCTAAGCAATTTCGTTATAAAATCCATAGTAATGCGCTCCCATTTCCATTCCGGAATCTCAGGTTGAACAAGCAAACCGGACGGTCTTTGGTGTTCTGCCTTAACCTTCGAGCACGTTAAGCACTTGCTGACATATTCTGCTATATCGGCCTTCATGTTTAGCCACCAATACAACTTTTTCAGGTCTAAATACATCTTGTCAGATCCTGGGTGAATGGAGTACTTGGACTTATGGGATTCGTGCATAATAAAATCACAAATTCCTCCATACAATGGAATCCAATACCTGTCTCCATAACGCAAAATCCCATCGGATCTTCTTACTAATCCATTCTCAAGTTCTGGCATTCTATGAATCTTTTCACTAGGTCAGTTTTCATCTTTGAGTGCCTCATCCTGAGTCTCAAGAATTTTTGCTGGAAGCGGAAAATTAGTCGTCATCCCTAACGATCTAACCCTAAGAGGTTTGATCCGTTATTTTCTGCTAAGGGCGTCGGCAACAACATTTGCCTTTCCTGGGTGATAACGGATTTCACAATCATAGTCGCTAAGCAACTCCAACCATCGGCGCTGTCTCATGTTCAGCTCCTTCTGGTTCAATATATGATGTAGACTCTTGTGATCAATATACACTACGCACTTAGTTCCATAAAGGTAGTGTCTCCAAATTCTCAGTGCAAACACGACTGATCCTAATTCTAGATCGTGGGTCGTGCAGTTTTTCTCATGTGTTTTCAGCTGTCGAGAAGCGTATGCTATTACCTTCTCTCTTTGCATCAACATGGCTCCCAAACTTTTGTGTGATGCGTCACAATACACAACGAAATCTTCGCTACCCTCGGGTAAAGCTAAAATAGGCGCACTACACAATTTTTCCTTAAGGAGTTGAAAAGCTTCTTCCTCATCATTTCCCCAGTCGTATTTCACATTCTTTTGAGTCAATTTCGTCAACGGTTTAGCTATCTTAGAGAATCCCTCTATAAATCTTCTGTAATAACCGGCAAGTCCTTAAAATTGTCGGATTTCCGTCAGCGTTGTGGGCGTTGCCCAATCCTTGATGGCCTCAATCTTAGTAGGATCTACGTGAATTCCTTGCGTATCGATCACATGACCAAGAAATTGCACGGTCGATATCCAAAATTCACACTTCGAAAACTTAGCATATAACTCTTCTTTTTTCAATAATTCCAGAATTAGCTTGAGATGTTCCTCATGCTCTTGCTCATTCTTGGAATATATCAAGATATCGTCAATGAACACTATCACAAATTTGTCCAAATACGGCTTACACACACAATTCATGAGATCCATGAATACTGCTGTTGCATTTGTCATGCCGAATGGCATAACTTGAAATTCATAATGACCATATCGGGTTCGGAATGCGGTCTTCGGGATATCCTCTTCCCGGACTCGAAGTTGGTGATAACCCGATCTCAAGTCTATCTTAGAATAAACCGATGATCCCTGCAACTGATCAAACAAATCGTCTATCCTCGGGAGTGGGTATCTATTCTTAATGGTTAGCTTATTCAGTTCCCGATAGTCTATACACATCCTGAAGGATCCATCCTTCTTCTTAACAAACAAAACAGGAGCTCCCCAAGGCGATGAACTCGGTCTAATGAAACCTTTTCCAGATAATTCAGCTAGTTGGTTTGAAAATTCTTGTAATTCCGTAGGTGCTAAACGATAGGGTGCTCGCGCTACAGGAGCGGCTCCTAGCACTAATTCGATGTGGAATTCGATTTATCTGGCCGGTGGAAGTCCCGGTAAGTCTTCTGGAAAGACCTCTGGAAAATCCCTTACGATTGGCACATCTTCCAACCTTTTCTCTCCAAGTTCCTTTCCTTTCTTTTCCGTGACATGAGCTAAAAAGAGATAACATTCCTTCTCGATGTACTTCTGCACCTTCGTACACGAGATGATTGCCAATCTTGACGAACGCGCACGATCAGAACGGTCACCTTCAACAATCAGAACTTCGTTCCCATAGGGAACTCTAACAATTTTCTCATCACAAATGATGACGGCATGATATTTTGATAACCAATCCATCCCTATGATAACGTCAAAACTACCTAATTCCACTGGCATCAGATCAATGTTGAAAGGACGATTCAACAAGTTTAGAGTGCAACCCCTGATGATGGTACCTACTCTTTCTAGGTTTCCGTTTGCTAATTCTACGTCGAAGGCATTATCTAAGGTGGTCGGGGCTATGTCAAGTAAAGGACTAAAATTAGTTGATACAAAACTTCTATCTGCTCCTGTATCGAAAAGTACTGAAGCATAACGATTATTTAAGAGAAACGTACCCGTCACCACGTTCGGGTCGTCCTGTGCTTCTCTTCGGCCTACGGCATAAACTCTTCCATGAGCTCTTCCTTCATTTCCCTGATTCCCATTGTTAATCATTGCCACTTGGTTCCCTGGTCTACCACCGTTTCCTTGGTTTCGGGGCTTATTGCACTCATTCCGATAATGACCTTTTTCACCACACCCAAAGCAGGTGACATCCGCCTTACGATTGTAGGCTGGTGCTGCTTGTGCGGTGGCTAGTGGTCTTGATCTGCAGTTCTTTGCTATGTGCCCTATCCTCTGGCAATTGTTACACTTCACAGTGCACTGTCCCCTGTGATGTAACTTACAGCGGTTACAAAAAGGCGTATTCTTATCATAACCCTTCTTGTCTCCTGAACCAATTGCATAAACCTTGCCTCCATTCTGCTTTTTGTTTTGAGAGCTATTGTTGTTACCCTTGGAGTGATCTTCCCACTTCCTTTTGTGGTCAGTACTCTTCTCTGGAATATCCTCCAGTTCCTGATCCATTAACTTGTTTGCCGTCTCCATGGTCTCATGAAGATCTACAGCTCTCGAGGTAATCACATCACCTCTTATGGATTTCGGCAAACCACCGATATACCTCTCAATCAATCTAGCTTCCGTCCGAACCATTTCTGGACATAGCAAAGCCAACTCCTGAAATCTCTGGTTGTAAGCAGCGATGTTGTTGTTTTGCACCTTCAAATTCCAAAACTCAATTTCTAACTTCTTAATCTCATTTCGTAGGTGATACTTCCTAATCACTAGTTCCTTAAAATCTTCCCAAAGCATGGCATAAGCAACCTCCATATTAGCAGACTTCATGTAGTTGTTCCACCAGGTCAAAGCGGAATCCATGAAAGTGAATGACGCAAACTTAACCCTGTCATTCTCATGACATCCACTGATATGAAATACGGTCTCAAGCTTCTCAATCCATCTAGTCAAACCAACGGCTCCCTCTGTTCCTCCAAATCCTCCAACCATGATTTTTCGGAACTCAGCGTAAGTACAACCTCGGCTGTTGGTTACTGGTCTAGATGTTCCGGTGTTGGTGGTCGAATTGGTCACAACTGCGAGAGCGGCTGCCACACGGTCAGCAACAAGTTGATCCAGTGTTGCTTGATTCATTGCTGCGGTAGCAGTTGCGGCCCTAGTTGGTGCCTCTTTCTCTGCTGTCTGAACCGGTGTGTTAGCAGGTCGTCCTCGTGTGACTCTGGTCGGGGCAGCAGGTTCAGCAGTCCTTCCCCTCACTGACCTTGTCTGAATGGGAATGTTAGCGGGTTGTCCTCGTGTGACTCCGGTTGACTTTTGTTTTGGTGCCATTTATCTGCATAACAAAAGATGGCGATAAATGAGATCTTTGGTTATGGGAAAATAAGTTATACGGATACGTAAATAGCGAAAACAAAATACAAGAATAAAGTCAACCACAGAGGAACAACGAAAGAAGGAAAGAAAAATATATATCGGATAGGAAGACTAAGCTTGTTATATATATCAAAAGATGAAGGTTCACAAAATTACAAGCTCGTCATTAGATAGTTCTAAGATACTACGGAGATACTATTAGTCCTAGGAATACATCATCACTACTACTACTCTAGGAATACATCATCACTACTACTACATCTAGGAATACATCATCACTGCTACTACATCTAGTGGTCGGTCCTAGCAATGCGTAGCTCCTCAAATGCTCGGGTCAATCCTCCAATGGTGGTCTCTAGCTGGGCTACCCGGTCTCTAAGCTCTTGGTTCTCCCTCATCACTGAACCAATGATAATCTCAGCGGTCACAATCCTCTACTACTGGGTACGATCGACTCCTCTAGCTCGTCGCAACATACCCTGAATCCTCTGTTGGCCTCTACCTAAGCCAATGGCCCTAAAGTCCAAACCTCTAAGCTCCCTACCATGTAATCCCTCAAAAGCATCCAATCTAGCCCTCAATTCAATCGTCACTCTACGGTCAGAATACAACTCTTCAAACAAAACACAAGCTGCCTGATCAATAGTCCCAATCCGCCGCTCCAAAGTCTGAATATGCTCAGACTGCTCCAATCTCCCAAGCCGATCAGAATGAACATCAAGTAAGCTCGCCTGGTTCGTCAACTGACTCCAGATCTGATCCATCTCAGTAAGCTCAGGCTCTGTAAGTGGGGAACCTACTGGTGAAGGGAGTGGAGTAGGCATCGGAGATGGTGGTATAAAAGAAGGAGATGACGGTGTGTACTTTGGGCTAGCTGCACGTACACCCGTGCTAACATCACAAGCAATGTCCAACCACTGAGTATCATCCAAACCCTGAATCTCAGCGTCTCTGGAGCTCTGTCCAATCTCAAACATACCCTGAAACTGTGCATCTCTCGAGCTCTGTCCAACCTCAAACAATCCCTTAACATCCTCTATAATGCCCTTGCCATCCCTCGGCATCATAACCTGATCTATGTCCATAGGAGTATCCCTATCCCTATCATCCTCTAAACCCATAGAAGTGTGCTCAGCAGGTGCAGTCACAGCAGGAGTAGGCTCATCCTGAACCTGGTCTGGATCCTCCATTGGATCCTCGTCCTCATCAGAATAAGTCTCCACTGATCTCCTACGTCTCTGACTAGGTGGGGAATCATCTGGAGATAGCATAGGTGATTGAGGTGGAGAATCAGCAGGAGTATCCTCAAAATCCAATATAACCCTCTTCCTAGGTGGTAAAACTAGGAAATCTGAGAGTCGCTGGTATGGTCCAGAATATACCGACATACGAGCAGTGCGTCGGCGGACAAGTGGGGCATCAGGATCATGCTGAGTAACGGTGTACAACTGAGCTGATGATGAACGGTGTGCTGTGGTAGATCTGCGTAAATACGGCGAGGTGGATACTGGACTGATGTGTGCAGGCTGAACTGGAATAGATGGCTGAGCAGCAGCACGAATAACCTCCATCAGCGGGTCATCCATGAACGGAACTGGCTGCTGTGTCTGAGAAGTGAATCCAGTAGCATCTACCTCAGAGTGTGTGCCGAATGGGAGAGACATGGTCTGTGACAAATATAGTGCGACACGTATAAGTATATAGAAATTACTTATATCATATATGCTTAGTATATTATACTCAAATAGCATGCCAAAACACTTAATCGAATAAAGCAAACAATGCTCAAATCAAATAAGCAACTAATGCTCAAATCATAGCAAGCTAAACGGGCAGGCATCCGGCGGTCAGGATGGAAAGTTTTTCAAAATCGGTTATAGTTTAAGGGTTTTTATAAACCACGTTCTCTATAACCTAGGCTCTGAATACCAATCTGTAACACCCCCAAAATCACAATATTCGCGGAAGCATACACTTTGGGTGCTACGGAATGGATAATCATCAAACAAGATATAGTAAACGGATTAAAAATCCGTTTTAAAATATATTACATAAGTCAAGCCATGTAGCGATACATAAAAACCATTTCAGATGAAAATGAAGCCCATTTAAACAAAAGGTCCAGTTGTCAGAGTAAACGCATTAAAAACATTTCCATCATTTATTGTGACCGACACCATGCACTGCTCCCGGCTAAACGCACCTCAGTTTCCTGAGAAAAACATGCTAAAGTCAGCTAACGCTGGTGAGTTCATAGGTTTAAGTAAATAGCACATATGGACCAATAGCAATATCATAAAAACAATTCTGCAGATACACACTATCCGTTATGCAAACACTAAGCCTCATCCTACCGAAACTAAGACAATGCAGCACGACTAGCGTTAGCAAAATAATAAAGGTTGCCCACGAGTGTTAATCCCCTGACACTCGGCCAAAAATCCGACTTGGTATACGTTCGCCTTGGCTACGCCAAGTCAACCGAACAGGGACGTCACTCCCAATAGATCTATTTATAACAAACGGCTTCCCAACAGGAATTAAAGGCAGATGATAGTGGGCACAAAATGGGATTCAGCAAACTTAGGTTTCTGCATACTAGTGTGATCTTAAAAGCAATTTCATTTCTGGTCCATGAAAACAATTTTGCATGTTTCTCACACCAAGCTTATAAATCAAAAATCGTATAAAAATGTGGGGCTATAAACTCACCTTTCAAATACAGCAATTCAGCAATCAATCAAAATAATGCAACCGCGCCGATCAGCACCCTAAATTAGTACGGTAAGTCTTAGCAAAACGTTTGTGTCTCAAGTGTCTTTATTTTATTTGAAAAGTTTTACGTTTGACATGTACTCGTGTATTTCTTGCTTGCTGTGTGGTAAAGTATATTTCGAAACGATTTATTTTTATAACTCTTTGGGGGTAGCTCATGGTGAAAGTGCATGGTGGGAATACGTAACGGAACATCCGTGCTAGTATTCGCAACTTAACGTGCAACCGTTATATATATATATATATATACTCATACTTTACATATATATATATATATATATATATATATATATATATATATATATATATATATATATATATATATATATATATATATATATATATATATATATATACTCATACTTGACATATATATATATATATATATATATATATACATATATACTTTATAAATTCATTTCTCATATATTTAATTATGAAGATTAATTAAATACGTTTTGAAGATTGGTTAATAAAATATAGTTAGTGAAAATCATTATGCTTAGAAACATCGTTTATTATTTTCATTATAAGAAAACAAGTTCTGTTAAGTAATTCCATAAAGTATTCTTAAGTTGTGGATTTTCTCAAAATACTCTAAGTGTTGGGTTTTTAGAAAATTTGGGCATGACCCATTCGTTTATACAACGTTTCCATTTATCTCACGTGTTGCAAACTTTACTCAATTACTTCGCTAATTAGTTACAAGTGCAAAATACTTTTAATGACATATGTCAAGTGTCGTAAATATATATTCGTAGTTATATTGTTCGTTATCTTAACTTTTAAGTAATCACATTTGGTTTTGACGTAAAGTCAATATTTTTGTCAAAAAGTCAATCTCAATATCAATTTAGTCAAAATGTCAATTTTTTCCCTTTCGGAGACTAAGCGTCTCAAAACAAGTCCAAAAATAGTTATCGTTATATTTATCGTTTCGTTAAACATTTATAACCATGGCGAGTCGGAAAATATTCCAAAAATCAATTCCGTCATTTTATTTGCTTATTGGGCCGAACACTTATCAAAAAGCCCAATAACTTCATTTTAGTCCAAAACACATTTTTAGTTATATCATATATATCGACACGTTACTAAAAATCATTTTACTCGCTCATTGGGTCTGTTTGGTCAAAAGGTCAAAACTTCATTTTTCTTCATGGGCTTCGGCCCAACAGTAAAATTGTGATTTTTATGGCCCAAAATCTATTTAGCCCATTTTGTTAATATTTGGTACTTATTAGTAATTATTAGTTACCAAATACACTTTATACTTATCAAATAAGCTCTAATAAATAAGCTCTTTAGTCAAAAAGTCAAACTTGACTAATTTACTATTCATTCGACCCATAAATAGCATCTCAACTTATTTTCACCTTTTTACTAGTTATTTTTAATAACTTATAACTTATTAAATAAGCCAATCTAAATAAGCACTTCACATTATTTTTTCACCTTTTCACCATTTGAGCCAAAATTTTATGTTTTTCAAAACCCCAATAATCTCATATTTTATATTATAGCCGAACACTATATGTGCTCCAAAAATCATTATAGTGCATAAATTTGTGTAAAACAATAACTAGTGTTTGTATCCTCAAACTAGCACCATATGTAACAAGATTTACCACACAAGCAAGAAATCTACAAACTAACTCATAAACTTCATAAAATGTCGAGCACAATATGTACAAGATCAAACCCTAGCTTAAATCTTATTATCAAAACATACACATTTAACACTTTTAAACATCACTATACACCAAATAAACAAGAGATTAACAAATTTAGAAAAGTTTTGAGAATTCTTACAAAATGTTGAAATTGTACATGTGATAGTAAGAGCAAGAACACCCAAAACCTTGCTAGTTTTACCCAAATCAAGCTTCCAAATTACCCAAAATCCTTTGCAAACACTTGTGATCTTGAATCTTGTAGTGAAAAATTTAGTAAGAATGTGTTTGTGTGTATATGTGAGGCGTCAAAATGAAGCATAATATGGTGGATGAGATTGTTAATCTAGGAAACATTTAAGATAGGAATGTGAGAAAATCCTAAAAGTAACACCATATTTAGTATGTTTTAGATTTCATTAAAGATAAGTTGTAAATTTTGTCCCATGTGGCCTTGAAGGGTATAGGTGGCCGGTTATGTCTTAAATTGGGGAGGGTAAATTAATTTTTATCCCGCTTTGGTGTATAGTGTGTCGGTTTGAGTTAAAAAGTTACCGTAAAGTCCCGGTTTGACGTTTTTGGACCCGATAACGTAAAATAAAGTTTTTAAACACGTTTTCGTCAGAAATATAATAAAATGTCATTACTGACTCAAAAATATATTTATTTGACTATTACCATATGTACTGTGCTGTCGGTACGCGCGTGCGGTTGTTTTTCAGAAAAATGCGAGAAATCTCTAAGTAAATTATAATACTTGTCAGTAACTATCAGAAATGTGATAATTTAACTTTACTGACAAAAATAAACTTTTCTGCAGTGACTGTAAGCTACAGTATGCTGGGACAGCTCCCGAAAATGTTCAAAAATACTCAGAAACATGCAAATGCGCGTAGAAATGCTTAGCTTAAAACTAATTAATACTCATGTAATATTAATTAACAACGTGAAAATTACCATTTGTCACAGTCATTTTCTTTTATTAGTTAACGGTCATTAGTCAATTATCGTTAATTATTGATGCGTGGTTTTGCGACCTTACAACAGGTTTTACCTCTCAAGGGATCTTGAGAAGTTTGCAATCCCCGCCAGGCAGTGTACCTGACCGATTTAGTATAGTGAAGTGGCAAGTACCGGGGGATTGATCGTTCAACTCAAAGAATAGTGTTCGTTAGGATTGAAATTTATCTACTAGGTCTAGAGGTGAGGGATGATTCTTTTTGTATTTTTATATTTTATGAAAAGCAAGTAAAATCTCTGGTTTGAAGGAGTGGGCGGAATTAGTTGCTAATAAACTAACCCAAAAGCTACTAATTAAACTAATGTGCAGGAAAGTAAACTAGGGTTCTACAAGGGAAGTGAAGCATGTCTACCTATGATATGTTACTCCTTGCTAGCTATCCAATTCTACCTATTGAATTGTCACACCTTGTTTTAATTGACAGGTTGTATTCCTTAATACCAATCGTGGGGGTCTGTACGATCTTCCCCAACTCTATAAGCTCCTACTTCACTCCTATGTCGAGCCGGCTAAGAAGCTCCTAACATGGGATCACTAGAATTCGCTTATGCATTAAATACTACCAATTAACCTTAGTACACCTTGGTTCATGTTTCTTAAGACGTTCAACCAAGTTACCGTATAGGAGGTTAGCCAGTTTTCTTAAGCCTAACATCGATATCATCCAATCATACAAGAGACAATAGGAAACAAGAATTATAAGCTAAACCAAATAGATCTATTGAAGTTGTCACGCCCTAATTGATGGAGATGGACACACACATCAACAAGAAATCAATAAGATCTAATTAGTTATACACAAGTTTCACACAATCATAGGTAAACACTAGGTGATTTAGTAAAACATAATCAATGAAGAACAAGCAACAATAATAATGGAAGACATAATTAAGATATAATCAACACACCATTACAAGATGTTTATGGAGTGATTAAGACCTTCTAAGTTGCTGGAAAAACACCTACCTAAACCCTAGAATCGGACTTAGGGTTTAGGGCCTGCAAATAATGAAGTTGTGAGGTTATATTTATAGGCATTTTTCTGTCGGCCCGATCTGACGGCGTCAGACTTAACACGTGACGCCGTCACGACCAATTTTTCACCAAATTGTAGATCTCTTCGTCCCGAATCCGTGGCCTTTTGAATCACCTAAATCCGAGTTCGTATGAAGATTTTATGGCCAAAATAGTAACAGCTACCGCGCGCGCAAGTTGTGACTAGTTAACACGTGATGGCCTACCTCCATTAACACGTGACGCCGTCACTCTTTAATCCTGATGGCCATCTCTCTTTGTCTTAACACGTGACGGCCTTGATCACCTTAAAGGGTGACGCCGTCAGACTTCCTTTGTAAAACTTTCTGGCGCGTCACGTGTATTTGTCATATCCACCTCTTTTGCCAAGCCGTGACGCCGTCAAGAGCAATCCTTGACGCCGTCAAGCACTGTTCCCAGCTTGATTTTTGGAGACTTTGTCGTTTTCTTCACTTTTCGCTCCAAAAACGTCCAAAATGCTTCCTTTTCCAGATTTTCACTCCAAAGAACCTAAAATGATAAAAGGAACGATTTAGGGAAATATTTGATCAAATAAATACGATTTCGGGCTTAAATGACCTCTTAAAAGCGGTACACTTTTCGTCTCATCAAATATCCCTACACTTGGGATTTGCTTGTCCTCAAGCAAATGAGCTTTTCCACCAATCAAAATACAAGTTAGGGGTCATTTAACATTAATATAAAAGTAATTACAACAAATGATCGTTCCACCTTAGTCAAAACAAGCACGGAAATTATACACTAGCACGTCACATTAAGTGTTTGGATACTCTCATCTCTCGGGTGTTGTAAATTTATATATGAAAATGGAGAAATATCACTCATTACCTGTCATAGCAAATAGATTACCATAGGCTTGGGAAAGGATCAAAACCTCCACCACATTGGCGTAAGCACCTAAGATAAACTATCAAAGAGGTCTTTTAAAGGGTTGTAACGTTAGGTGTAAGGGTATGAAAAACATGATTTGTTGGATAAGAGATACTTTACTGGTGGCAAGTCAATTGTCTTAGTCAATTACATGTAAAATGAGGCGTTGCTAAGCCAAGACTCGACTCAACTTAAGCTACAACGACTCTCTTTTTGTATTTTTTTTTTCAAGACACTATTTCGACTTAAACAATAAAATAAAAGAAACGGATGGTAGCCCGTATGATTTTTTTTTTTTTTTTTTTTTTTTTTTTTTTTTTTTTTTTTTTTTTTTGCATACATTTTTACTCTACCATCCAAAATAATACATCAAAGGGAGCTTGTTTCCTCCCTACACTTGAACTTTTACATACTTTACAAATGACTATGCTAATGACTCGAATCAAGAAAATTAAAACACTTGGAGTACTTTTAAGATATTAACGCACATACGGGGTAGTAAATGATGTTCTTCCCCATTACTCCATAACACTAGTACTTTGCCCATGAGTCCCAATCGTCCCAAAACAATATGTACAAGATATGACTCGACTTAGCAACCATGTAATCAATTAGATAATTAACTTGGGGTTTAAACAAATGTTGTCACAATAATGCACTAAAAATGAGTGCATACAAGGTAGGCTAAGGCGATTTGGGTGTACATTTAAGTGGGGTGTAAACAAATTCTTACTTTAAGTAAAATGCTTAAAGTTAGAAACGAAAAGATAGGCTCTGAGGGGTGTACTAGGGGTATCGTGTACTAAAAATGAGTACAACGCAAAGGGTGTGGGAGAATTACTTGACCAATGTAGCCAATGTAATTATAACAAAAACACAGGTGTAAAACAATGGGTTAATCCTAATGCCTCTTATCATGTAGTAAATCTAACTAAACGAATGTAGTCTCACTTGTGGCCTCGGAATGGTCCTAACGCAAGTTCTAGAATCTAAGTGCTACCGGTACACACATCATAGCATAAATGCTTTTCCTACCAATTTTAGGGGCGAACCTCACATATTTGGGGGTGGAAAATTTTTTAGTGGTACGGTTTTGTGCTAGTCATATAACTCCTATCCGTGAGACGCTCATTAAGACTAAAGTTTCACTCCTATATGTTGTAAAAAATTTTAAATTTGGCACTAAAATTGCCTTAACAGGTATTTCTCTCAGTTTTATTACACATCTACCATTAAACAAACGAAAAATCAAGCGTAATAGCATTTTCTAAGGTATCGTACTTTACCCCCCCCCCCCCCCTTACACTTAAGATGAACATTGACCCCAATGTTCAAATAACAAGATGTAAAAGTAAATAAAGTAAAAGAATGAAATCAAATACTCCCCTGATTCGCTCGGTGGATAAAGAGGTAACATGGTTAGATCTTCTTCCAAGGTAATGTTGAAGCTTCAAGATTAAAGCAGCGCCAAAAGCTAGATTCCACATACATCTCCTTGTCCAAAATAACCTGTTAAACCTGAGAAAACAAACAAAAAAACCTGCATAACATCGGCGGGATAAATCTGTATAAGGATATAATGCTTGTGGAATGATTATTTTGCAGATTCCTGGAGTTTATAAGTTAGAGATTTAATAAAGCATTTTATGATTCCGGAAGAAAAACAAAACTTTAAAAAAAAATTCCAGAAAACTGTTCCTGACGCCGTCAGACTGGGGTCTGACGCCGTTAGAAGTGATCTGACAGATTTTTCATGTTAAGTTTCCGGAAAATTTCTGGAAAAACTCAATCCTTATTTCCTGGAAATCCTGCAAAATATCATTATGACTCGATACAAGCATTTGACTCAAACAATTACTAATATGTATGTTAATTTAATATTGTTATGATTCATGTTCATTTGTTCTAATAAACCGATTTGGATTTCCCTTACACTTATCTTTTGCAAAATACCTTTATATGTAGTTAAGACGAAGTTAAAAACAAGATAAAGCATTTTCACAATTTAGTTTCGAACATGAATCAATAATAATAAAAATTAAACATACATACGGAAGCAAATAAAAACAAACAAACAAATAAATAAACACATAAAGCAAATAAAGCTTGGGTTGCCTCCCAAGAAGCGCTTGTTTTTGTTCGAGTCACGAGCCTGACTCTGCCCTTATTTAACGGATAACGGAGAGGTTTTCCCTACACTTAGGGTTAAGTGCGGGTGATAGTAGCGATACACACCGACTCGGTATGAGTATGCCACGCGAGGAAAGAGTGGTGGATGAATTATATGCTCAAAGATGTGGGATCCAATCATCATAACCTTACTTAGTTCAATTGGGTAAATGGGTGAATTGAAGTTTTCTCCTAGAAAGGGATCATCTTCTATCAACTTCGAGAGACTCCTAGTTGGGAATCCATCTTGACCTAATAAACCCGGTTTAAACCCATAGTGTTTCTTGTGATTAATCATGAATGGGTGATGTAAGTATGAAAGGTTATGGTTCACTCCTATGTCAGCTTCCTCTCTACAAGGCTTAGAGTCTACTACCTTCAACATAAAACTACCCGGACTATATGGTTTGATGGGTGGGTCGGGACCTAATTCAATTCCTAAGTTCACATCTAAGGATGGAAGATTAGGTAACGGTTTTGGTTTAGGCTCCGGTTCATCAAAACTAGGAACTTCCATAGAACTAAAAGAAAGGTTATGACTACAAGTATTCAAACCTATTTCTTCTAGTTTTGTTTGGTCCAAGGGCTCTACCTCTATTGGGGTTCCTATAGTCTCTTCTACTTCTTCCGGGTAAGTCATGGGTGGTGTGTGTGCCTCAAATGATGGTAAGACTTGTGGGGTACTTGGTGGGCTTATGTTACTTACCTCATGATTCCCTATGTCAAGATCACCTATATCCTCATCATGTGTTTCAGTACAATCTAACCCTAACATTTTCCCAAATATCTCAAGTGCTTCTCTAGGCATCTCAACTTCTATGTCCGAATCATAAGGATCTTCCTCAATAATCCGACCATGTTCAATTTGCCTAAAGGATTCATCATGTGTTCTTCGGGATTCAAAGTCATTGGTCATAAAACCTAGGTCTTTTTGATCAATGTGATCATGTTCGGCTAAATCCTCCATCACATCAAGGTCACCTATGTGTTCATCCTGTATTATGGTAGTGCCTAACCATGACATGCAGCTAGGTGGCTCAACTCTACCCTCATCCCCAAACAAACTTGTTTCATGATCCTTGAAATTTGTGGTCAATTGACTTGTATTAATGTTTGTTGGGTTGTCTACTATATAATAATATTGGGCACAATTCTCAATAGCTTCCCATGCTTCCTCAACACTTAATTCCCTAAGATCCCTGCCGGCAAAATGGTAAATGTCCCTTTGGGCATGTCGGTCGACATGATTGTAAAAGATTTGAGTTAGGGACCAAAAATCGAAGTTATGATGAGGGACTTTTTGGAGTAAATATTTAAAACGAGTCCATGCATCATAGAGAGGTTCATCTTTATGTTGTTTAAACATCAAGATGTCATATGGAGTGGGTGAATTACGTGGTTGGTGGTATGGTGGATTCGCGTTCTCCATAATGGTGAACGGAAGAGTCAATGGAAATCTTATACGAACAAAAGCACAAAGAAATTAGATAGACTAAAGAAAAACCTAGAAAAATAAAATAAAAATCTCACTAGAAAGGAATCTAGTGAGTAGACCTAATAAAATAAAAATTCAACCTAAACAATAACTATTCCCCGGCAGCGGCGCCAAAAACTTGATGCGTGGTTTTGCGACCTTACAACAGGTTTTACCTCTCAAGGGATCTTGAGAAGTTTGCAATCCCCACCAGGCAGTGTACCTGACCGATGTAGTATAGTAAAGTGGCAAGTACCGGGGGATTGATCGTTCAACTCAAAGAATAGTGTTCGTTAGGATTGAAATTTATCTACTAGGTCTAGAGGTGAGGGATGATTCTTTTTGTATTTTTATATTTTATGAAAAGCAAGTAAAATCTCTGGTTTGAAGGAGTGGGCGGAATTAGTTGCTAATCAACTAACCCAAAAGCTACTAATTAAACAAATGTGTAGGAAAGTAAACTAGGGTTCTACAAGGGAAGTGAAGCATGTCTACCTATGATATGTTACTCCTTGCTAGCTATCCAATTCTACCTATTGAATTGTCACACCTTGTTTTAATTGACAGGTTGTATTCCTTAATACCAATCGTGGGGGTGTGTACGATCTTCCCCAACTCTATAAGCTCCTACTTCACTCCTATGTCGAGCCGGCTAAGAAGCTCCTAACATGGGATCACTAGAATTCGCTTATGCATTAAATACAACCAATTAACCTTAGTACACCTTGGTTCATGTTTCTTAAGATGTTCAAGAAAGTTACCGTATAGGAGGTTAGCCAGTTTTCTTAAGCCTAACATCGATATCATCCAATCATACAAGAGACAATAGGAAACAAGAATTATAAGCTAAACCAAATAGATCTATTGAAGTTGTCACGCCCTAATTGATGGAGATGGACACACACATCAACAAGAAATCAATAAGATCTAATTAGTTATACACAAGTTTCACACAATCATAGGTAAACACTAGGTGATTTAGTAAAACATAATCAATGAAGAACAAGCAACAATAATAATGGAAGATATAATTAAGATATAATCAACACACCATTACAAGATGTTTATGGAGTGATTAAGACCTTCTAAGTTGCTGGAAAAACACCTACCTAAACCCTAGAATCGGACTTAGGGTTTAGGGCTTGCAAATAATGAAGTTGTGAGGTTATATTTATAGGCATTTTTCTGTCGGCCCGATCTGACGGCGTCAGACTTAACACGTGACGCCGTCACGACCAATTTTTCACCAAATTGTAGATCTCTTCGTCCCGAATCCGTGGCCTTTTGAATCACCTAAATCCGAGTTCGTATGAAGATTTTATGGCCAAAATAGTAACAGCTACCGCGCGCGCAAGTTGTGACTAGTTAACACGTGATGGCCTACCTCCATTAACACGTGACGCCGTCACTCTTTAATCCTGATGGCCATCTCTCTTTGTCTTAACACGTGACGGCCTTGATCACCTTAAAGGGTGACACCGTCAGACTTCCTTTGTAAAACTTTCTGGCGCGTCACGTGTATTTGTCATATCCACCTCTTTTGCCAAGCCGTGACGCCGTCAAGAGCAATCCTTGACGCCGTCAAGCACTGTTCCCAGCTTGATTTTTGGAGACTTTGTCGTTTTCTTCACTTTTCGCTCCAAAAACGTCCAAAATGCTTCCTTTTCCAGATTTTCACTCCAAAGAACCTAAAATGATAAAAGGAATGATTTAGGGCAATATTTGATCAAATAAATACGATTTCGGGCTTAAATGACCCCTTAAAAGCGGTACACTTTTCGTCTCATCAATTACATAACGTCCGTTAGTCGTTTTGTGTATTTAATAATTAAATATAACCTTTTATATTAAATTATTTATCATTAACTCTTCATACGTAAATGCAATCCCGTGATCTTGAGTTCAATCCTAACATACATCTATTAATTTATGTCCATAAACTAACAGCTCCCATTTGGACATATCTTAATAGTGTAATCACATCGGTTAGCGTCTAGCAACACGCCGATGCCTCTAGTACAACTCGAGTAAGGTCTCCTGGAAAAACCTTTTAATGATTCATCATTATTATTATCCTTTTGTCACTAATACCATATTAAATAAAGATATGGATCTAAGTCATTCTTTATTCAACTATTCTGTCTCTCATTGTTTGTGATTAAGCAAGATTACCAAATCTTCTGAACGTATTCTAGAAAATCTTGGGCGTGGCCACACAAACATCTTGTCAACCCTACGAGGGGCCCAGCAGTATTAAACTCCAAAACAAATTTGAAGGAATAAATTCTATATTGACTACAATCAAAACCCATGAACTTTGTAACACTTCTGAAAACAATCCTTATGACTACCAGTTATGTATAGCGTTAAATTGTTCCACAGAAATGTACTACATTCATGACAGTTATCTGGTATCTCAAGTCTGGGGATAACTATTCATGATTTACTTAATAACAATATCCATAAAGTAAAATCATGTAGTTTGAGATAAGTCATATATTCAATTCATTGAATATCATGTGAATTTGATATGTCAACGCATCAATATACCTTCAAGTATATCCTACCAAAACTCAGATTTGTTTTAGTTTAATGATATTCCCATATCATTAAATGACAACGGACAATTTAGAATAACTAAATTATTCACGGATTAAACTTGCAAATTTAGGACATAATTATTATAAATGAAAAAAAACGTACCAAGTACTTAAATTCATTACAAATAATAAATACTTAACATCCTTTATCCAAATACTAAATAGATCAATGCATGATAATTCTAGTTGATGAATTATGCATCAAGTCATATAATCATACTTGTTGACAAGTCATAAATCAACCAAATTTGATCTATCATAATTTTGAGAATATTTATTTCAAGAATTCAACTAGTGAAGTTCTTGTATGTGTGCATTCAAATAATTGCCACATAATATTTCATAAAGTGTGTGACAACCTCAACCACCAATTTATGATAATCAAACTTTCAAACATTTTTAAAGTTTAAAGCAATGTTGCAAAAATCGTGAATCGGTAGTCGGGCGGTCGACCACCCTGTAGCGATTAATCGGTCAAGGCGGGATTAATCGGTGATTAATCGAATTGGCATTTCCTGAAAGTTTTAGGTATTTCTGGAGACCAAACTAAAGATCTTAACTGATTCCAAGCCTACTATGTTTCCAAACCTCAATAAAAGGATCCAATTTTGATTATGAGGCCCATTGTTCGTTATAAGTGAAATAAACGATCCTCAAATTAAGAAGAATGCCTAAATTAATATTTTTATTAAAGTTGACCGATTCGGCCGATTTTTGACCGATTCGGCCGATTTTTTACTGATTAGTGGCCGATTTTTGCCTAGGCAGATTTTTCCACCAATTTTCAAGAATCAACAAGGTATAAGGCCGATTACCGATTAATCGGACGATTCGGCCGATTTTTGCAACATTGGTTTAAAGTATTATAATTATTTAATGTATAATGCAACTTCTCTTAGTGAGCACAACTAGTTTACATAGCAAAGGATGAAATCCTACCATGACTAGTATTGAGTATCATCTCAATTAAACCAACATCATTGTATACAAACAACACTATGCTCATTAAAACTCCGTAAACTTTTATATCTATTGTGTAATGTTTGATGCATTCCAAACTTTCAAGTTTGTAGGCGATGACAATTTGCACAACAATTGACATATTGTTCTTCCATAGAATCTAGGAGCAACTCCAGGCTGAGGATGTAATTCTATATCCAAACATATTCTATTAGAATATTTATTACACTAGTTATCTAATAACTTTCAATTAAATATCAATGTTGTCAAATCATCTTGCAATCAAGCACGATCCAACAATAACCTGTTGTTCATGAAAAATCCTTGAGTGAGACTTAGATTTTGTTCATGTTCTACATATCCATTTAGACTTTCTAAATGATATATCATGTTCTATTAGATTCATTTACCGCACATGTTTAATAATAATAAACATTTTCTTCCAAGGTTGTATGTCTTATTTTCAAAATCTTTCAAGTGAAGTTTTGTGACAACCCGTAATTTTTTGGACGTATTCTTCTAAGGAATTATCCCTGTTTTTCATATATGAACTTTTCTGAACTCATTTGGTTTAAAAACGTGAAGTTATCTCGCGAAATGTGGAAACCATGAACAATGCGTACTGGCACAACCGACGATTTGATTTTATTATTTTATCATTTGTGAGAAACAAGGCGTATGAATAGTCGTTTTGATTGGAAAAATTATTCTGAGAGCAATGGCGTAATTCCCGTGTCTTGAATCTATCGTTTACTAGCCTAAATGAGCCCCGAGCCTCATTACGTGAAAGATTACAAAAATTACAGTATTGGTCCCTGGACTAAAGTTCCACCTCCACCTCTAGACTTTAGTTGTTGGCAGTTTCAATCCCTAGGGTTTACACAACCCTAGACCTAGCCTATATAAACACATTTATAACATTTCTAGGGTTAACCTTCTCTTCCCCTCCTCTCTTAAATCCGGCAGCCGACAATCAATTCCGGCCACCTCCGGCAGTCGCCACCACCATCAACACCACATCCACCATCACAACCCACCACCTCTTCTATCTTTCTTGAAGATGCCGACCACCACCACACCTTCACTGCCACCTTCACGCCGCCTCCTTTTTCTATTTTGAAACAAGATAAGAGTATATCGAATGTCTATTTTCGGAGTTTGTTTTGGTTCGTGTTACCACGGTCACCAGCCAACTCAGCCACCACCATTACCGTCACCACCATCTCCTCCGCCTCACCCTTTTTCCTCTCGTTTGTCTATGTGGTATGGTAAAACCACATCTAATGTTGTTTATTTAATAACCGAATTGTTATTGTTTTCGTAGATTCAAAGTTATTACAACGAGTTACTAGTTTTTCGTGAATAAAAACCAGATATAATCGTGTTTTTGAAATCTTTTTGTGTGGTAAGAAAAACTGATCATGGTGTTTGGTTGATTATTGTACCGATTCGAGTCAACTCGATCGAGTTGACCCAGTGAGTGTGATAAATCGGATCTGGATATGATGTTATTGGAATTGTTTTGGTTTGCTCTATTTGAAACAAGATGCGTTAAATAACCCGTTAGGTTCCGAGTTGACTCGGTTGAGTCACAACTTAATAGTGGGTTAATCTTGGTTTTAAGTTGGAGGTTAAGTCTGATGTTATAGTTAATTGTTTTAGCCGAGTTAGGTTGTGTTTGGTTATGATATTCTCGGGTTCAGTTTGGATTTGGTGATTTGATTGTTGTGTTTAACGTTGAGGTTATTGTTTTGGTTTCAGTCAGGGTTCGCAAACCCATATAGGGTGCTGTTTGTCTCGGGTTACGTCAAAACGCCCACGGGGTGTTTCAAACTCTTAGTTATATTGGTATATGAGCGTTAGTTTGCACCTTCAGTCACGTAAAGTTGCGAGTTAGCTCGAGTTTGGTTACGTCTTAGGGTGCGTCTTTGGTTCTCGGTTTGTCAACGACAAACCATAAGGGTGTGATTATTATTGATAGTATAAGGTTCATGCAACCCGTAAGGGTGTCATTTTGGTTAACTGGTAAAATAAGAAAAACTAAAGATGTAAGGAGTTTGTAGATTTAATGGGCCACAAGCCCAATTATGGGTGTGTTTGGCTGTTTATGTGATGGGCCTAAGCCCAAGTAAACATGTAGGTTAATAAATTTGTTTTATGCGTTAACAATATTGCGGATATTGAACTTTGACTAACGGGTATTACTTTGTTTTTAACTTGGGATATTTAGTATGTTTCGAACATTTGAAATCATGATTTGGATTTTAATACGGATTTTGACTATTATACTTGGACGTTTGGAACAATTATGGATCGTTATTTGATTTACGATATTAGATATTGGATTCATTAGACATTTTGAGACTTGAGACGACATAATATATTAAACTCGAAAAGACTTTAATATATTAGACTCGTACCGGACACAAAATATTCAATTAACCCAAAACTAATAATTACGCGAACGATAACGAGACATAAAACTTATAAAATATTGTAACTTCGGACTTAGTTAATTAAAGTCACGACGACATGGGAGAATTGATTTATATTAGTTAAACTTACCGAGTTGACCTATTTTATATTACATAGTTAGTAGTCGTCATTTTTTAGATTTTCTTTGATTTGCTTGAGTTATGTCAGTATTTCTCGATTTTGTCGATGTCTTTCTCCTTTGGCGTAAGTTCTAGTCAGTATTGTTCTCGACTATGTCGATGTCTTTTCTCTTTGGCGTGAGTTGTATGTCGTGTCTATGTTTTCTTACCACACCACACGAAACGTTGATACTAAGCTTTTGATGAGTTTTGAAATTGAGTAATCCACAAAAACTACGACACGTTGTCTTTTATAGACTTTATTATTGTGCGAGACGTATTTTAAGATAACCGTATACGTATTAGGTAGTGCCGATCCTAGACCGTTGTGTACCGTTGTGCCTGTCTTCTGGATACCGTTGTGCCTGTATATCTTGGAACCGTCGTGCCATATGTCTTGAGACTGTTGTGTTTTGCTTCTCGATGCCAATTGTGTCAGTTGTGATCTTTGCATTTCTATGGCTAAGGTGAGTTCATGGCCCCTACTTTTACCGATTTTCTAACTATTTTGGGGGAGAATACATGCTTGTTTTTAACTAAACTCAATGACTGTTTATTTGGAATATGCGAACCGTTTACTCAATATTTGACTATTTGGCTGAAATATTTGATTTGTCTTTGTTGGCGATATGTGATTGACTGATATGCATGTGAGCAAACTGTTTTGAACGGACCTAACTGTTGATTTTGATTTGCTATAACTTGTTGACTGGCTAAGGTTAGATATGCGAATGATATTTGTCTTAGACTAAGGTAGCAAATAATCTAATTTGATTTGCTATAACATGGTGCCTGGCTAAGAACTGATATACTTCGGGCCCTACTGTGTTTGTCGATATGAAAGAGGGCTATTATGACCTATCATATTGATTGTGTTTGTTGATATTTGTGGAATTTGTGATTTATGTCTATCTTAGTCCAGTGTAGCAAATCACCTATCTTGGTCCACTGTTATACTTTTTCTTAAACCTGTGAACCCACCAGCGTAAGCTGACCCTTTTAGCATGTATTTTCCGGTTTAAGGTGATAGCTTATTTCTGAAGGCGCTTGGCAAGGGGCATGGTCATAGACGACTCTGATATTTATATTTGGGACCATTTTACCTACTTTATGGGCCTATTTCTGTACTACTTTTGAAATATGTAAATTTAACACTTTTTTGTAAATAACTTTTATTCTAAATGATTGAGGTAAAAACCGTTCTTTGTACTTGTGTTGTTATACCAATTGAGTAGCACCCCAGTGACATGTATGCTTCCTCTGGACCTGATTTTTGGGGTGTGACAGATTGGTATCAGAGCCTAGGTTATAGAGAACTGGGTTTATTTTCTATAACCTGGACTATAACCACTTTCATGAAACCTTAACCCTATGACCGTCACGTGCCTACCTGCCAAGCTGATGCCTCGCATATGATTTTGTTTGAGGATATAATTGATGAGACGAGTAATGATATTAGATGAGATGTTCATGATATATTTGACGAGTTGTTTGACGAGATGCTTGATTGTATATTTGTTAAGATGTGTGCCTGACTATTGGATATTTATATCCGCCTGTTTTAGCTGTTCACTATAAGAATTTCCAGATGCTTATGCACGCACCGTACCTGTCACGGAGCTACGCTATTTCCTTGCGTAATCTCATTATTGAATGTCGAGTTTGTACACTTGTCGTGGTTTTGGGAATGATTTTAGATGTAAAGGACATACTACTAGTATAACTAGGCCGAGTATTTCAAAATTCCTTGAACCTCGGGTGAATATAGACTGATCACCTATATTCAACCAGGGACAGTGGAACATAGCCTGATCATTTATGTCTGACTCAGAGGTGAATTTTGCAATACTGGGAGTAGTTATAATGGAATTATGTTCGGGTTGGTCCTTGATTTTTGGAATGGTACAGTTTTGCGTGTGTACACGGACATGGAATATTACTTCCACAGACACAACACACTGGCATCACAACACCGCATGAACCGTAATACTTTTGGCACCACTATACTTCTCCATTTATATGAAACTTCTGTTTGTCGCTGTCTAACCATAATTTGCATCGGGTCGGGTTAGACTCGATTGGCACTCTTTGAATCTAAGTTACTTATTTGTAACTCATCGAGATTTTAATAAGCCCATTTTGAGCTTACTGGGGTGTTTGGATTTGATTTTAGCTACATTTGTATTTCATTTTGGCTATGTTTGGATTCGATTTTGGCCACGTTTAAATTCGATTTTAGCTACGTTTGGATTCGATATTGGCTATGTTTTGATTGGTTTTGATTCTGATTAAATTTGGATTGTTTGATTTTGTGATTTTGAACATCATCCTGGATTTGGATTTGTTATTCGGCCTTGTTTTCGTTGTGGCCTTGTTACAGTCACCTCTACCCTAAGCCTTGTGCTCAATCGATGTTGTACAATCGAAGCTTTTCAATCAATGTTGTACCTCCCGCTTTAAGTAATATGTACATTACTGGTTCAACCGACTGATTGCTAGTAGCAATCATCATCTTTCCTCAGAGCTGTACTATGAACTCGCTAAACTCTCCTTGTGACAATCACCTAATCCTTCTCTCGTCCCTCGAGAATACAGTTATATTTGCTAACCTCTTATAGGATAATAAACTGTTTTGCCAATAATTTACAAACTGCCTTTGATTTTTCTACCGACCATTTGCGGTCATCCTACAAAATATTTTACTGCTATTTCACGAAAATCAAAATTTTGATCTTACTACCATTTTATAAATGGCGTACTGCTTTTCTATTACCTCGAAAACTGTGCTACAAATCGTTTAGCAAAACGATTTCATAAAACGTTTTACTGCCTTGCAACGATGTTATGAATCAAACCGAAAATCAAAATTTTGACTTTACTACAATTTTATAAACGATGAAATTGTTTTCCTATTATCCTATAAGCTGATTTACAAATCATTTTGTAAGACGATTTACTGTTTTTGATACTATATCAGAAGCTATACCTCAGGAGCGAACCCGCACCTCTACCTGAGTAATCGAGTGTGGCAATGGTTGGGATAGACACCTCCAGTTGGCCAAATTCTCTCATAACGATACCTACGACTCTAGTATTTCAACGACACTGTGTGAAGTGCTTTGTAGTCGATCGCCAACTTGTTGGGTAGAAGTTGGGGATACCCAACTTACTAACCCTGAACTTGTTCACGAGACTACCGAGAAGATCGTTCAGATCAGAACCGAGTTGCAAGCTGCTCACGAATCGTCAGAAGAGTATACTGAAAAATGACGTAAACCACTTGAAATCCCAGTTAAAGCTTAGATTATGCTTAAAAGATTCACCATGAGAAGGTGTGAAATGTTTGGTAAACGTGGAAAGCTTAATCCTCGCTATATTGATCCTTTTGAAATACTCACTAGAGTTGGACCAGTAACTCATAGACTCGAGCTACCGTCAGGACTCAGCAGTGTTCGCAACATTGTTATGTGCAATGTGAAGAAATGACTTGCCGATGAGGCAGTTGCTATTCCTTCGAGAGAGATCTAGATTGATGAATGCTTGAACCTTGATGAGAAACCTATCGAAATCATGAACCGTGAAGTGAAACAACTTTAGTAAAGTCGCATCCCTATCGAAAAAGTTCATTGAAAACTTATGAAAAGGTCCTGAATTCACGTGGGAACATGAAGATGAATCCTTGTGTGCATACACTCATCTCTTTTCGACCGTAACAAGTAACTTGAATTGAATCACGAGGACGCGATTCTGTTTAAGGAGGTGAGACTGTGACAACCCGTAATTTTCTGGACGTATTCTTATAAGGAATTATCCCTGTTTTTCATATATGAACTTTTCTGAACTCATTTGGTTTAAAAACGTGAAGTTATCTCGCGAAACATGAAAACCATGCACAATGCGTACTGGCACAACCGACGATTTGATTTGATTATTTTATCATTTGTGAGAAACGAGGCTTATGAATAGTCATTTTGATTGGAAAAATTATTCTGAGCGCAATGACGTAATTCCCGTGTCTTGAATCTATCGTTTACTAGCCTAAATGAGCCCCGAGCCTCATTACGTGGAAGATTACAAAAATTACAATATTGGTCCCTGGACTAAAGTTCCACCTCCACCTCTAGACTTTAGTTGTTGGCAGTTTTAGTCCCTAGGGTTTACACAACCCTAGACCTAGCCTATATAAACACATTTATAACATTTCTAGGGTTAACCTTCTCTTCCCCTCCTCTCTTAAATCCGACAGCCGAAAATCAATTCCGTCCACCTCCGGCAGTCGCCACCACCATCAACACCACTTCCACCATCACAACCCACCACCTCTTCTCTCTTTCTTGAAGATGCCGACCACCACCACACCTTCACAGCCACCTTCACGCCGCCACCTTTTTCTATTTTGAAACAAGATAAGAGTAGATCGAAGGTCTATTTTCGGAGTTTGTTTTGGTTCGAGTTACCACGGTCACCAGCCACCTCAGCCACCACCATCGCCGTTACCACCGTCTCCTCCGCCTCACTCTTTTTCCTCTCGTTCGTCCGTGTGGTATGGTAAAACCACATCTAATGTTGTTTATTTAATAACCGAATTGTTATTGTTTTCGTGGATTCAAAGTTATTACAACGAGTTACTAGTTTTTCGTGATTAAAAACCGGATATAATCGTGTTTTTGAAATCTTTTTGTGTGGTAAGAAAAACTGATCATGGTGTTTGGTTGATTATTGTACCGAGTCGAGTCAACTCGGTCGAGTTGACCCAGTAAGTGTGATAAACCGGATCTGGATATGATGTCGTTGGAATGGTTTTGGTTTGCTCTATTTGAAACAAGATGCGTTAAATAACCCGTTGGGTTCCGAGTTGACTCGGTTGAGTCACAACTTAATAGTGGGTTAATCTTGGTTTTAAGTTGGAGGTTAACTCTGATGTTATATGATGAACTCAAATAAGTACATTTCATTATCATCATTTATCCTATTTATTTGACTTGTTTTATTATATTATATATGAGAATCGATACATTAATGTTTACTTTAGTAATTCTCAGGTAAAAACAAGCATTATGTGAAACTTGACGATTTTGGACTAATTATGGAGCAAAACAAGCGAGATGTCAAAAGTCTACTGAAATCCAGAAGATGCGCCGTATCTCACTCAACAGATACGACGCAATATCATACTTAGATGAATTCGAAGACCATTGCCTGACTTTGAAGAATGCGCCGCATGCAATTCTGTCATGCGCCGCATACGAAACTTTGGTCAAAGAAGAAGATCAAGCTCGTTCTACTCCAGATACGCCGCAATATACTTCTAACATACGGCGTATCACTATCAGGATTTCACCAGTTACAATCCAAGACAGCTAAAGTACATGCGCCGCATACAAAGATCAAGTTACGCCGCATCTGAAGACGGTGTACGAATATTCCAGAATATATTAATCTTGGACCCCACGCGAAGTTAAGTCAATGCGCCGCATCTATCAACTCAATGCGCCGCATCGATCCTCAGACAGAAACTATAAATACCCCAAGGTCAGACGAATTTAAGAGACTTTGGAATATAACCCTAGAGCCGAATTCAGACGACCAAGCAGCACAAGACACACCTCAAACAAAGATACAAGAGCTGTAAGAAGGTCCTGCATGTATTCAATTCATTAAGTAGTTTTGTTTTATTGTTTTAGTACGCTTTAATTCATCAGGATTGATGGGCTTGTGTCATGTGACTACGGAAGATCATGCACTCCCCTTAATATTGCTTTCCCATTAATTAAAGTTTATATGTTGATTTCTTTGGTGACTTTTATTAGTGCACTGATAACCTCTGTGGCTAGCTGAGTCTTGCTTGGGTAGCCATGCCCCTTCCTCGCCTATTTATTCTAGCGTCTCTAGAAAAGTAGGATAGACATAAGTAATCATTAAGGGTTTACTCGCCGATAAGATTAGAGCCAACGAGAAAGGTTTAATTATATACACTTCATATAAAACTAGCAATAAAACAAGTGACAAGCTATTTAATTATCAGGACAGGTCTTCTTATTGTCTCGAGTATCTATCTGTGTACGTGTGTGCTAATCGCTGATTCGTGCTCATTAGTTTAGTTTTCTATTTAATTATAACCAAACTGTGCCAGTCTCTCAGGCTGAACCCCCTTGCGTTAGATTAGGTTGTATAACTAACTTAGGATATTAAAATACTGATTAGAATAACTAGATAATACGTTCCACTCTTAGTGATCGACACTCTGCTTACCATTATATTCATACTGACCGGGTACACTGCTCGTTAAGTGTGTGTGTTATTGATAAGTCGGCTAAATATAAATTTAAAACTTGAGTAGGCATTAATACTGCTAAACCGCAACGACACATCACGCGCATCATTATAGTTAATTGTTTCAGCCGAGTTAGGTTGTGTTTGGTTATGATATTCTCGGGTTCAGTTTGGATTTGGTGATTTGATTGTTGTGTTTAACGTTGAGGTTATTGTTTTGGTTTCAGTCAGGGTTCGCAAACCCATATAGGGTGCTGTTTGTCTCGGGTTACGTAAAAACGCCCACGGGGTGTTTCAAACTCTTAGTTATATTGGTATATGAGCGTTAGTTTGCACCTTCAGTCACGTAAAGTTGCGAGTTAGCTCGAGTTTGGTTACGTCTTAGGGTGCGTCTTTGGTTCTCGGTTTGTCAACGACAAACCATAAGGGTGTGATTATTATTGATAGTATAAAGTTCGTGCAACCCGTAAGGGTGTCGTTTTGGTTAACTGGTAAAACAAGAAAAACTGAAGATTTGAGGAGTTTGTGGACTTAATGGGCCACAAGCCCAATAATGGGTGTGTTTGGTATTTTATGTGTTGGGCCTAAGCCCAAGTAAACATGTAGGTTAATAAATTGGTTTTATGCGTTAACAATATTGCGGATATTGAACTTTGACTAACGGGTATTACTTTGTTTTTAACTTGGGATATTTAGTATGTTTCGGACATTTGAAATCGTGATTTGGATTTGAATACGGATTTTGACTATTATACTTGGACGTTTGGAACAATTATGGATCGTTATTGGATTTACGATATTAGATATTGTATTCATTGGACATTTTGAGACTTGAGACGACATAGTATATTAAACTCGAAAAGACTTTAATTTATTAGACTCGGACTGGACACAAAATATTCAATAAACCCAAAACTAATAATTACGCGAACGATAACGAGACCTAAAACTTATAAAATATTGTAACTTCGGACTTAGTTAATTAAAGTCACGACGACATGGGAGAATTGATTTATATTAGTTAAACTTACCGAGTTGACCTATTTTATATTACATAGTTAGTAGTCGTCATTTTCTAGATTTTCTTTGATTTGCTTGAGTTATGTCGGTATTTCTCGATTATGTCGATGTCTTTCTCCTTTGGCGTGAGTTCTAGTCAGTATTGTTCTCGACTATTTTGATGTCTTTTCTCTTTGGCGTGAGTTTTATGTCGTGTCTATGTTTTCTAACCACACCACACGAAACGTTGATACTAAGCTTTTGATGAGTTTTAAAATTGAGTAATCCACGAAAACTACGACACGTTGTCTTTTATAGACTTTATTATTGTGCGAGACGTATTTTGAGATAACCGTATACGTATTAGGTTATGCCGATCCTAGACCGATGTGTACCGTTGTGCCTATCTTCTGGATACCGTTGTGCCTGTATATCTTGGAACCGTCGTGCCGTATGTCTTGAAACTTTTGTGTTTTGCTTCTCGATGTCAGTCGTGTCAGTTGTGATCTTTGCATTGTTGTGGCTAAGGTGAGTTCATGGCCCCTACTTTTACCGGTTTTCTAACTATTTTGGTGGAGAATACATGCTCGTTTTTAACTAAACTCAATGACTATTTATTTGGAATATGCGAACCGTTTACTCAATATTTGACTATTTGGCTGAAATATTTGATTTGGTCTTTGATGGCGATATGTGATTGACTGATATGCATGTGAGCAAACTGTTTTGAACGGACCTAACTGTTGTTTTTGATTTGCTATAACATGTTGACTGGCTAAGGTTAGATATGCGACTGATGTTTGTCTTAGACCAGGATAGCAAATAATCTTGCTTGATTTGCTATAACATGGTGCCTGGCTAAGAACTGATATACTTAGGGCCCTACTATGTTTGTCGATATGAAAGAGGGCTATTGTGACCTATTGTATTGATACTGGATTGATTGTGTTTGTTGATATTTGTGGAATTTGTGATTTATGTCTATCTTAGTCCAGTGTAGCAAATCACCTATCTTGGTCCACTGTTATACTTTTTCTTAAACCTGTGAACTCACCTGCGTAAGCTAACCCTTTTAGCATGTATTTTCAGGTTAAGGTGATAGCTTATTTCTGAAGGCGCTTGGCAAGGGGCATGGTTATAGACGGCTCTGATATTTATATTTAGGGACCGCCTTACCTATTTTATGGGCCTATTTTCGTACTACTTTTGAAATATGTAAATTTAACACTTTTTGTAAATAAATTTTATTTCTAAATGATTGAGGTAAAAACCGTTCTTTGTACTTGTGTTATGATACCAATTGAGTAGCACCCCAGTGACATGTATACTTCTGCTGGACCTGACTTTCGGGGTGTGTGTACAATATCGTCCATATGATTTTTTATAAAGAATTAAACCACTAGGGTTTTCCTTCTCTTTGAAGGAACTCATCTCCATTATCTAGTCTAACTAAATAATTCAAGATAAACCAAGTTTTCAAAACATTGATTATCTTCATGGACATCATCTTAACATTCATAGTATGAGTAATTGTAGCAATCCGTAAAATTCCCTAGTCATTAGTAAACATTAATCTAGTATTAACACATTCATTACTATTTACTTAGCTACTTTTGTGAGCTAATTTGAAATTTTTGTTTATTACATTCTATAATTCAAACGTCGTTACGTTATTCACGATACGTTGGAACAAGCTCACACGCGTACCACGACAATCTAAAACACAAATAATAACCAAACGGACCATTAACTATATTTTGGCCTGTTACTATTCATGGCCCAACACAATTTCAGCCCAATTTCATTTTTCTTTCTTCTATACAATTTGACTAACACTCTTTACTTGGCCTCATTTAATCCTTATTTCGACACATGATCTACACTTATTTTTACATGGTTCGATTCTCTATACTCCCAAGATACAAGAATGATAAACCTCAAAATCTAAATCGAACGTTTGATCATTAAACAAGTCCTTAAGTAAACACCCTTCGACACAGGTTCAACCCAACTCGACTTTCATTAAATTCGACAAAAATCATTCCTTTATCTATACAATTTATATCTAAACATGACCTAAGTACATCATAAACATTTTTTCACCTTTCTTATATCATATCACACGTTGAGATATATTGCTTAGACCCTTTATATATATATCAAATGAACATACATATATACCATTCGACATTTACTTATTCTAAAACCAAAACCACCCTCACCACTTGCACTAGATACTCAAGTTACGTAGCGAAATATTCCCCTTGTCTTCCTTATCCTTCGTTCGACATCAATGCAACCCCAAGTTGATGATTTAAATACTATATACTCGGTATATATATACATACGATTATACATGCATCTTCACATTCACAACCCAAATTATTTCTAAGTGTTTGCTCCTGATCTTTTCCATTCGAGGCAACAAGGGCAAGTTCTAATCACTCGAGTCCATTTTTCCATAAACATTGTAAGTCCCTTCGACTCATATCCATTCTTTCCTATCATATTTATGGTTCCATGCATCGTCTTATATAGTTACTCGAACGTATTTACTTTTATGCATTTATTTCAAGTTCTTGTTATTTATTTTTACGTATTA
This sequence comes from Artemisia tridentata subsp. tridentata, assembly GCA_021014915.2. Classification (NCBI taxonomy): domain Eukaryota; kingdom Viridiplantae; phylum Streptophyta; class Magnoliopsida; order Asterales; family Asteraceae; genus Artemisia; species Artemisia tridentata. The sequence continues at coordinate 322,282,834 of CP139506.1, read as the reverse complement.
TACATTGACCTCCTTCATGGATGGCTACAAAATCGTGTTTTACATTTATTCGACACTTATATAATCGTATTTAAACTCAATTTGATTATCGAACGTATTACATGTCATATATCTATTTTTAGACCCTTGGTTATCGACTAAGAACACCCCTATTTTAATCAATTCTGATCGAACACCATGTTAGTTAAAATTCACAACTTGATTGTCTATAAGCCCAACTAATAAGCTGTTACAATAATTCGTACAAATAAGCTCTATTAGCACCTTTTTAAGCGGCCAAGCATATGGCTTTGGAAACATTTTTAGGACTATAAAAATAGCCCAAATTCAGGCCCAAACTCGTTTGAAAGTCCTCGATTCTAAATCTCTTAATGGGCTTTGTTAAATTCAATTAAAAGCCTAATAATACAAAAATAAGCACTTTTATAAAATAAAAAGTTTCTATAAGTTCAAATAAGCTTTATTAAGTTGCTAAATATCTCGGAAAACTTTTCATACTATTTTTGTGATTTTTGGACTAGTTTTGCAAAACATATTTACTATTAGGGGCAAAGGTGTAACTTTCGAAAAATTGTGTACAAACTAACAAAACAGTAACCTCGGGGTAGAAATTGATTAAACAGTAACTACAAGTCTTAAAATGTCATACTTGACCCTTTTGGACATAAAATGTAATTATTTTCTAACTAGGGACTAACGGTGCAAATATTTCACCGTTAGGGTTAAAAGTGTAAATTTCATGAAACTAAAAGGACCAAACAATAATTAAATTCCATACACAAATCCATAAAGTAATTTATATATTTGTGTTCTTAAAAGACATTTAAACAAATTCGTACACTTTATTTAACTAACGTTACGTTTATATTTAATTAACGTAATTTTAACGAATAAAGCATAACTTATCATCTACCAACTTTCGAAGAAACGATATTATTGAATCAATGAACATAAAAACATGATAATATTATGTATAATATTATTTTTTAACTTTAAGCATTTTAAGCATATCATTTATTCTCATTACGATCCGATTCGTTATCCAATATCCTTCACAATCATTATTCACATCAAGTCAAACCATTAAAATCTCAGACTTCCCTATTATTCAGGTCGTGTGTTGGAGCCATTCCCGTGATACTATTGACATAACATCACAATACCTTGACTTTTACAGCTAAGGTGAGATTTCATAGCCCCTACTTTTATACGTTTTGATTTACTCTTGGGGGAGATACATGCTCAAACTATATTTATTTACTTTTGAAAGTACTCAAAACACTTATGACATGATTCGTATTTATATACATATCTGTTCTCTTATACATTATGCATTGGTAACATGTTTAAATTACTTACTCGTTTATCCAAAATACTTATGACATTGATATGTATTTATATACTCATCTGTCTTATTCATACATTGATACGTATTTCTATACACATATGTACTTGTCCTATTCATACATTGATACTATTTATAACGTTATTTCATACATTACTATCTATCACATTGTTCTTGTTTTAGTTCTTGTCTTAGTCCCATTCATACATTGATACGTATTTCTATACACATCTGTACTTGTTCTAGTTCTAGTCTTAGTCCTATTCATCCTATGGTACGTAGTTCTATACACATTTGTACTTGTTCTATTCATACTATGTTAGCAGTGGGTTGTAGACACACATGTTGCAAGTCTTGTATGGGCGGGACTTGGGACTGAGTGGATTTACAATGTCTTTGCTGTGAAAACCCTAATGCTTTACTATTTAAACTATACATTTATGTTCTAGTTCTATTCATACTATGTTAGCCGGGGATTGTAAACACACAGGTTGCAAGTCTTGTATGGGCGTGGCTTGGGACTGAGTGGATTTACAAGGCCTTTGCTGTGAAATCTTTATTCAAATGTTTTACAGTCAAACTAAACTCTATGAACTCACCAACCGTTGGTTGACACTTTTTAGCATGTTTATCTCAGGTTATTAAAGCGATAGTGGATGCATGGATTCTAGAGTCAATTACATACTTGGAGACTCATATCATTATCTTTTACCATTCGAAACATCTATGTAACTTCATATTTTAAATCTTTTGTTAAACTCTGATTTTAATAAATTCGAATGGTAACATTTCAAAACGTCTCATTTAGAGGTCATTTTCTATACCTTGATCTATATTATGAAGTAATACCCCCTTGACTCTACTGTTCCGCTGCGGTAATTTGGGGGTGTTACATTAATTTACCCAATTCAATATTTGGTATTGCATCATAATGATTATCAGGTTTACCATAATCATGTAACTCATAATCCTCAGCATATTAATCAAATATCCGAGATATCCTTGCAGATCTATGAATGAGAATTCCATCATCTTGAGGTCTAACATTTACATTTTTAGCCTCATTATGATATTTACTAGTGTATTTTAGAAGATTTTGTATTTTGTAATTTTATCTTTACAAGATATAAAAACCTCCCACTTGCCTTTTGTAATTTATAGACCATCTATAAATACTCAGCAAATAGAGGAACAATACAATGTTCTCTTTTAGGACATTACAAAGCACAATGACAATTCCTGACACTAGTTTGTTAATAACCTACTTCAACAGAAGTTTAACAAATTCAGAATTTCATTTTAATACTTAATGTGATTCATCACATTTCATAATATAATGATGTCTTATTAATCTTCTAGGTTGGAGTCTTATTAAGTATGTCCAATCCATAATCAATATTCTAACCTTGATAACTTTTGGAAGAAAATAAGATATAGTTTTCTTGAATCAAACGCTGTAAGAGTTTGATTCTTCTAACTGAACATACCATAAACATGTGGTAATTCATTAGAATTAATATTGTAAGATAATTTAACAATATGTAAGATAAACATATACCTTTCGGCTGATCTATTTACCAACTAAGTCATCTTAATGGTATAATAGAATTTCCAAGCCAATTGCATTCTTTACAACCCAAGTGCCTTTTGACCAAGTCACTTCATGTCCATGTCTCATCAAGACGACATAAACAGCTATAATCCCACTATACGTTATAAGTCATTTTTCAATGACTTCATGTATATGTATTACTTTATATTATAGTAAGTCTTGTAACAATTAAAAGACTTCATGTTTGTGACTTTTACAATAAAACATAACCATGTTTAACTAAAGTAATCATGAACACCACCTCTTGGTTTTGATAGTAATTTCAAGTTAATCAATTACATCATTTATTTATGTCATTCCAATAATATAAATTATTTTGAAGTAGTCTTTGTTATTATCTTGACACATGTTCTAAATAGTTATCTAATTTAGAAACTGTAAATTTATTCAAGATACGGTCTCACGTAACATGGAGATATACCTTGTTGTTGCAATCTAGCTAAGCTCTCACATAACATAAATTGCAACACCAAGTGTTTCTTGGATTAGATATATATAATTGATATTAGAACGTTAGTCTCTTACCTTGTAGTCAAGAGAATCCTTTAAATCATATTCCTATGTGTTGTACCTTGCACACAATAAAGATTTCTCCCAATTGTGCATGGAACAACATCATGTAGCAGATAAACAACACGACACACGTTCGTTTATGTGATCAATATGATTGTGACATAGATATTAACATAATTAGTAGATGTAGAACCACTTCATTGTCTAGTAAGGAAACGTACATGACTATCCTTAAAAAAATAAATTTCTATAATTTGAAAGTAATTATCTTGAGACATTCTAGAGATAATCTGGGTTACTACCAAGATGACAAAGCTTGTAGCTGCCACTGAATTACAGATCATTACAATAATTCCTTATTTAGTAATACACACAATGCTCCCACTGGATTTTACAACATTATAAGTGTTTCATAACCAGTGAAACCCAATAGTGTACTATTTACTTTCCTACATATTTAAGACACCCATACGTAACAGTTACTTAGGTGTTAAAAGAGTGTATTCTACTATGTAAATAATAGACTATCCATCAATGCCATTAACTTGAAAAATTGGGCATCCAATTTCTTCCTTAATAGGTCTACCATTCCAACAATTGTATGTAGTACCTTTAAATTGTCAAAACAAAACAACTAGATAAAATATACTAGTTTGTCTTTTACCATTTTGCAGCAATTAGTCTAGCTTCTAATTTAATAACTCATAAAATGTTACACATGTTTTCCAGTTAACCAAATGTCATATTTTTTACATGAGAATTCAGTTACCGAAAGAGGGTAATGAAATCTCTATAGAAAATGTGCAATTCTCTTAACTATTAAAGTTTGCCATGAGTTATGTATTTAGAATTTAGACAATTCTAATTTTCCTATCATACCTTTCTCATTCATGAAAAGGAATAGGATTAAATCTCACGCTTCTCTCATGGAAAGGAGACTAGGTTTATTCTTTTAGTAAAGTTGACTCTAGCCAAAAACCCCTACGGGTGTAGATCAATTTACCAATAAAAGAATAACTTACGTTTACGGTTTAACGTTGCATTAATACATTTAAAAGAATTAACAAAATTCAATTTCAGTATTTTCGATAGTTAGATCTTTAAGAAAATAAAATACCCGTTGGTAAATATTCATATAAACCATAGTATTTTCTTAAAGCTAGGATCCTAATTGACATAGTTCTATTACATCAGTTGATCTGCTAGTAATGAAAGTATTCAACAAGGTAATTGTTGAACAATAATTCACAAACATTTTTCAATTCCTAGATCATTATGGGATTTACAATTGCCAAACCTAGTTGCAATGTAAGCATGTTTCATCCCCATCTTATGCCTTGAGTTCTACGTCTCACTAACAACTCAATTAAGTTGTCTAATTTAGAAACTGCAAATTCTCATGTACGTCTCACGTAATCATGAAATTCACCTCGTCATCACAATCTAGCTAAGGTCTAACTTAGGCTAAATGGTGAATTCAAGTGTTTCTTATAATTAGATGGCATAAACTTAAATTCAAGGGTACTAGGTTTTGATGTGAGTAATCAAAATATGTATGAAGAAGCATGCATACAACTTCATAACATAGGTTTTAATAAAACTTTTATTAACCATTTCACTAAGATTAAATTAACAAAGTTTTGATTGAGGTATTGGGTTCACCAATCAAAGAATTACCTTTAATTATCGTCTATTATATCGTACTTTTTCATAAGTCCAAAGACTTAGTGTTTCGGATAATTACCACAAAGTGGCGCATGGAATTAAAGGCTAATTCACCCTTAAGATGATTTTGTACATAAAATAGTCGTACTAGGTAGCTCCAATTTTGACGCACAAAGGAGCGGAGAAACTAAGGTTAGCATAATGCTAATTAAAAACCCATTTCTTTCGGGTCACAATTTAATGCGTACCCTCCTTATACCCCTCTTATAGTTTGTCACAATTGGGTGAGTCGTTCTTACTATTGGTACAAAACTCATCACTCAATTAAACTATTGAAAATTTAACTCTTAAAAACCAAATCATATTTCACCATTGATTAGTCCAATTTATTTTTCTATTCAAAATTACCCTTTTGTTTGCAACATGTCAAACAAAAAAATAAACAAAACAAGTAACAATAAAAAATAAACAATAAACAATGCGCACATAACGTAACAATTAATGTGTGTTAAACAAGTAGCCACATGCATACTTATTTGATAAAACCTATTAATAATCAACAAGCAAAGCGGCGGCCGGCCGCTTTGCGGCCTAGCAGGATGTTTGTATATATCGAAGCATATGAATTAGTATAACTAAAAACATAAAATGCCATGCAATTTGTACAAAAGGTAGTCTATACATAAAAAAACATTACATATGTTTGTTGGCTATATGTACAGAAGTAGGTTTGGTGATATACTTTTTCCAGATGGACTCTCCATTCGAGTATTGACTATTGGTAGTCACTATTGCTGGTTGAAAAATTACGAGTGTATTAGTGTTTGTTAGGGTGACTACCAATAGTCAATACTCGAATGGAGAATCCATCAGAAAAAAGTATATCAGCAAACCTACTTTTGTAATAGTCAATAATTGAATGCAGAAAAAAAATGTGTGCTGCTCTAGGGTTTCTTTTCCAGTGACCTTGTCGGCTATTCGTACTGAGTTGGTGTTGGGTTAGTTCTTCGCCCGCAGTTTCCTTCTTGTCTTTACCTAGTTTTTTTGCCTACTTCTTTCATTTCCGAGTCAATTGCAAGGATCTTTGCTATACAGCAGGCCTGTCTTCGAATCAGATGCTATCTAGCTGTTTCATCTTGGTTGCATCTGTAAGTATGTCTAAAACACTATTTTGTCTTCAGGATGATGAACGCAGCGGGTTGTATCTGAACCATTCAGTTAGCGTCGTAATACAAATGCCTGTCACGACAAAAGAACAACATTAACTGAATGGTTCAGGTATAACACGTTGCATTTTCTGAAGGCCACTGCAAGTATCTGAACAGGTGGATCTTTGGTATGTACAGCAAAACCAAGAAACCTCTAGTATGGTTTATATGGCCCAATATATCTAGCATCCTGGAAGTTTTGTATCTCGCTCTTTTGCAATAGAGTTTCGGCAAATTGTGTAATTCTACTCCAAAAACACCGACTGGTGTGTGTTTTAGATTGGTTTGGTCATTTGTATCTGCGGGCCTGCCAAAACAGGAGAAATCGTATGAGCTCCAATGGTTTGGTCATTCGTATTTGGTCATTTGTGGTACTTCAGTTACGAAAAAACAGGAGAAATCGTATGAGCTTCAATGGGAACATAGTTGGGAGTTATAAATTGGTAAAAGTATCAGGAAACAGCGGATTGTCGTATAAACGGTAAAAAGAATTATGGCTTTAATAGTAGCAAGATTACCTGCCATTCGTAACCACATTCCTATAGAAATCGATGTTGACAATACAATCGAATCCTGGAAAACCAGTGGCAAACGAAATATATAAGACCTTAAGCATATTATAGGTTTTGCTAATGAAATACGAACATTGGAAGCTTAATTATACTAAGTTTTAGATTACCTTTTGCACATCAATTGTATGAATGAACTTCGAAATTTACATGCGTACACAGGTGTGATCGATCCCAGCTTCGTAGCATGAGAAACAAGCAATAGTGAATTTTAGATTAACACTTTACATATAAAAAAGGAGATGGAATAGTTATTTTGATGGAATGTACAATGATTTGTTTATTCTTTTCATAAATCTGGAATAACTGCTTACGTCATTTAATTTTGAGCAACCTGAATTGCATGTTCTCCTATTAAAAGAACATAAAGAAATAAAACATTTAAGAATTTTCGTTGAAAAAAAAAGTTGTAAGGAAAAACTGTCACTATCAAATACGCGTACTGTTGGATGAAGTTACCTATGAAGATCTGGTATAGGCATATAAGCTTGCATTTTGTGTGCGTTCCTTTGTGCGTAGTAGAGAAGGCATTAGCCGAAGCTGGATATACCTGAGAACATGTGCTCATGTGAGCAGAAAGTTGGTTAAATTGACCATAAAGTTGACTTTTGGAACGTTGAATCATGGTCTTTGTTAATTACCAGTATTTGAAGTAATTGAATGTATGGTGGAAACTCTGACCTCCTACTCAAATTCCTTTTGTTATTTAAATGGTCTTTAAACAATGGTCTGCACCAGGCGTATTGATAGATCGTTTAAATACCAAAAGGAATTCGAGCAGAAGGTCAGACCAACCACCTTGGTTGTAATTATGCGATTGTTGTTTGTACGGCGATACACTTTCTCAATATGAGGTTCCACTCGAAATCCCATTCGCATGTTAATGAAATATGTATAAAGGCTTGTGACAAACCCATTGCAATTACAGTTACATAGGAATGGGTTTTCGAGGGGAAGCTCAAAGTGCCAAGACAAAACTTGTTAGTAATCTGCCGCATGCATTTAAACATAACACCAACCATAGATGATGTACATCGCTTGTCTATATTAGGAAATGAAGAGCATCTGATTTTCTTTAATTGTCGATACTAAAAGTTGATGGTCTGTGTCTGTGATGTTAAGTTTGTTTACGCATGCTTGTACATGTAGTTACACAAAAGGTCCTGGTCAACAACACGATTCAATTCAAAAAGATCGATGGGAAACAAAAGAGGATGGTGCGAAGAAGTAATTTGCACCAAATCACTTGTCACAGCATTCTTTCTTGTCTCGCATCTATCTTTTAGAACTGTACCATATTGATGAGCGGAAGCTTTTGTGGAACTGCAGGTATAAACATGCGAAAAACAATTTACTATTACAGACACAGAGCATCAAATGTCAGTATCCACAACTAAAAAAAGCCAAATAATTTTCAATTCCTAATATTGGCATGCGATGTACAACATCTGTCATTTCTTTTATGGCTGAATGCATATGGCTTATCACCAAAGGCTTTGAATGCAGATCGTGCTGATAAGAACCGTTGTTTCATCTCCATAACCGGTTCTATATGAATTATTAATCAACAATATGTTTGAATTTTGAAAGATCAGTGGAAATGAAACAGCAGGGTGCGTAAAAAGGAATTTGCACCAAATAACCTGTGACACCATCTTGTTTCACTTGCCACCAATCTTTCAAAATTTCAAGCTGTTGTTGATGAGCACGATGCGATTGAATTCTAGAAGATCAGTGAGAAGCGAAATAGCATAGTGTAAAGAAGTAACGTGCACCAAATTACTTGCAAGACTATTCTATTTCGCTTCGCACTAATCTCCCAGAATTCCATCCCATTGTTGGCCACTGGCTTTTGTTGAAAATATCGACAAAGTATCAATCATGGATGTACGGCGACCATGCAAATTTAGAATAGCTGTGCTTGGTCACCTCACATCCATCATCTTTACTGTGTCTATTTATTGATATCTTACTTATGTTCATAGTCTGTGGCTGCTGGATATACAAAATGTGTTACCAGTCTAAAAAGGAAAAAATCATTAAAATATGTAAATCTTAGCAGCACTTATCTTTGGTTGATCTGTGAACTATATCCAACAGTGTTATTGGCTGCGACCATTTGGCCATCATTTACTGGTATTTAAAAAAATAATAATAAGTCAAAGTTCACAGCAGGAATGGGTACAAAGTTTAAGTGGTCTGCAATCAATCATAACAGTATAAAAGAAAGTAAATGGGAAACTTACTTGAAAGGATATAGATAAAAGAACAATTTTGTCACCGATGAATGTGGGCATCGAGTAAATAACCTGAAAGATACAAAAAAGTCATCAAAGCATACATATAGATACAGTAAGCATGAAAATAGGAAGTAAATGTTAGTAATACTTAACTTTTACTCATTGGCGTACGTTACTTCAGGTGAACGCTAATGTTGATGACCGAAGAATTTTAAAACTTGAATAATACTTATGTTTTGTGTGTAGCAACTGTGGTAAAGAATGTCGTCTGAAATTTTACCAGGAGGAAGTGAAGAGAACTGCCATTTCATTTCCATCATTACAAACGGTTCCACAACAACTCCTAATCAACAATACGATTTAATTTTGAAAGATCAGTGGCAAATGAAATAGGATGTTGCGAAAAAAATTACCTGCACCAAATAATTTATCACAGCATCCTCTTTCATTTGGCACAAATCTTTAAAAATCTCATCCTGTTGTTGGTTAGTAGAGCTGCTTTATTTGCTTGACATATCCTCCGTTCGACAAACCGATGACAATGTAAGCCGCACGGATCTCTTTATTTTTGGATATAAAAAAGAGAGAAATCCGATGCGACTTACATTCTCATCAGTTTGTGGAACGGAGGATGTACATAGTAATAGTAACATAAGTCAGCAGCTTGGGAAACTGTGAATAAAAAAATCAGCTGTATCTAGACTACAGTATATAAGAGAACAGTAGCAAAGAAAATAGCAGAAAAATCAAAGAATCGATGTTATGTGGTGGTTAGACTTAAAGTTTGTTTACATATCTGTAACTGTGGCGACACAGTTGGTTCTGGCCAACAGTATGGTTGAATTACGAAAGAAAGATGGGAAACGAAGAGGACAGGTGCGAAGAAGTAATTCCTTTTAAATCACTTGTCACGCCATTCTGTTCGGTTTTGCATCTTTTCTTTATGAATTTAACCTTAATGTTGACCAGACCCATTTGCGCCACCACAAGCGCGAATATGTGAAAAAAAATCAGTTATGATAGTTAGAAAAAACAGCCACCCTTTCTAAATCCCCTTACAATTCCTTTTTGTCATTTGAACTCCCTTTGTGCAAAAGCCCTCCACCAGGCGATTGCTAGATTGTTGAAATGACGAAAGGATCTGTATGGGAACTTAGAACGGCTAACTATGTATTCAAATAAGCGTGAATAGATACTTTAGTACATGGTTTATGTTCATGAATATATGTTATTTTTTGGGTTCACCGATACTAAAAGCTGCTGTCATGTGCCTATAAGAGTTACCATGTTTCTGCATATTCGCAACTGCAGTTGCAAAAAAGGTACTGATCAATAGCGCGGTCCAATCATCGAAGAAAGATGGGAAACGGAAGAGGATGCTGTGAAAAAATAATCTGTTCCAAATCACTCGTCACAGCATTCTCTCCGGTTTCCCATCTTTCTTCGGGAATTGTACCACAGTTTTAATCAAGGGCTTTTATGGAAGTGCAGTCATGAATATGCGTAAAAAAACTAACTATAACAGATACTGTACATTAACTATTAGCATCGGCAGCTAAAAAAAAATACCAGATACTCTTTCTTTCTTATACTGAGTATTTCCTTTTTGTTAAACGCTTTAGGATTCTTATTAGCCAACATACTATCATTAGCAGAAAGCTGTAACCTAATAAAAAGGTGGGCAGAAATCGTAACCTTTAAACAACATCGGAATCAGTGTTGTTCTTCATCTGACACACATTACGTTGAACATAGGCGAAAGTTGTCACCTTTCTCTCTCCAGTTCCTTTTGCTACTTCATGTAAACTTTATACAATGGCCTGCACCAGGTGCATTGCTAGTTTATTGGAGTAACAAAAGGAACTGGAGAAGAAAGGTAAGACCAAGCACCTACATTGAACATTGTGTTAGCAGTATAAAAGCGTGAATAGATACTTTAGTATATTGGATTGAACCTGCTACATATACAAAATGTGTCAGCAGTCTAAAATGGGGAAAAGTCATTGCAATATGTAAATTTCAGGAATACTCATCTTTGTTTGATTCTGTGAGCAGTATCCAAAACTGTTATTGGGTGCGGCCATCTGCGTATCATTGACTGGTATTAAAAAAAAGAAAAATAAGTTAAGCCTCACAGCAGTAATGGTTACAATGTTTAAGGAGATTATCCATGTGAATAGCAATTGCACTTTAAATTTAGGATAGTGATTTGAGTAATACTTATCTTTTGCTCGTAGGCAATAAAATATACTGAGAAGCTGAGCGTGAATACTCTCACAGTACAAAAATACTGACAAAATATCAATGATGGATGCAGACACCATGCAAAATTGCTAGCAGTTGTGCTCGGTGTCGGTACATCCATCACTGATATTCTGTCTATTTTTTATATTTAACTTCTTTCCATCATCTCGTTACTTGAATGGAACTAAAAAAGAAACATAGGTAACTGTTCTGAGACCCTCTACAGGTCCTTTTGTCGTTTCAAATCTCTTTGTGCAATTGCCTGCACCAAGCAAACCGCTAGATTGTTGAAAGAACAAAAGGAACTATATAGGATCTCAGAATAACCATCTATGCTGAAGCTCAGTAGTAGAAACTGCTTTTATATTCTGTCATAAATTTTGTGTTATCAAACCGGTCATCATCTGCATATAGAAAGCCGGTTCTCAGAAAGTTTAAGCAAATAATAAATGTGAACGAAAGATGTGTTTTACGCACCTGGACAGGTTAAACAGTAGAGAAAATCACAGATGATGTACATGCGTTGTAAAAACATGGGGAGACGAAAAATATCAACAGAGTATCAATGCTGGATATATGGCGACCATGCGAACCTAGTAATAGGCGCGATTGGTCGCCGTACATCAAACATCGTAACTATGTCTATTTCTTGATATCTAACTTCTGTGGATAGCCTGCAGTCCTGTTGTTAGAGGCAGCGTCTATCTATGAATCCAGATTTGAGAAGGCTAACGCCATAGGACCGAAGCTGTTGATATAGAAAATGTGTTAGCAGACAGAAAGGGTAAAACTAATCGAAACATATAAATTTTAGCAGGACTTATCTTTTGCTGATTCTGTAAGCGGCATCCAATGTAGTTATTGGTTACAAACACCTGATTATGCTTCACTGGTATTAAATAAAAACAGTAATAAGTTGAGGATCAAAGCAATAACGGTCACAAAGTTTAAGCAGATGACCAACGTGAGTGACAGTTGTGTTTTACGCACCTTGAGTGTATGCAGGCTGCATTAAATTATAATAACGATAGATGGTGCATGTCGCCTGCCGGTATTAGCAATCTGCCATGGTAATTTTGTGCACGCATATTCGCAGAAATGTTTCCACAACAACCCGTAATCAACAATATGATTCAATTTTGGAAGATCAGTGGCAAATGAAATAAGATGGTGCCAAAAAGTAATCTGCATCAAATAACTTCTGACATCATCTTCTTTCGTTTGCCACCAATCTTTCAGACTTCGATCCTGCTGTTGATCAGTGCATGCTGTGGAAGCAACCGGTCTTATGAATATACGATTGACAAAATAATGCAGCCGTCTGATACATAAGCTAATATTTTCAGCTCCTTTTTAAAACACTTTTATAGAACTGACAATTATAATTTTTTATTAACTTTTAGAAAACCTATTCTTTATATGATAGTCAATTGTTAGCTGTGTGTCGCCATTTCCAGAATTAGCAATCAATGTGCCTGTCACATATGCGTGTTGCCACCTCCAGTGCTGTGGCAAAAGCATGCGATGAAATTTTTGCATTCAAAGATGGTAGAGGAGATGCCAAAAAGCCTAATGTGTTCGATAAAAAAAAAATTTGATCTCAAGAGTGGCCAAAAATTAGCTGTTTTTTTTATCTAATAATATTAAAACTTTACGGTCCGTATTTGTAACAGTTAGGTTCTTTTTGCATATTCGTAAGTACAGTTATATAGAAGGCACAAATCAATGGCATGGTTCAATTATGAATGACAGATAGGAAACGGGAGAGGATACTGCGACGAATAGGAAACGGGAGAGGATACTGCGACGAAGTGTCCGCCACAGCATCTTCTTCAGTTTCGCATCTTTCTTCAGTAATTGTACCGTGTTCCTGATGAGGATCTTTTATAGAAATGCAAGCATGAATATGAAAAAAAAAAAAAAAAAAAAAAAAAAAAAAAAAAAAAAAAAAGCTAATTCTAACAACAGGAGAACACCAAATGTTAGTATCAGCAAATGCGAAAATATCAGACAGTCTTTGCTACTCTTATTGTAAGAAACTATTTTTTTAACAAACGCCTTAGGGTTTTTACCATTTCCTCTGCCATCTTTGAATGCAAAAAATGTATCGCATCCCTTTAACGAAAAAAGGATACCAATTTTTTAAAGCTTTCAAAAGTTTATTTCCTGTATCATCCTTGGAAACTTAAATATATAAAGTTTTGGATTACCTTTCAGCCATCAACTGCATCAATTAACTTCGAAATCCACATGGCTGTGCAGATGCAAAAGCATGCAGTAAATAACCTGAACGGTACGAAAATATTATTAAACTATGCATATGAATATAGTAACTATGAAAATAGACAGGAAATTTTAACGACACTTAGCTTCTGCTTATTGGCGTATGCGACCGCATAAACCTGAACAATAAAAAAATACCAATAAATTATCTATAGGAATACAGCTACTATAAAAATACTAAGAAACCACGAACGTTGAGTGCACATACCATGTAAATACATTAGTAGTTGAGAGCCACATCTGTATGTCGATGACAATTACAATGAACATCGCATGGCAGTATTCGCATATGAAGAACGTGATAGGCTTTAAAGCAAAAAGAACCTGGCTAACAAACACAACTGCTTCCTTTGGAATTTTAAATCTTTAAAAAAAAAAAAAAAAAAAAAAAAAAAAAAAAAAAAAAAAAAAAAAAAAGAAAAAAAACGGTTTTTGGCTGGAAACTTTGCGCTTTAAAGTGTATCACATTCTTTATTCGCCAATATTAGCAAACGATGTTAGATGTCACACCCGTATTTCCCATCGTGCATAAACACCTGAAGCAACACACACCTTAAAGATGTTATATTTCCAGCAGTTATAGGCACAGGTTTTGTTGTAACCGACATTTGTGTCAGAAATCAGGTACCAATCATCATAGCCCTGCTATACGTGAAGCAAAGAAAAGTCTTTTGACATATCCGATTTAAGAAATCACTGACAGACTAAGTGCATT